>CAJNRD030001124.1:7201529-7389428 GCA_905319865.3 Cotesia congregata | reverse complement strand
GATCTACAGGCGATGAAAAACCGACTAAAAATTATGGAACGTTTTGGTCTGTTTTTGACCTTGATGCAATCAAAACCAGCTAAATGATTGTGACAAAAAAGTCTGATTTTGGTCTTGAAACAATATAAAACAATTTTATTGTAACATCAAAAATGATCTCATGATCTGAAATTGGTCTGAATTGGGAATAGTACGGGCAAAAACAGATTAAATTCTAATATAAAATAGATAGATACACATAATAAAATTAAATAGAATGAAAAATATTAAAAATTTTCATTAATCGTAAAACAGATTAAATTTTTTGACCCGGGTTATCAATCATAAAACAGACTAAATTTTTTGACCTGGGCTACCTTTCGTTGAAAAATTATATGCAAACATATAAAGTCATTTCAAGACATTTCAAGCCGAATATGTCCTGACGTGTTCTGATATACCCAAGTATGGGCTTATATGGTCGATTTTCATATCCGGCAATGTATATGAATATATCAGGACATATATATATATATTATAAATGGATACATCAAATTTTTCACGTAGCATATAAATCATGCATATCAGAATTTTTAACGGGTAAAGGAAATCTCAACGAATCATTTTATTTACATAATAAAAAATTTTTATATTTCCATGAACTTAAGGTCTCTGTGTAGACACATATTGCTGCATATCAACTGCCAATTACGTCGAGGCATGAATCGATATATTGAATACTTTAATTTACAAATATGAAAGTATAAGTTCAATAGCATCAAAGAGAAGAGATTAAAACGAATGCTCAGTATATCATATTTGTGTTATATGGAAACAGAACAGCTTGTAACTATAACAATTGACAAGATATAACATCGAGGCGATAAATTGAAACTCGTCAAGCTCATATATCCTGAGTAAAAGTAATCATCAGACCGCCACACAGAAACTGCAACAATCAGTAACAATATTTCAAAAGTTTAAGTTTCACCGCTCAGAGACGAACAAGAATTAGTTGAGTACTTGTGTCAGCTTCTATCTCGCAAGTACTTAAAACTATTAAAGCACGATTCGAACGTGACGAATGTTAGAGGTACTTACAAAGAATAAGTAAGTTATCACTTTTCAATTATACAACTAACTAAATTAACAACAATATTCGAGTCAATGGTGTATATAAGGTGTGTCGGGGAATGGCTCTTCAAAAATTTTAATTAAAACTGTAAGAAAGTAAAAAAAGTCATTATAAAGCGATGCAGAAGCTTTTATGGAAGTTTATGTTTTTAGGTGGTTGTAAAAAATTTAATGTTGTTTAAATCAAAATGAATCAACAATTTCATAACTCATTACAAGATTATTTTATTTATTTATTTGTCCTAAAATTTTGAGGCTATTTTGTTATTCAAATAAATTTTTACATTGAAAAAAAATTAACATCATTATCATTATAATTTTTTTTCTTTTCAAAGCCGAAAGTAATTTTCAATAAATATTAATTAATAAACTAATGAAATTTTGTTTCCTGAATAATGGAAAGCGTTGCTATTGTCCAAAAATAATTCGATAAAAGTTAAATTATTATTAATTGCAAAGTAATATAATTTGATTAGAAGTGAAAAAGAAAGTTTATTTTCTCCGTATACTTTTGCTCTTCGAGGGAGAAAATTTCGAGAAAAAAAAAAACTTTTTAAACTTATTGAGGGAGACTTATTTTGTCTTTTTTTTCTCCTATATTATTATGAGCATGATATGAAGTCGTAGATATTAAAATGAATAAGAAAAGCCAGATTAAATTCAAAGTTTTTGATATGCGGCCGGTTAATCTGACAATGCAAGCGACTTGCTCCGCCTGTTAAATATACATATATAATACAATATAATAGGCGTGACATCTGTGTCTACGTGAGAATAACCATAGACACTACCTGCTAAGATACTATACATATATAATATATTATGTATAATAGTGTAGACATAATATAATATCGCTACCCTGCGGAGAGATGCTAATGTTCTGAATAGGCGGCTTACCAGCGTCACGACAGACGCAGATTACTGATTCTAAGTTACGCCTTTCTTAACAGACTTTATAACCTATATTATTATATTATTCTGTGTTATGTTATATAAGGTTATATCATGCATGTATTATCGCCCGAAATGGGTTTATCATTCTTGGCAGGCAGCTGATGGACTTACCAAATATATATAAATTTTTTCATTACTTCCGAAAGAATCCTTGTGACAAAATTACGACTCTGCGCCGAATGATAGTAAAATTTAGAATTATACGCATTATAAAATTTCAACTTAAAATAACGTGAAATTTTGGTTTGTTTATTTTTGAAGGGTAAAAATTTTGTTGCTGTACTTTTTACGCGGTATTATTTTTTCCTTTAACACAATTTTGTTTCAATTAAATAAAAAAATCAGTTTTTGTATTAAAAATAATTTTATGTACGCGCATGAACAAAATTTAATTTTCAGAAATAGTAGCTCATAAAAGTTATTATTTTTTTAACTATTAAAAAAATCACTATCATACCATAATGATAACATAAATTGATAATTATCAAGGTACATTATGGCACAGCAGCTTGATAAAATCTGAATAAACAGATGAAACGTTGCGACTGTTAATACTCTACATATTAATTTGAAATGGTACTAATGGACTAATATAATATTCAATTATCCAATTAAATTAATGTAATAGTAAAAATAGCAATAATTATACTTATAATAATAATAATTATTATTATTATTATTATTATAATTACATCAATTAACGTTTAAAATATATAAATTTTAATACCCAATCATTGACCTGAATATAAAATAAATCCGAGAAATACATAATAATAATAACTAATCGATAAAAATGAGTAATATTGTATCGATAGCATAGGTAAGTACGATTACATGTTGCGGAGATTAGTAAACAATTCTTCCGGAGTATTAGTATCGAGCGGAAATAATGCATAAGAGAAGGAGATGGAGGAGGAAACGAGCAGAGAACTAGAATGCGAATTTAATACGTGATATTTGATGGACACACGCGACTGCGTAGACACGTGCACGTACAGTTGGTTGAACTGCTATTTAAACTTATACATGTATGTGGCTATAGGTAAACCAAACCAGACGCGTCATACGAGTCAGCATGTCATTTAGCGCATACACCCTTAACTTTCAGAGCTAGGTAAATGTACGGTGTGCTGCCCGTAATATTCCAACAACGACGTTTACAACTCAACGTTATCGGTTCGCTCGCTAATTTCACACATCTGTAATATCAATGTCCCTACTATACACATTACATGTAAAATGTACAATCTACTATACCGTATTGTACCACCTTAATATATTCATGTGTGCGGTGACTTTTCTCACTGAGTCATACATTGCCATGATCAATTTCAGACAAACAAAACACGCCTTACTTGTAGTATCGGTAGTTATGACTCGCATTAAATTCTAGCTTTTGCCTTCAGTAGAGCAAAAAAAATTACGCCCTCACCCAATGTGTCAGCATAACATATACTAACATTTTGCTCTATTGTTATAATTTGTGTATTAAACTTCACCCCTAGTTATTATTTATTCTTTTATACATCTGCGAACTTGCGTCATTCAAAATTTTACAAGTAATCGACCTAAATTAATATTTTAGTCATGCATTTTTTCCCGCCAACAGTCGGTATTATGCGAAATAAATTTAATAGCCTCGTCTCATGACTCAATAATAATTCCTACCAATGTAAATTTAATTTATTATTTACGGTTCAAAAAAAAACCAAAACAAAATCAATTCAATTAACAGCTCAATTTTTTGTGACACCTGATAGGAAGTAGCAAGTTTAACTTGAAAACTAATTACTCAAAAATTGATATCAAGCACCCCAAATAAATAAATCCTGTTTTAAGCGGGATCAATGATTGAATATGAAATGGTTGCGACATTCGATAAATATCATAATTATTCATTTTGCGTATTATGGGATAATTTTTGACACGGTTATAAAATTTTATTTTGTATTATAGATTTATTCGATTAATCAAATGTGCCAATCATTTCATATTTTATTATGAAGGTAATAACTGTAAAATAATATGCAAAAAAAGTTGAAGGTTTGTAAACCAATGAGACATGAGAAATGTTTCAACTTCGAGACGACAATTGTGGTATTAATAATGATCATTATTGTAATAACAATAATTACAGCATAAATGTATACTGAGTCTGCACTGTGTGAGAGTGGCGAGGAAATAAAACGAAAGGAAAGATATAAATGCAGAAAAGGATAAAATGAGGGATGAGAAACTACTCAAGGAACGTTTTTCGTCGGAACTAAATGGTTCTAACTACTTAAAATATTTTTATTTTTTGCTAGTAAGCTTCTTGCTCGTGTCAACTCGACGGCAGACGCCATGGGACAAGAGCTTAATTCTTACGCGATACAGACGTTGCGTATCAGTTAAACGGACTAGCAACTTTCGTTGACACCCTGTGGAATAAAATAACAAGTCAGACTTTTACCATGTATACCCAGCCAAAGTTTTAACGGTTCGATATCACTAGGACTCTTGTGACACACTACTATCTTCATCGTACTTTAAATTATATTTATCCATACCTATATACCTCAGATTTATTTATGTAGGGGAGGGTGGGGCAGAGCGGCCCCCCTAAGCCGTTTTTTTTTTTTGTAGCTTTTAACCATCAAATTCCTTTATTTTCCGTCTATTTCGAATGAATCAGTCGAAATTTTGTCAAAAATCGAAAAAAAAAAGTTTTTTTTCCTGGGGCACAACGGCCCCCTCCCTAAAAATCATAAAAAAAATTTTTATTTTTTACTGAAGCCATTACCACCAAATCTAAAGATTCTTCTCCCAGAAAACGTCGTCGAGGGAAAACCACGATTCTTACGAGTCATCTTGAGTATCCCCGAGAACTCAAAGAAAAAGAAAATCAAAATGAAGGAAAAAAAAAAGTCCTCAGTTGAACAAAAAAAAAATAAAATTAAAACCAAAGAATTAAAAAAAAAAAAAAATTCAAAATATGAAAAAGATGATGGCCACAGAGTCATGGATTCAGTGTAAAAATTGTAATAAATAGTCTCATAATTCTTGCGCAGGAATTGGTGAAGATTATTCTGACGAATCTGTCTGTGATCATTGCGAATAATCGTATATTCATTAAATTATTTCGATGTGATTTCATAATTATCGAACATTTATGTTTTATGTTTTATTCCAAAAGTTTAATTTTTGTCAACGTTTGATAAAAAAAATTATTATAAATTTTATTGTTAAGCTGTTAATTAGTTTTGAATAGATAATAATTAATAATATAATTAATTCTTTTTATTGCACTTAAAGGTTTTATACCTACGTACAAGAAAATAAAAACAAAGATGTTATTTAGCAATGAATTGGTTACATTAGTTTACATTGATTGGAATCACATGTTGAGTTTTCAGATTGAGCTTTTAAAATACGTAATATCTTGAACCAGACTTTTTTTTATATATTTTTATTAATTCAAAATTAAAAATATGAATCGCGTAGAGTAAGACGTCTTTGGAGAAAGTCCTCGGCTTCGCCTCGGTTGACTATAACATGTGATCTGAGCCATTTCTTATTTTCCCTCTCTAGAGGTAGAATCTACTATTTTCGAAAATAGAAAAAATAAATTTTACCGAATTTATGAGAAGGGCTGTTATGCTCCAGCGAGCCGTCATGTACCACTCTCCCCTGTATAGTTCGCGTTAAATTTTTCGGGTCAATTAAATTTTTTCTAATTCATTTTACCCCAAATTTATCGCAATTCGAAAAAATGAAACTTTTTTTTCGTTGCAATTTCTTTTTCACGAGGTCCATTATGCCCCACATATCCCATATTGGCCCAAAATATCATAAAAACATTATAGAGGTCATAACTTGACAGAAAGTGAAAAAAAAAATTTTACAAAACATTAAATGTAAATAATTTACATTTAATGTTTTGTTTAAGCATTTTAATTTTGTTACGTTTTATGAAAATTTATCATAACTAATCAAACAATTAATAATTTTCTTAGGATTTAATAATATAACTAATAAATAATTTAATAATTGTCAATAATTAACATTTGAGACTTTATTTGAAAATAAAGTTTGATGAAAAAAATAATTTTTTAATAATTTTGTAATAATTTGTTGAGAAAAAAAAAAAAATAAATATTTTTTGAGCAAATTTTGAAGGTGGGGGGGGGGGGGGAGCGTTATACCCCAGGTATAAGATATTAGCTCAAAAATATATAAATATATCAGATTTAAGATAATTTGGTAAAAAAAAAAAAATATTTTTTTAAGCAAATTTCAAAGGGGGGCCGTTATACCCCAGGTATGATATATTAGCTCAAAAATATATAAATATATCAAATTTTTGATAATTTGATAAAAAAAAAAAAAATATTTTTTGACCAAATTTTGAAGAGGGGCCGTTATACCCCAGGGGGCCATTATACCCCACCCTCCCCTATGTATTATATAAATAAAGACACATAAAAAAGGTTTCTCTTTAACACTTAAGTGGCAATTTTTTTTCCTTACATCCATTTAACGTTTCACATTTATCTTGACGAGAAAATAAAATACCAGAGTAATCGTTATTCCCGCGTACTTCAGGGAACAGCGATAAATTCTTAAGCTCCCACGATGGAAGTAATTCTTTGGGAGGTATGTAGTGTCTTTTTAGTATTAGAGCCTACATAAGGTTATGGTATATAATAAAGAAGAACATGAGTTGTGGAAGGATCACCCTCAATCCTAATATACCCATCGCCTGGCGCCCACTTTCACCTTGTAAATGGATTAAATTCCAAAATAATAATCATCATTATCATCATCATCGTAAATGTCAATATACCACTCGATATCATTTTTTCTGGTTGTTCAGTTTTGTTCCCGGCTAAATTCTTCCAATAATATTTTATTCCAGTAACAAATAACATGTCTGTTAACCGAGTCTGCTATTTTTGTATTTTATTCATCCATTAGTTGTGTCAAGTGTTATTGAGATAGGTTTAAAATAACGAAATATTTTTATAATAACTACTACGTTTTTGATAATATGAAAGAATCAATAATTTACAATTATTTATTTGATAGTACTATATTAGTCTCAAATGCTTACAGCTAAATATTAGATCGCTTAAGAAAACGATTGATTCAAAACCAACAGCTCCCCGAGTTTTTGAAAATTTTCAATTTTTCTTGGCAGGAAATTGAAAATTTTTGTTTGTATTACACTTTTAAATCATAATTACGTCGATTCCCAAAAATAATTTTTTTTTTATGCGCCCTTATGACACCCGCAACGCTATATATGAGATTGACACCTTTAAGACAAGTAAAGATCGATTTATTGTTTTAATTAAACGTTTCTATTTTGAGTGTCTACTATCCCAATGAGTGATAATGATAACTATAATAGAGAAAAACTTGATGAATAATTAAAATGAACTATTTAATGTCACGCCATATATTAAGATAAAATGACTATATTTGTTAAAGCACCTGCATTAGTCATTATTACCCGACGGAGTTAAATTGGGCTAAATGGAAAGGTAAATAAATAATGGAAAGCAAAAAATAAACTCTGTGAGTGGTTTTGTAAATAGAGTCTGTCATTATATTTTTTTGTGATGGCCAGAGGCCAATTTTTTGTCAGCCTCTATGTATATACATATATATTTGTTGCACAGCTAATACGAATAGGTCCATATCTACCAAAGTCTCATTGAAAAGGTAAAACATCATGGATGTATGGAGTGTATACATAGACATGAATCGTGAAATAGTAAAAGACGTTTCGCGATGAGAGTCCTCGTAACTCTTGTAACTCAGCTTGCACCTTGACAGTAATGGCGATTTTATGTTGGGACTGGTGTCTTCAACCCCGCAATGCGACTCTATGTGATTATTATCATTATTTTATTATTATTACTGTTGTAGTTATTATTATTCTTTATTTTTTTTATTATTATTATTGTTATTTTATTAAGGTATACAAGATAAACGCAGAACGCAACATTAAGAACGGAAAAAACTTAGAAAACATTACTCGTACCATCCAAGCTGAAAGCAAAAGCACGGGTGGTAACCCGCAGTGTCATACATCACCTACAAACCCTCTTGTGCCCGTTTCTCTTGTCTTTTCGACGTTACGATTGTCTCAAGGGAGATCGGGATTTGTGGTTTATACCAGCTGAGATAAATGTAGCTACAGTGACGAATAAAATCATTTATTTACTCCTCATTCGATGATTTTCGAGTTTGAATTTATGAAACGACTCCGCTGTAGTAAAACCAGAAGTATAGCCAGGAAGCCCTTAAGGGATATGCGACACTATTTTTTAATAAAAAAAAATTCTATTTTCTCAGTGTAAGAAAAAGTAATACAGAACAAATTTACTCACTTGGGCAATTCTACTTCAAAATTTTTAGCGAGGAAAGTTTTCTTTAAAAATTGTGTCGCCTTTTATTTGCTCCACTTGTAAAAGTTGATTGTTGTTTAGTTTAATTTCAACATTAAAAAACTGTTGACTTTTAGATTGTAAATAATAATAATAATAATAATAATAGTAAAATAAAGTATATAGGTCGTAATTATATTAAGAGAACTCTTAAAATAATCTAATAAGCTGTGAAGGAGATAAAAGCGGATGGTAAAAGGCTCACGAAAATCGAGCTCAAACGAAAAAAAAACTGGCCACGAAAGATGAGCGTCTGTAGGCTACGCCGGCACGTAGGCGAAAAATAAAACGATTAAAAGTTGTAAGAGAAAAAAAAAAACAGAGTTAAAAATCAAGGAAGAAAAGGCGCATGAGCGCGATTAAATTTCCTTCCGCTTGGCTGTTATAGCAGACCACCGCTGGTGTATGTAGTGAAAACGAAAGAAGGATGAGGGCTTACTTGGCACTATATAAAGTACCATAAAGCTTCAACATGCCTATATATGTATATGTATATACTCACACACGAATAAGGTGACTTAGTTCTCTCTATATAACAGTTACACTACTATTACCGTACGCTTTCCTCGTATTTACTGCGCACGGAAGTAAAAAAAAGACTTACCGAAAAAGAGATACAGAATCAAGGGATGAGTTTGCTTCTACGTTACGGGGATATTGATACAAGGCTTGAGTCATTTTATGAGATATATTTTTATTTTTATATCCTTATATGCAGTACGCTGTGCTGATGCTGAGGTTCTGATCCTATTCCGAGATATCTTTGTTGGGATTCTTTATAGTTTTTTTTTCCTCAAAATATGGATTGAAATGTAATCTGCGATCTGAGGAGTTGCATAGTATTTAAAATAGGCCACCGGATTTTCATTTTACAATTTTTTGCATAAATAATTCGATTTTTTTTTTATTTGTAATTTGTATCATATCGTGTTTACATTGTACTTCTAGTATTATTAAAAAATAAAAGTTGTTTAAAGAATGTCGAAACAAGTTTTTATTATTAACTTTGTTACTTTTTAATCGATACTAATATTTTGACTGGAATATCAACGGGCAACTTGTTATTATTTAAATATACTTGGGGGTATGATATAAAAATGAAAACAACGAGTCATTTTTATTCGTTTTACGAGCCACCGTACCAGCCGATCCAGTACGTTCAACAACAGCATCCATATATATGTGTATATATATTGAGAACAGCTCGCTGACAAAAGCAAAAAAGTTCATTAACGTGCAAATTGAAAGGCGCCGGTTGGCATCTCTATTAAAATCCGCGATCGAACAAACGCCCCCTTGTCACGTTAAATTATAGATATATACATTGGACTTCGAGGTTTGATCATCCTTCATTACTCATAAAAGTGTCCAAAGCAAAAATAAATTTAAATCCTCAAACCTCAACTCGATAAATCTAATGAAAAGATAAATAATAATAACAGTTTGATTATTTTATTAAAAATACAAATTATCTCAGCCAAAGTAATCATTTAATTTATATAAAAAATTCAAGTGCCGAATAAAATTTTTTTTAATATTTTTCGCAGTGTATGAGTATAGCAAATAAAATATTTTATCATAAAAAAATATTACGCAAAAACCTCAGCTTGATTTAATTTTATTTAAAATATGTAATGTTTTTTTTTGTTTACGTTTATTTTTAAATAAAAATATCAAACTCTTTGCGATTTTTAGAATTAAAAATTACTCAGTCAATAAATTCAACACTTCGGAAATCCAATTCTGACAGCTCATTGTTATCCAACCGACATACGTTTTTTTTTTATAACAGATAAATATTTGTATTCAACAGCATAAAAGCCCCCCGGGATATCATAGAAAAATATTATTTTTATCCAATAATATTTCTTATCGCACGAAAATAATTGGTCTGACAGTTTGCACTTTATTGTTATTATTATCATTGCTTGTATTTTTCGTTATATTTTATTTTATTTAATCTTGGTTTATATCTGGTGGGATACAACGTCATCAAAAATGATGAGATCATTGTCGGCCTAAATGACCACGAGTCATCTGAAGAAAATTTATACCATAACACATAGATTGGTTGATATGTCGTTTATGATGGTTCTTCATAAGTCTTGAACTTTGTCCGTTACAAGAACAGTTTAACCCCCGTTGACCCGACGCAATACCACGCCTTATTTACAGTATTCTCTTTCTCTTTTTCTTTTTTATGCTCCAGCTAATGTATGAACCAGCTATATCGCCCATGTTAACATACCGGCTGCTTTTAGTACCTACTTCGCTCCAACAATAATTAGATGAATAATAACAATAATAGAATTGGAGTAATTAGATTCAATTGACACACAGACTTTGAAATTAATGTATTATGTTTCTTTAGACAATCTTATGGGAATTATTTTTTTTTTATTTTTGTTTGAACTGAATTTCAATTTTTACTCCCATAGATTCTTTCAATTTTCAATATATTGATTAAAATTGATAAGGTGAAAAATGCATACTGCTGTCAAATCACGTATGAAGTATTTTAATTTTAAATCCAGATCTCAAGAGTATTAGTGAGATTATTGAATTGACAAAAAAAAATGTTGAATATATGTCTCAGGGGTCAAAAGAAACTAGGTTATACTTCAAATATTAAATAATATCGTACATCCATAATAATCGCGATGAAGCAAACTAAAATCATGAAATTTTGTACTGGATTTGTAAATCAACGTAAGTTAAAGAAAAAACTATTTTACAATACTTTTTTAACAATAAACTAATTACAAAAATAACTTTATTGAAGAAAAATTTCAGGATCCTAAATCGATCAAAAAAATTTTTGAGCGATCGAGTATTTATAATGTTAACTTATTTGTAAGAAATTCTTGAGGTTTTGTGAGATTTTTAAACCTCCTAACAGGATCAAAAATTGATATTTTTCATTAAAAATTTTGCTATTCAAAATTATTTTTCGTTCAAATTGAGTGAGATTGAAAATATTACTGTCAGCAAAGTTTACCGATATAGATACCCTTAAACAATTAACTTCTAAGGTCGAAGTTCACAAATGTCGCTTATTTTTGATTTTGTAAGACAGTCGATAAAAATACTAACACCTAAAAAAAGAGGAAAGGTCAAGTTCACGTTAAGTAGAAGCATTATGAATATTACACTACACCTTGAGTCAATACTACTTCAGAGATTTTAATTTAGATCATACCCCAGCGGAGATTCATGAATATTCTCTTTACCCACCGCTCTTAATCTGTCGACAGTTGAACATTCAAGCGGCAGTAGCAGTCGCACTGAGAAGAAAATACGTTAAGTCATAGAAGACGAAATGGATGTTGAGAAAAAAATCTACTGGATAAGATTTCGTAGCAGTGAGATCAAAGTAGCAGGGCAAGGAAGATTCGTCAGGTTAACTGCAATCATAAAAATTAAAAGTATAAGACGAGTCTCTGAGGGACTTTGTCATTCATTACTTTTTAGAAAATATATACGGAAGAGACATTGCAAGTGAATAATACAGTCAGCGTGTTTTATGAAGGTGCGCTCGAAGGATATATTTGATCATTCCATTCCGTCTTTTAGCTCTAGCTCGTTGAGATAACTCTCGTAATATGTTTCATTAGCTGATAGAAAGAAAAGAAGAGGAAGAAGGAGAAAGAAAGCGAAATAAAATAAAGAAAATGAACAAGTAAAATAAAACTAAGATGTTAAAAGACAAGGTAAGCAGTTGGAGCGAGAGAATGGAAAGAAGACTTGCGAGACTGAAAGTATATAGAGTCGACAAGAGAAAAACCATGAGGTACATAGAGGGAAAAAAGAGAGTGTAGGAGAACTATTTAAATTGAAACTGAAACTTTAACGCCCTGTACTAGCCTGCTAAGGAAACTAAAACTCCTTTCTCGTATCGTCCGCCCAGTCAGGATCAGGATTCCGAAGCATTCTCTTTTACTCTCTACTCTTCTCTCATCTAGGTGCATGCTACTGGCACGCTCTATCTTTTAAAACGAGTAACGTCTAAGTAGAACCAGCGCCTCGCACTTTGGAAATTGGCTCTTAAATCGTAAAGGTGATTCCCATCGAGCCACTTTCTAAATTATCACCTGGAATTATCCTCAAACCGTCTGTTTTCTCTCTTTCGCTGACTCCCTATTCCTCACAATACCAGCTCCCCTTCTTTATCTTTTTACCCGTCTACTTGAATTTTCTTACATCGGTTTTGTATTACTACTGCTAACTATCGTCTTTTAAGTTCATCAATTTAATTTAAGTCGATGAGAGAAATGATAAGAGTTTAATTTTAAGCTTTTTAATTGTACCAGATATTTATTAATAGTATCGTATTCAACTGGATGAACATTGGAGTTGAAATTTGTTTATAAAACGAATATTTAATATAAATCCACTCTAATAATTAAACATTATATATGATAAAGATAATTGACATGCCAAAAAAAAAATTCAATAACCAGACTCGTAAATATCATTAATTCCAACTGAGTTAATTATTACTGTTACTTTATATGAAGAGAATTCTGAGATTTATTTTGAGAATACCCAGATGAATCCTCAATTTTTATTTAAGCGCTTCTTAAAATGTTTTTACTAATAACAAATTAATTCAATAACCGGCACTCTTTTTTTTTAAATCATGTGCTCTCAATTTGTTTCTCCAAGTACATTTATTCTCAGTAAAAATAATTGACGTCCTATAAACGCCAATTACACAATTTAATTTAATTTATTTATATTAATTTAAGATAAATGGTTCAATAATTTTAATGGATTATAAAAAGTTGAATTAACGTAAAAAATTTGAAATTCAGATATTTCAATTATAATAAAATAAAAATAATAATAATAATTATTATTATTTTTATTAGAATAACTAATGTCCGTAATTTAGGTGTTTAAGCTTTGGAATATTAACGAATATCTCATTATCGTTTAGTGCGGAAACAAGAGAGAAGTAACTTCAATGCCCATCAAGCTGTGCGGTATGTCGCGTACAGGAAACAGACAAACAAGGGATGATAATTGGCGTGGAATGATGGGAGACGAAAACGGGGGATGGGACAAGTACCACTCATCGCATGTTCAAGATGT
Source organism: Cotesia congregata (assembly GCA_905319865.3). Lineage (NCBI taxonomy): Eukaryota > Metazoa > Arthropoda > Insecta > Hymenoptera > Braconidae > Cotesia > Cotesia congregata. The sequence goes on along the minus strand of CAJNRD030001124.1, from coordinate 7,375,833 downwards.
GTGCCTCCCTATCTATCAGCCTATATATATATATATATATATATATTGGCTTTCTCTTCCTTCTCATTCCCATCCTCATCCGAATATGCGTCGCTTTAAATTATTCACGATTATCTCTCGTCTTTGTGGTTTATTTGATAGCATACTAACATCGAACAACAGAACACAGCTGTCACGCAAAATACCTCCGACAAGACTTTAATAGTTATTATCATTGTCATCCATCTAATTACTTAACAATTATCATAAAAAAAACAAATGGAAAATGAAGGCCCATATTTTGTAAAGTAGTCACGTGAAAATAATTAAAGCTAAGTATAGGGGAGGGGGGGGGGCAAAATGGGGTACTTAAGCAATCGTTATGATTTTAAGGACTTAAATACGCTGATTTTTCTCGTTTTCAGTCGTAATTAAAGGAAAATAATCAAATTTCAAGTTGCCGTAGAAAAAAAAATTTTTTTTTTGCGGGCAAAATGGGGTACTCCCTGAAAGAGTGAAAAAAAAATTTCTTCATCCGAAAATGAAATATCGTTAAAAAAATAACATTTTCTTATCGATAAGTCTACGAAAGAACCCAAAGAGAGGAACAAATCACCCAAAAAAGAGACATTGTTAGTTGAAGCAATATATTCCTAACAAAAATTGAAGTAGTAAAAAAAATTTTAAAACTTTGTCGTAATTTTTGACGGATTTCGTTTGAGTAAAAATAATATCAAGATAAAAAAAAAAAGAGTTCTCTTGAGAAAATTCCCGGTTTTTGGAACTCCCGGTGGAAAAATTTTTAAACTCATAGTTCTCACGCAATTCAAAGTAACAGCACGAAAAAAAAGATTCGTAATTTTTTTTGCACTCATTTTCTTGGTTTAGGGATTCAGGAAAATTTTTTCAAGTTGAATAATCTTATAGGCCTGAAGATTTTACTTTTTAATATAATTTATTGATCAAAGGTAGTGTTTAAAATTTCCGACGGAGGGCGCATAACCGTTGAATTGTCTTCAAACAAGAGAGTTAATTTTGTGGTATTATGTTTTAAAATTAAAAACCATTTATTTCACTCTCCAAAAAAGATAATTTGACATTGGTTTTTAGTTTAAGGTAGTTGTCATGGTTAAAACATACCGTCAGAAAAATCTAAATTTTTGTATACTTATTAAGGACATAATGTTAAAATTACCTTAGAAATTTGGTCGATTGACAACCTATAACCTGAGATGAATTCAATTAAAAATTATGGAGTTTATGGACGGACTATGGAGTCGGTCAGAAACAATTGTATGGGTTGCGTCTCCACGGCTACAGTATTGCGTAAAAATGATGGATTACTTAGCTACAAGCTCATATACTTTTGCGGTGCGTATAATCTCTCATTTTTTGACAATATTATACCATGACAACTACCTTAAAAGACACTGAGTTTCATAGCCATTCGCGCACTGATAAAAAATTTAACGGCTCAAGAGCAAAAATTTTGGACCAAGAACACCATTTTGAAGAAAATGAATTTCTTGAAGCAAGACGAAAAATTCTTAAACCAAGAAAATTTTCTCGACTCAAGAATTTTTCTTCTTGTCTCAAGAAATTCATTTTCTTCCAATTGGTGTTCTTAGTTCATGATTTTTGCTCTTGAGTCAAGTTAAAATTTCTTCGTAGGAGTATTAAGAGCTACTTCTTAGGACCTTAAAAATGTGGAGATCAGATTAGAACTTAATTTTCGAACACTGGCTTGGAACCAATGACTTCCCGATTTTTTTTTTTTAAATCATTTTTTTGTAAAGGGGGAACTTAAAAATTTAGAAAAAAAAATTTTAGATGTGAAAAAAAAATTATTATGATTCACAATGACGATAAAAATTACTGCACAGTAAAAAATTTTTCGTCAATTTGTAAAGTGTAAAAATTTTTGTGTAGCAAATTACACTCTAGTGTGTATAATTTTACATTCTCATGTGTTGATTTAACATACGAGAATGTAGAATTAACATTAGTTTGTGTAAAAACAGTCAGTAACACAAATATTTGTGTTAAATTTGACGAAAATTTTTTTACTGCATGTAAAAAAAAATTTTTTTCCTCTGAAATTGTAGGAAATGACGTTAAAATATATTTCAGAAAGCTAAAAAAGCTTTTTAGAAAAAAAAATTTTTTTTACGAAATTTTGGGGGTACCCCATTTTGCCCCCCCCCCCTCCCCTATATTTTACGCAATATAAAGTGAAAGTTTTTATAAAACAGATTATATCAAAAAATAAATCTTCTTTGATGCTTTAACTAAATATCCGATGACAAAATATCGGCAAAATATTTTTATTGGCAATTCACTTTTATCGACCAACATCGTCAACTCTTAACTATTTAGTTTGTTAGCCAATTACTTGTTTTGTTTTTCTATGCACGGGGTGACGACGTAGGCTGATTTTTGGTTAACTTTTTTATTGAACATCAACGTTTGGACTACTAAACTTTCTTTTATTTAAATAAAATAAAAAAAAAAATAAAAAATTAATTAAAAGTTATTTGGAAAAGTTTAAATCAATTTTTATGGATTGATAATTGATAAAAGTCAGGATGAGATGAATCACTAAATAAACGAACTGTGATAAAATCAACTAGACTGTAAAACTTTGATAAAAATAAAAAATTAAAAAGTAGTGACCAAAACAGTGTGACAAATACAACGAGACAAAAGCGTATACATTATTCTTGAATGTATTGGCGTCAGAACAAATGGTCCGTGGAAAACCAATATTCTCGTGAATACTTGAAGAATAGGGGAGGGGGGGGCAAAATGGGGTACTTAAGCAATCGTTATGATTTTAATGACTTAAATACGCTGATTTTTCTCGTTTTCAGTCGTAATTAAAGGAAAATAATCAAATTTCAAGTTGCCGTAGAAAAAAAAATTTTTTTTTTTTGCGGGCCTTTTTACACCCAGCGAGGTCATTTTCTACATTATTTCTTTCTTTTCATTACTGAAAATCCTTTGAACCTTCATCTTGAGTCTTTTTCAGAAACTTTCTAGTCGAAATGTTTTTAAGAACTTATTTCTAAAATCAATTGAAAAAAATTTTAGTCTTCCTTGTAAAAACGAATGTGGTTGGTTGTTTACTATACTGAAAAAATTATTAACTTGATTCAAGAGAAAAAATTATAGAGCCAAGAAAATTATTTTTAAGAATTTTGTCGTCTTAAATCAAGACGAAAAATTCTTGATTATTTAGTTCAAAAATTTTTTTGCGCGATTCAAATGTTGATCGCGGCTGGAAGATTTATCTCTTAGATCAAGTTAATTTTTTATCAGTGTAGATGCACGACAATGTTTTTTTCTCGCTCGAAAATTAATCAAAAATTGTCAGCACAAATCTGTAACTTTTTTTATACTATCTCAACGAAAAAATCAGAACCTAAACGAACAGAGCAGAAAGAAAAGGAACGGGCAGTAGTATTGATGCACTTAAAATAATTTATCCGATGTGTAGCATAATACTGAAGAAATTATAACAAATTTTATTTAAAATTATCCAAGTTTAAGCTTTGAAAGTATGTAATTGTAAAAGCTGATATTTTAATAATTGATTTTCTAAGTATGAATATGATTTACTGTTTAGATTTTATTTTTGGAACAAATTTTTGTCATTATTAGAAGAATTGAGGCCTAATATGGTCATATATGCCCACATATAATTTATTGATCAAAGGTAGTGTTTAAAATTTCCGACGGAGGGCGCATAACCGTTGAATTGTCTTCAAACAAGAGAGTTAATTTTGTGGTATTATGTTTTAAAATTAAAAACCATTTATTTCACTCTCCAAAAAAGATAATTTGACATTGGTTTTTAGTTTAAGGTAGTTGTCATGGTTAAAACATACCGTCAGAAAAATCTAAATTTTTGTATACTTATTAAGGACATAATGTTAAAATTACCTTAGAAATTTGGTCGATTGACAACCTATAACCTGAGATGAATTCAATTAAAAATTATGGAGTTTATGGACGGACTATGGAGTCGGTCAGAAACAATTGTATGGGTTGCGTCTCCACGGCTACAGTATTGCGTAAAAATGATGGATTACTTAGCTACAAGCTCATATACTTTTGCGGTGCGTATAATCTCTCATTTTTTGACAATATTATACCATGACAACTACCTTAAAAGACACTGAGTTTCATAGCCATTCGCGCACTGATAAAAAATTTAACGGCTCAAGAGCAAAAATTTTGGACCAAGAACACCATTTTGAAGAAAATGAATTTCTTGAAGCAAGACGAAAAATTCTTAAACCAAGAAAATTTTCTCGACTCAAGAATTTTTCTTCTTGTCTCAAGAAATTCATTTTCTTCCAATTGGTGTTCTTGGTTCAAGATTTTTGCTCTTTAGTCAAGTTAAAATTTCTATCAGTGCACACACACACACACACACCTTGATAGAAATCTTCGTAGGAGTATTAAGAGCTACTTCCTAGTTTTCGAAAACTGGCTTGGAACCAATGACTTTCCGATTTTTTTTTTTAAATCATTTGTTTGTAAAGTGAGAACTTGAAAATTTAGAAAAAAAATCTTAGATGTGAAAAAAAAAATATTATGATGCAAAATGACGATGAAAATTACTGCACAGTAAAAAATTTTTCGTCAATTTGTAAAGTGTAAAAATTTTTGTGTAGCAAATTACACCTTAGTGTGTATAATTTTACATTCTCATGTGTTGATTTAACATACTAGAATGTAGAATTGACATTAGTTTGTGTAAAAACAGTCAGTAACACAAATATTTGTGTTAAATTTGACGAAAATTTTTTTACTGCATGTAAAAAAAATTTTTTTTCCTCTGAAATTGTAGGAAATGACGTTAAAATATATTTTAGAAAGCTAAAAAAGCTTTTTGGAAAAAAAAATTTTTTTTACGAAATTTTGGGGGTACCCCATTTTGCCACCCCTACCCCATTTTGCCCCCCCTCCCCTACGTTTCTGTCTATAAATATAAAGTACAAAGTTATAAAGAAATATGTTTATGTACACCCGTCAAATTTTCCGCCATTACTCGTGACTATAAAAAAAGGAGTGTGTTAAATTAAACAATACATGAGATATTAAAAAAATTTTTGATAAATTAAGGGTCTAAAAGTTTTTTTTTCTTTGTTTTTTTTTTATACATTAATGAACGAAGGATTAAAAGCGAAGTGAGTAAAAAAGAGCCAATGCTTATGATCTTTTAAAGTAATCAAAGACTACTGGAATAAAAAGAATGAACAAAATATATATATTACAGAAACGCCTGAAGTTATTCGGCTCACAGTGCAAACTAATAATGACGTTTAAAAGCTCTAATATTTTCTGGCGCGGCTTTACTACTGGGGGAAGACTTTCGCGCGTTGAAACTTTAGATCTTATAAGAAAAGTTACCACTTCAGGTTGGTTCACTTCTTCATTGCCTTTCGAAACCAAACTATTCTCCTTCCAACTCTCTTTTCGCCTTTGTCATTTTTTTACTCTTATTTAAGAACGGATGAATATACATCTATATATTCAGTAAACACTTATATATGGATATATTATATATTTCTTGTTTTAAAAATGAAGCTACCGGGCTTTTTATCACGTTTAAACGGCATTCTTGCAATAAATTACAAACTCACAAACACAATTTTATATAATACAAGTTTAATTTCCGGATTATAAAGTTTTCTTATAGACACGATGCAATTAATTTAACAGCATCATGCATATAAAGACAGAGAGAAAGAGAATAGAAAAGTGAGTTTGGTTTGAAATTTCAACCGACAAATTACCTATCGAATAGATTCGTGTGCTCTCACCGTGAAAAACTATACCCCCACCGCAATCTATGCCCGTTTATTCTCAAAAAGTTAAAAGCGTCAAAACTTAAGCTTGAAAGTCAAACGCGAGTAAGCGAGCAACCAAGCTAAAAGTTTATAAACTTTTTTAGCATACCAGCCGCCATTAAATAAAAAATATATATAATAAAGTATTGAAGTTAAAGTAAGACCAAGGAGCCAAAGAAAAACAATTTTATCGAGCCTGGGACATTTGGTAAACTTGGTCAAGAGTTGGTTACAATCATTTTTTAAAACTTTTTTTTTCCACACAGACTTTCTTAACTCTGCCCATTTGGAGTACTTATGGGGCTTTTTACCCTCAGCGATGATAATTGCCGTAAAAAGACCGCAAGTATAAATTTTACTATTACCGTAAAGTTTTATACATTATTTACAACGAAAATTATCGTACAAAACAGTTTCAAAAAATTAATCAATTCACGGTGCTTAAAGAAAAGAAATTAATCACATTAATTATGAGGCTAATTTATCTTATTTAAATACTCTGGTGGAAAAGCACACCCCCGAACCAAATACCATGCGACAATCTTTTCACTGGCGTTTGTTTTATTATTCCGTACGTCGTCCTGGAAGACATAGACGGTGTAAAAGAGGTCAGGAATGCAAGCGACTGAATAGGACGACCAACTGGAGCTACCAATAGGAAAGGAAGATAATGTGAGTCTCGCCAGAGGTAGTGGTAGTGGTAGCTTGGATAGATAAAATCTAAGATTCCATAGAAGGTATACTTGGATGCGCTTATTTGACACTTGGAACGACAAACGGCTGGGTTATTACCTGTTACTTGGGCATCTTCGCTTTTATCTTCCTAATATGCATACATATACATATCAGAGCACCTTACCCCAACTTAATACCATGTATAAATGAATAAGCGGGAAAATCGATTGCCCATAGCGTGCTGAGCGGCAAACGTTACCCCGGCATGGACATTCTTATTCAAAGTTTCCGCGTTACGTTATCGGTAACGAGTTTTGAAGGTATTCGAATCAATAATGTTGAACCGAGTCTAGTGCGCGCGTTCCACTCTGACGCCCATTGTAAATCGATGTATATCTCATCGTTGTCTTGTCTCTTGTCTCTCGTCTCTTGTTTCGTGTCTTGTGTCTCTTCATATATCTTCTTTGTTACTTATGTCTGATACAGAGCAATTCAGCCCGCAATCATACAAAAGCTCAAGTCGGAAACTTTTTTAATAAATACGCTTATTGCTAATGAAACTTCGACAATGTATACGATGCTTGTATACAACAACGATTTAACTGATAAAAAACACATCAATATTATAACAATATTTATAACAATAGTTCTAGTCATAATGATGATAATAAGCCTATTATATATTGTTCTTGTTCGTCTTGTATTGCTGATTGTTACATAACAATCAATTGATATGGATCAATCGATTCAACTCGCTTGGATCTTTGTCCCTCGTGGTAGCGATATATGTCCCTGACCACATATTACCGTTCATGTATACACGCCTCAGGGAAATCCTATCTGACCCCCAGGGGATTGTGTTAATCGTATATATACATATATAAGCAAACGAATATGTTGGAGTAAGCTTATACAATCATTGGAATTGTCGAGAGTGGAAAAGAGAGACTAAATTTACGCACTAATAGACGCACATTCTGCTTCAGCACGACTTATTTATTTATTTGTAAATATTTATTTACAGTATCGGAATGTTTCACTATGAATTGAACGGCTGTTTGTGAAAATATTTTCAAAATCAACAATATTGAATTAATTTACTTTATGCATAAACATTTATGTTTATCTAAATTAAACTAACAATTTTGACTGACAAATATTTACAGATAATTAAAAGTTAAAAATATATTGAACTCTGTATATATATTTTTTTTACGTTAATAAAGTTTTTCAATGTAAAATACATTAACTGTGTATTAATTAGTCACGGTGAATTACGGGTTAAGAGGAACAAAAAATGATCGGTCATTTATTATTATAAGATAAATGACAAGTTTATTTTAGTGTACTGTCAAAAAGTCACAGTAAAAAGTAATAAATAAGTAATGTCAGCTTAAGATAGTGTAGAAAATAATTTTTTTTTTCTGTGATTCGAGTTATGAAATGATTGATGAAAATTAACACGGCTTTGAATGGATGTATATGTTTATTATAAGAATGTTGAGAAACAAATGTTAATGAAAATATATAGAGCTATACGGTTTTAGGGTTGTTGGAAAATTAAGTATCACTATGCGGAAGTGTGGAAAAGAACGATCGTTAGTCATTCGAGCTACTACAATACTATTAACTTAGCCGGAAGTTTTCAGAGTACTAGCATTAACAATGTATTGTAGTATACAGGCTTCATAAAATCTTTTAAAAAATTCCTTGAGGGTACTTACTTTGTATATCAGAAATTAAGGTCGTGTTGAATAAAAGATAAGTTATACAATAATCTAGGTGTACTGGTATACAAAAGAATAATTATAAAGTCATCGGCTTTTTATTTTTTTTTTTTTGACATCTTTGAAAAGCCCAGTCTTTGTTTATGAATTATAAAAAGTACATACATCGTGTAATGCAAATTTAAGTTAAAAAATAAATTTTAAATAAGAAGATGACGATATCAGACAACTTTTCAAATGTCCGCTGCAACTTAAAATACAAATTGCCCTGACGTTTGACTCATAATTAACTCATCGAGCTCATTAAACGTTGAGCGGTCTCGTTAAATAAATGAACGCGTATATTTTTAGATCCTCCCGCCCACGGGATATTATAGAGATACGTCTGATATTCGGTCAGCTAAATACCGAGGGAGCATTGTCCCATCCTAGAAATAATTGAATCATCCTATAAATAAATTCGTCATTACACTCACGTACAAATAACAAATTTTATTTTACATAAGGTCAAAATCTTTATTAACCATGTCACTGAAATTTTATTTATTTTTGCGTATATTTCGCAAGTTTAATTTAACATTTACATCTGTAAGCTTCTGTCACTTGGATGTTGAATAATATTTTACATCTCCGACATTTAAAGTTTAGATAGTAGAAGATGAACCTATAGGTTTGAAGCATATAAGCTTCAAGTTTTAAAGTATAATGCTAATATTTAAAAAAACATTAGGGTAGGGCGGGGCTAGTTGATCGTAGGGGTAAGTTGTGCAATCGAAATATCTCGAAAACTAAGCAACTTACAACAAAAGTGTAAATGGTGAAAAGAAAGGGTTACGAGAGGAGAACACATCGCGCGAAAGTCAACTGCCGTCTGATGTTTAGACTAACTGACAAAACGTTTTCTTTTTTTTTTGCGTCAAAAAAAAAAAAACAGGTCTTTAGAATTTTTCTCCTACACTCGCTTAAAAATGGTATTTCGCGATCACGAATGTATTCAAAGATGACTTAATGTTTGCCCTTTCGATTATATATGATTGTTTATTTTTAATTCTTATCATTCTTTTATAACCTAACTTTTATTTCGTTGCTTCAATTGGGGCTAGTTGATCAAGGTGCTGACTGCGTGTTAAACCAGCCCTACTAGATTTTCAAAATTGAAAAATGAAATTTTTTTCACTAAATTAATAATTATCAATTGATTTGTACATGTGATGATTTAATGTAATGTGTAAAAATTAAAATAACTCATATTGACATTATATTAATGAATATATAACATAATTATAATTAATATTGTTATGTTTATAATTATTATTATAATCATAGTTATACGTATGTAGAATTATAATCAATTAAATATTTGCTTGTTAATAACAATTTTATTTTGTTTTCATATCATTCTATACAGTCATTCCGTCTATTTTAGCCATTGCACAACTAGCCTCATACCCATGCTCAACTAGCCTCACTAGTGGGGCACGTTGAGCAATTTGGAGCGCTCGCGTATTTCCGGGAATAACTTGAAAATTTGGACTCGGATCGTTTTTGTGTCGCTAGACCTTCTGAAGAAGACTAATTTACGAACCTAACAGTATATGACTTGATTAAATCCGATACATCGTCTTAAAGTTATGGAAGGTCGAACCAAAAAGTGATCAACTAGCCCCGCCCTACCCTACAATAAATAGAACATACAGTAACTGTATGGAATTTTATATTCAATTATGTTAATAAATATTTATTTATTATAAACCAATACTCATCAAATCACTCAATATTAAAAACAATTAATAAAACATAAAATATTAACAAATCCTTATGCAAATAAAACTAAGAATTACGGAAATTCCTTAGACTACATATAGAACCTATCGAAAATGTTAAAAATTTCAATTTCAAACCTCTCTACTATAGACCCGATAATATTTGAGTTATTACCAATCGATCAATGCGAGAATTGTGAAAAAGATAAAAGTAGTACAAAAAAAGAAAAAAATTAAATACAATTTCCCTTTAAAGAATTTAAATTTCTCAATGTATTTTAAAATAAATGTGCTCAGTAGTATAGGAAAAAGTGAGTGAAAATTACCCATCACGTACTGATCTACTCGGAAAGTTCGAACGAGCCAAGTTTTATCGTCACGAGTAGAGGAACACAAAATGAGGAATAAAACGGGAGTATGCGCCATTAGTAAGTAAAACACATCCATATATAAGCACATATATGCACACTTCCGTGGAAATATATTAAAAATATACGCAGTAATATATTTGCATGGACGCCGGCACGCGTCTGATCAATTTTTCACAGCAAGATGGATTGTTCAATGCACGAAGAAGTTAAAGAGTCATTGCAGCTGTGTCGAACTAAACTTTTGCTGTATGTTAACCTACCCGGGTCATACGGATCACACGGAAGAGGAGCAATGAAAAGTAAACCCATTTATCCCAGAAATAATCGGTAGCTAAGACGGAGTGTATGTTGTGCAGAAAAATGCTGTAGAGACAACTCGTGACTACTGGAGAGTGAAACCAACAGAAAAAGTTGGATCTACTGTTGTTATAGAAGTATACATAAAATACATGAAAAAAAAAAATAATAAATATATATATATATACATATAGATGGAAGATTCACATATAAAGTAGTAACGAATGGGATGTGCTATAGAATGCAACGTATACTGAATAGAACAGAGAGTTTAAAGCGTACGGGCGTGTCATTGCCTACTCAACAGAACGTAGTAGTAGTATTTAATAGGATGTACATTGGAGTAGTCGTGAATTTCATCGTGTCATCCCGCCCGCACGGTGTTCACATTACGTGGAACCATGTATCCGCACTTGTTTTCCAAGAGAGCAATAAAAATCGCAACCCCACGGCTCTCTGCATAGCTGGTACGACCGCTCTTGTGTTGTAAACTATTTTGAAGCAAAAGCACATGAGTGAAAGCGAGACAGGATCGAAAGAGAAAGAATGAGTTTTGCGTTGGGACGCCACGTATTTATTTACCCTTATTCCCCATTCCGTGTATATTCGTGTAACCTTCGTACCAAACTGAACCATCACCCAATAATTCCCTTTTCATTCCATCTATTCCCTCTTGCACATCCATTCCTAACTCGTCCAACTTATAACTATATACTTTACTGCATCGGTGATGTCGTTTGTTTTTCTGACTTTATCCCTACGGTAAACATTTCAGTACTAGATATACTAGCACTACTAGCATAACATACGGCGTATAGGGAGATTGTATTAGTGTAGGTTGACGTCTGTTCTGCAATACTGAGCTTCAGTGCTACCACTGTCACATAAGCTCGCGTCATTTTTCAAAACCATTATTTTTCACACACTACTACATTCATACTTACAGGATATATGGCGCACTTATACCTACGACTACTGTATATAAAACTGATGCTGCCGTACAGCTATAGCTACAACAGCAAGTGCTTCGCTAAAATTAATTCATTACCCCCACGAGAAAGTCCTACCTGATAAAATGAAATTTATATATTTCCCTCTCGAGGGAAAATACGACGGATTCGTTATTTCCAGCGACAGCTTGATTAATTACGAGCTAAACAACTGAAATGTTTTTCATATCTCGTATATATATATATATATATATATATATCTGTAGTGGCGAGTATTTGTTGTATTTGTTATTTTGTATTCGCAAATTATTTTATCGAGTATTTTCTACAAAACGAAGAAAGTGTTATGCAAATGATTATATCAGAAAATATATTAAAAGTGATCCTCGGGGACTTGAACGAAGATCTGAAAGTAATTTTTTTTCTGTTAATATGGTTATAAAAAAGTTTCTGATAGGGTTTCATATTAGAGAATTTTAAAAGTGAAAAAAAAATTGTGAATAAAATAAAAATAAAATGGGATATTGTTTGAAAACTGTCATTTGTTGACATTGGTCCGAGATTAATGACCAGCATTGAATCGAATTTAAAAAATAAAAAAGTAAATTTATGCATATAATCCTGTATAAATGGGTGTCGCGAATTTTTAAGCCCCGCATCAAGGTCAAATCAACAATCCCAGCCAACTAATCATTAGCGATTGTCGATTTTTATCCCGGATGTCATATAGTCGAGTGTACCGACGTTTCATAAAACCGCGATGGATTTACATCAGCTAAAAAAAAAATAAAAATTGACTAAAAAAATGAATGGTTACACTTGTACCACGGATAGGGATAAACCAATAAAAGCGACCGATTATTTCACACATGATTTGTGGATCGCGGGTATTAGTTTCGCGACCGCCAAAAAAAAAAAAAAAGAAAAAAATTCATCGTTCCCGTTAAATGATGAAAAAATACCGCAATTCCTTCAAACAAGTACCCGAGGATCTGCATGAAGTGAAATTAATTTCGTTTAATAAAATCAGTGGTGCAACTAAAGATCCTCAAGTTATAATTTCTCATGCTTATTCACTGATGGTGGTCTGCAAGCTCATAGAAACTTGTACTTGCTCTACGACTACTTGCTACAGCTTCTGGTACTAGTACACTGCTCTCTTCCGACTACTCTCGAAAGCCATATTAATAGTCGGCACTTAAAAGTTTCATTAAGTCTCGCGACTACTGTGCAATCATTGCCGACGTTGCCACCACGGAGGATATATTTTCAACCATACACAGATACTATTCTACAAGTAAACCAGAGATGAGAGAGTACTGGCAGTAGTGCCAGCCATCATATACTACAAGATGAATAATATCAGCGCACACCCTGTCATTTAACCCAACTATTGCCCTTTTGCCTTCACTTCTATTCTAAACTCTTGGCTGGCTATTTTGCGTTATTGTGCGTTTTCACACGTTATTCATTCCCATTGTATTCTAATTTCTTAAAATTTATATTTACTTCATAAATTTGGTAAACAGCCATTTATCTCTTTGGATGCTTGATAATTGAAAACAAATAAGTCCATAAACTGTCGATTCACTACGATAAAATGATAAAAATTAATTTTCCTAAGTGAATAACTTTCATCAAAATATTCACTCATACTTTGTCGTATTGTAATTTAAGTAAAGTAAAGTAATTAATTAAAATAAATTAAATTTAGTGGAAGTAAATTTTCAGTAATGGTAAAAGTGTAAAAATTTAATAAGATTAAACATTAGTTAATAACACATTTTAAACAGTGACATTTTAAAATTTAATCATTCAATTTCTATGCTAAAATTTACAGTAATTAAATAAATCTGAAATAGAATTCTTACCCCACATGTTTTAATATTTTAATATTATTAATCATAAATATATTCAAACACGACAACGATATACTTTTACAATATATTTAGATGAAGTCTTAACAAGGTAACCGGATTCAATAAAAATTCACATCATCAATTCATTTTTAAGTTGATAAATAATTTAAATTATTGAATCTAATTAGTGATTGTTTTCAAAAAGGGAGATAAAAGAATATGTGTCAGTATAAGAGTAATAAAACGAGTATAATTATATTGATATTATAAATTTTCACCAATCTCTCAAATTTCTTGTTACCAATTCAACCTAGAATTTATTGATCGACAAACGATCCTCTATCTTTTTTAGAATCAAAATCAACGAAGTAAAAAATATTTCTATACGTGTCTAGCTGATTTAAGAAAGCAAATAAGTCAATACATAAATACATGTAAATACAATCACCAGTACACTCGTAGATTTTATAAGAATCTGCAGCCGTTAAAAAGTGGATTCTAAAAATTTTCTTCCATGTTATGCTTTTTTGCGGCTTTACAGTTGGTCTCTTCACATCCTTTTAGCTGTCTTTTATACAAACACCAGTCAGTGGTGTTGTTCATACCGACCTTTCATCTCAATAGACCCTACAAATTCTCATACTCAGCAGTCTACATAATCCAAATTCACTTGATTTTACTAAACATAAACCTTGATATGGATATACGTACAACTGTCTGCGCACTCGCTAACCTGTCAAGTGTTATGTACGACACGTTGACAGAGATAAACATACGTATAACTTTGAATGTCGTTTCGTATGTATAATGCTATCCACTAATATTACTATTCATATGATACTTATTACATCTGCTACTATTATACGGTACCTGTTCTGATCTACGGCATCAAAAGTACGAGGGATATTTAAGCAAGAGTTTCTGCGTCGTCGTTGATTTTTGTACGGCTCAACGAGCTGGAAATATTGAGAATCAAGTCCAGTGACGAGAAACCAGAAGACATGTTACCCTCAATGTCAAATTGACTTCATGAAATGATTTGATACACCTAGTGTAACCTGGAACAAAATAGAGTAGAAAAAAATTAAAGATTTCTTTGATGTTATTGTTATTTTTGACACACATTATAATTATAATGTATTTTAAATAAGACAATTGTATGCATACAAAAGTGAAATAATAATAATAACGACAATATTAATAATGAGTTTAAGAAACCATATCTTGTTATAGTTGAGAACTTTTAACGAGCTTTTCAAAATTTGTTTGCTTATCCGTAATTCTTAAAGTTCTTTAACATCTTAAAAGTTTCTTACAAAGTATTTTATTGAAAACTTTAATTTTAAATAGCAAACAAAGGGACCAAGAGAATTAATCATCGAAAGAATACGTTTCTTTAATCATTTGTATTTTATATAAAAGAAGTTGGTCTTCATTTTTTGGAATGGATAGAGAAAAACTATAAGTAAAATAAAACGTATCTTTTTGCGGTTTTAATTTTTCTTAGCCTCTTATAACTTTTCTATTTTTTTAGTGCTTTCAGTGACCCATTAAAATGTAAACTTGCCACAAAATAATGACAATACTTAGGTTAATGAGTTTAAAGGAATGATTATCAATGTATATATAAATAAAAAGTTTAAATAGTTTTAATGAAACACTTAATACAAACTCGTTAAATTATACAAACTAACCAAAACTATACCACTTATTACAGAGCTTTGACTTTTATAAAACCCCTTCTGTTTCGTATTACGATTCCTGTAAAATCAGGCTTAAGTTAAAGTAAAACTTTATTCAACATATACTACACGCAAATTTGCTTGTAGACTTAATGTCGAAATTCGATGTAAATCCTCTTGAAATACACTGTAAAGATGAAATATCTACTTCTGACTTGATATTTTATCGAAACGGATTTCAAATATTCACATCAAATGTCAGATACTTAAATTAAAACTTAAATAACTTTGATACTATGATAATAATTTTCATATAATTTCATGGATATAATGATTGATACTATTTTTACTGTTTAATAGAATGAGATTAAAAACTATTAATAATTTTCAGTATTATTACGACTTAATTATTCTAACGAGAGAAGTCATATAAATGGTTCATGACTTTTGAATTTTTTACTTAAAAGTGCTCGATTCAAAATTTAATTAAATTTGGTATATAAGCAATTAGAAAAAATTTTAGATTATATCTAAAGTTTACAGATGCTAAATTTTGAGGGTCTAGATCAGACAATACTCATCGGAATATTTAAAAGGACAAAAAAAATAAAATAAAAAAAATGAGCCTTTAAATTATATTGAGCAAGAAATATATCAGAGTTAAAGTAATGTAGACATTAAATTGTAAATTTATGTCGATGTATGGATATATATTTAAAATACATGAACACACGTGTCCATTGATAAATTTGTGCATGCACAAATGGATAAGCACGGAATGTTACCAGGGTGTAACCTCGTTTGCGATCGTTCGGCGGAACCACGCTCGATCCAATAATTCTATGGCCTTTAGAGTATCCATGCACGCGTGTGTGTACATGGATGGTTAATACTTACCATTATATTATAGCAGACAAGAGAATGCAAAACGCGACAAACTATCGGTACAAGTGAGCTTGCAATGTGACACTATTATGGCACTACCAATCGAGCTGGAGTCAGATCGTCATATCATCATCGTAATAATATACACTTTGCGGGAAAATTTATTGTTTATGTAAGCGTTCGCAGGCGAGCATACGCGCGAATGAATTATCACGCGAACAACTGGAAACTTCTCAAATTCCCATTACCCAAAGCAGTCAACTAGAAACCGATATAGATTGTGTTACACCAATGTCGATAATATAAATCTATAAACTAGGTCCTCTCGATGTACTACTTAAATATCTATATACTTGGAGAGACAAATAACTATATATTTAATACCTAAATAATTACCTTGAAAAATAATTTTTGACTACAAGCAATTGAACGATTATGATTAAGCCGATTACTTCAGAATATTTGTTTACTTTTATTGACAACAATAGATGAACAGAACAATGTTGAGGGTATTTTATAACGGACATACTAAAAACAAATAATGATTCAATAAATTTATTAAATAAACTAAACTATGCCACCTCAGTGGTCTCAAATCGTTCGAATATTGAATATTGAGATGAAAAAAAAAGTGTTCCAAAAATAAAAATTCCGTACTCGAGAAAATAAGACAACACGGGAAAACAAAAATGAAAATTAAAGCGGACTCAAGCATAAAGCTGGTGACGCCCTTGCTCTTTTTCATTGTCGCGTCGATATTGAAATCAACGGGCGGAAAGGCTCGAAAAAAAGAAGTTAAATAAAAACTGAAGGAAAAGAAAAAGAGAAAGAACAAAAGAAAAAAGTACAAAATAAAACAAAAGTTATTCAGTAGTACCCAGGATTGCCACGATCAGTACCGCCCGCCAGAATATGGGCTAACGAAAGACCGGAAAGAATAAACGAGATGAAACCAAATGAGTTTGCCGTTTGCCACGATCTCGAGTGGATAATGAAAGGAGGAGTACGCAATAGAGCCAGAGGGCTTGAGGACTCTGTCCACCGCACACGGAGCTCAGAACTTGGAACATGAAAGATGGGACCACAGATTCAGTTCAACACAAATCCAGTACCAAATTCTCTACTCCGTTGGTGTAACTAGAGCTCATATTCACCGCGCATATGTAATATACATTTACCGTAGCTAAATATTGTATCTTTACGTAAGACCACACATGGACTATAACGAAGCAGTTTTAAATGATTTCTATTATATTCTGTACACTACAACACAGGATCCATGAGTCACGTCTACACGCGAAAAGTATTGATACTATTATACGGAGATTGCTGACTGGTCCGTTAAATTTTGTTCGAAATTACATCCAGTAACTTTGCGCCACACTGGCATACCAACATCTACCGTTGCTATTTAATTAATAGCTGCCAAGCGTTCGTTGTTTACGGAATTTCACCCCTGATTTTCATCCACCCAGTTAATTAGAAAATTATGGAAGCACCCACAGGAGAATGGGTGATGACGGCTGATGCTGACAATCCGGTTACATTCACATCCATTTATTTTGTTTATTTACTTAATTATTTTTTTCGTGTTCATAAAAGTTCAGGAAAATAAAAAAGTTTTCACAATCACTCATTCTACAGCGAAAAATACTTGGGGGTATTTCTATGTAATTAATATTGCAAATAACAGAAAAACAATCGGCAAAAATACTGTAAATTGTTCAAGTATAACTAATATTAATTGATCATTCATTTTACTGCTATATAATGATCAAAATTAATTTTCTATTAATATTAATATCGCTTTATTATTCGGTACATCAATAACACCATATTGCCTGGAAGTTTTATCAATAAACCACCATAATAATTGGCATCTAATTAATGTTTAATTATCACTTTATTTATTTTTTAATTGTTGTAAATGAAGAAGTTTAGAATACCATCTTTAGAAAAGGTAATTTTTCTGGAAATTTACAACTAATAAAAATCATAATAATAACAATATATTCACTGCAAGTTTTACAGAATACCTGTTATTTAAAGTTCCCTAATTTCATGAAATTTTCCAATTTTAAATGTAATTCTAATTTACATGCTATTTTGCTTTACTATACTACTAATGCTACTACAGACTCTCCTTAAATATTAATTGTAAAAAATCTTTAGAGTGTGTCTGTTTATACAAAAAAAAAAACGGTGAATTTAAATTATTAAAAATAATCAACTTTAAAATAGGACATTGCCGTGAATTGTTTACAAACGCATTAATTGGCAATGAAAATATGTCTGACCTAATAGTATAAAGTTATCGAGGTATTTCGCATCCAAATTAAAGCGATCAATATCCATACGTGTATTATTGATTAATGTTATAATTAACTTAATGCCAATTGTCGATATTAGAGTTTACAATAAAGATAAAGATGTGCTACATAATTGTGACGTCACTACTCGGAGAGTTTCATATATTATAAGATTGCAAAGCACTAGAAGCTGAATAATAGCTTGAATCAATTAGCTCGAGACTAATTACGCTACTCGACGCAATTCTTGATGCTGGCTCGATAGGACCGTGGGCGTTGCCTCGCGTCAGATGCGAGAAAATTATGAGCACAACTTATATTAGAACTCACTCTCACTCTACCCGAGCTAATTTTTTCAACTCAACTCTGAAATATATCCAAACACGTGTATCACGCTTTAATACTCAACTTCGCACGTTATAATCATCATTGACGAAGCAATAAAAAAATTAAAACAAAAAAAAAACGATTAATAATTAAACAATAAATTTTTACTGGCAAATATCAAAAATAACTGACTGAGATTAATCAGTGACAGATTGTTTTTCATATTGATAGTAAGGGCTCTATTGTATTTTTGATCGCTATCGTGATTGATGAATTGAAAGCATCAAAAAATAAATATAAATATCAGCACAAATTATTTTTCATTTTGAAATGACATTTGAAATTTGCATTCTATTCAAGAGCTGCCAATTTGAATAATCGCATTTGAATATTATTATAACGATAATAATGAAATACAGTCAAAACCGTTTACAGCGACATCGCTTACAACGACGAACCGGGTATAACGACGAAATTTCAAGGTCCCGTCTTAATGCAATATAAAACCTTCAAGCTTTTAAAACTGTTTATAACGACATCGCCTATAACGACAAATCGCTCATAACGACCATGGTTGAACCATCTTTTCGAAGAAAAATATCGTTTATAACGTCTAAGACATGCTTTTGCACTTGTATTTAGGTCTGTATTTGTTTTTCAGTAATTATATTTATAACGTCACAAGTTGTATTGATGGTCTGTAATTTTTTCTGGTTTAATAAATAATAATAATAATAAGAACTTTGTCTTGATTCAAGAATTCTTGTCTTGCTCTAAATAAAAAAAAATTAATGTTAGTTTCTGGTTTCACCACTAGGTGGCTACGCCTTCTCGCTGCCAGAAATTTCTAACCAAGGTATATATAGGGAACACACTTTTTTCAAATTAATTTCATAATTGAAGAACTATTTAGAACCAATTATTGAAGCGGGGAAGAACTATAATTGAAATTGTGAATAAAGTACAGTGATAAAAAAAATATTTTCATTCAAGAAAAATATTCTAGCTTCAAGAAAATTATTTTGAAGAGAACTAGTTGTCTTATTTCAAGAAATTCTTGTCTTGATTTCATGTTTCTAGGAGTAAGAGATCTAATCAATCCGATCGATAACATTTTTATTTGGTTCAAGACTATATTATCTTCGATCGATACAATTAGCTTACGAATGTTAATCATTTGTAAAATTATTAAAAAAAAAGATTCTGTTACTTTCAATTGTACATAAAGGGCTTTTTGTATATAACCTTCATTGAGACTTTAAATTCTACAGTCTGTTTACTCGCTCGAAACAAGACAATTTCAGACTAATGCAAATTAGTGGACAGAAACTAATCAGCCTGCTTCCAAGAGATTAAAACACGGATCGTTTTCGTTTGGTGTATTAGTTTCTATCTCCGTTTCAGCTACGTCAGAATCGAATTTGTTTATCATAAACCTCAAAATAAATGACCAAGTTGGTAAATAAATTGGTACATCCGATGTTTATTTAAATTGTCTCTCGACTCAACTGGCTGCAGATACTTAAACTCAAAGCTCCAATAAAAATCACTGTAAACTATATAGTCTGACAAATAATGAAGGAATTCAATTATTGAAGGAAAATGCTAAAAAATCAGCATTGAAATTAAAAAAAAAATTCACAATAAAAAGAAGTTAAATAAATATTGCAGAAACGAAACTATCTAAAACTAACTACCTCAAATATTAAAAAAAAAATATACGAAACATCTAAATGGACGATAGCTATCCGCTTAAAAATTAATATTTAATGCATAATAAAATATCGTAAAGCTTTGAATTTGATAGACTAAATAAATAAAAATCTATTTGCATTTCAAGAGTTCTTTCGAGTTTATATAACTCAATAGCTTTTCAGCTAACGCCTCATATGAAAAATCCAGCGCTTTAATCTCTACTTTATATATAAAACCCAAAATACTTCAATATAGTGCAGACATAAATTCTATCAATGTTAGAAGAGAGCGATGAAAAAAAAAATAAAACCGAAATAAGAACACAAATAGGAAAACAACTCGAAATAATAAGAAACGCGTTAAAAAAAAGCATTCCCAGTCTCAAGTCGCATATACAAGTATGAGTTTTTACTATTTAACGCCAAGTTGCTATTTTTTTAACACCATTTTTTTTAGTATTATAATCATCATTATGATTATTATTCCATATACCTAGATCAGGCCACCGTTAAACACACACAAACACACACACACACACACACACACCCTATTTTACCTCTACGGTCATGTAAGTGGTTAAAAAGAAGGAAAAAAATTTAAAGTAAAAAGTAAAAAAATCCCTTCCCGGGTCGAAAAATTTAAACTGATTTTAAGCTAAATGATCTGAATTTGAACTTATTGACCTGTATTTGAACTTTTAAAGACATTTTCATCTGTATTTGATCTACTATTCAAATTATTTTGATCGGGTTTTAAGTCTAAATAACTTTTTAGTAAAATAATTGAGCAGCTATGAATATTTTATACTGTTTCTAATCTAATGAGACTAAAAAGTTTTAAAAGTTTGATCGGTTTTTAGTCTAGTTAATTTGTAGATAGATTTTATGTATTGTTTTCGAATTTAATATGAAATCTTATACTGTTTTTGATCTACAATTTTCACTCTAAATGTTCGAAGGCCAAAAATCGACTAAGATGGTGACTTATAATTTTTTTGACTCAAAAGTATCTCATTAAAAATTATAAGTCGCATTTATTTGAAAAATTAAATTAATTTAAAATATATTCATGCGCTCTCTTGTTTTATAAACTGAACGTCAATTATAACCTTACATCTGTCATATTTATTTGTCATAGCTTAACATTTCATGGATTATAAAAGTTTTGTAACTGCGAATATTAGTTGCAGTGATAACTAATAAATTTGTATTAACATATGTATAGAAAATAGTTCTCATCGTTTTATTATGGATCTAAATCTAGAATTTTCTAATTATCGATATTAAACACAATGTGAATACATCAACGAGATTGAAATGCTGTCAAGATGACAAGATTAATATTAAATTTAATACCTCCATGCATCATTTAATGAGCGGTATTCACTGTTTGGTAGTGCGAAGAATACCGTTTAGTATATATTGCACTACGAAATAGTGAATGGTCACTATTTCAGTTTCAGAGAATGAAAAGCCGTGCCCTGTAGAGGATCTTCGAGGACATGAATAAAATAATAATATATAAATATATTATTATTATTATTATTATTATTATTAATATTATTATTATCAAATTCGTAAAAGGTCGGTTTTTGATCTACAGGCGATGAAAAACCGACTAAAAATTATGGAACGTTTTGGTCTGTTTTTGACCTTGATGCGATCAAAACCAGCTAAATGATTGTGACAAAAAAGTCTGATTTTGGTCTTGAAACAATAGAAAACAATTTTATTATAACATCAAAAATGATCTGAAATTGGTCTGAATTGGGAATAGTACGGGCAAAAACAGATTAAATTCTTATATAAAATAGATACACATAATAAAATTAAATTGAATGAAAAATATTAAAAATTTTCATTAATCATAAAACAGATTAAATTTTTTGACCCGGGTTTCACGTGAACGTTCGACATTTTACGCCTACGTGCACAACAGAGCGGAATTGCTTCTCCATATTCGTGGCAACCATTTTCTCGGATACAGAATTTTTAACGTCCGCTTGTGTTCTCTTGGATGGCCTATAATTTGGTAGCAAGCAAAATATAACAAGTGATAATGAAATTTTTTTCACAATTTACATTTTTTATTCCCATTGTTTATTTTTATAATTTTTTTAGCTACCTCGATAAATTATTCATAATGCAACCATAAACTATTTTGTTATTCAAAACCGTAACTATATTTATTATCTAATAAAGATAGTGTAAAAAAAAATATTGCCATTGTCGGTAGTTGTGATGGAGCGCAACAGCATGAAAAACTCAGCAACATGATTTTACTTTTATCCAACTTTATAACCTCCATAGAGCATATCGGGACTCACTACTCGATCGTTCATAGATCGACAGAGATAAATTGTTGTGCCATTAACGCACACCCATTCCCAATATATCCTTTTACGCTTCTCTCACTTCTGTTTCCCGAGGCATAAATAAATTTTTTGACGAAACACTTGAATCAAATTAACTCAGCTCAAATATGGCCGACAATTCATTTCTTTTTAATTTACAATTCCATTTGATTCTAATTTGTTTTATTAATAAATTATCAATAAATTATATGATACAAAAATCGGATCGTTTCAAAAGAAAAAAAAAGATGAATGTATAACAGTTGTGTCAGCAATAATATTAAAAAAAATTCACCATAAGCTTCTGTGAAGCATATGTTACAAATAACTGACCCTTTAGTGTCTTTTTGCCTTTAAGTATCACTACGGTGATTCATTGCACACTTCAGATGTTTTAAATCCACTAAATTTGAACACATAACATATGGGAATGTATCACCTTTGTATATACCTATACATATCCGCAAAATATATGTGTACCTTTGTTCACGCGGAAACACGCACAGATTCTTATGAAAGTTTAACCACGAGGAAATATGGTTGAATTTTCCCAAGATTTTCCACTTTCCACCCCATCTCTCCACATTTATTATTATTTATTTTTCTATACTGGCGCACGGAGGTAGTATACATAGAGTATACTATTTACGAATAATAAATTTCACGAACATAATAAGCTTGAAATTTTATGAGTACATCGGAGCAAAGGTATCGCAAACTGAAAAAAAATTTCAGTATATCTTCTGCAAGGTTTATTATCATATATAAAAATGTATATATTACAGTGACATCATTAAGGTAAATTTTCAACCGTAACGAATTCATAAAAAACCAGGAAGCACGACTGAAAAATTTTATTTAAAAAAAATCGATACGACCTTCTATTTATAAAATTTATAATTTAAAAAAAATATATTCAGCGTAGTTTCAATAAAAAAAAAATTGAACTCGATTCAACTTTATGAATGAATTCATAAACCTCTGGCCAATTATACCTACCAATAAATGAAAGGTTGTAGAATATTTTCCCTAAAAACTATGTGATGAATTTATTCGTCGATAAAATACCTAAAAATAAAGTAATTAATAATTAAGAACAATAGGACCTATTTCAAAAATGTTAACGGAAATATTTCGCTTGATTCGTATACTAATTCACCATTAAATTACATCAAAATTCCTCGAATTCCCGATTACCGTATAATTATCGGAAAAGTTTATTAGTTGAAAAGTGAAAAAAATCAAATTCGCAGACATTTGTTCATTTTAGTCCATGACTTAAAATTCAATAGACCGAAACAAAATAAAAAAGTCTAACAATAAAATTAAAAAAGTAGGTAATAAAAGAAAAAAAAATTATTGATAGGAGAGTCTGTAGAGGAGAAGTATAAAAAAAAATAAATACGAAGAGTGCGTCAACAGAGTCGTGTGTCATGCTAGGGGTGTAGGTACCAGCGAACCAGAGCAGACTCTCATCCCTTTACTCTTTGGAATATCGCTTGGCCACCCGCCGCTGTGCCCTTATGCCGCCGTGGATATTGCGAGAAGTGATTTATGCGGGAGACGAAAGACCGCATATTGCGGTTAGAGAGACACTGTGTGGCTGCGTACATAACACCGGGTAACATCACAACCTACTGATACTAATGCTTATGCCAATACTCTGACAAACCCGTCCATATCCC
This sequence comes from Cotesia congregata, assembly GCA_905319865.3. Lineage (NCBI taxonomy): Eukaryota > Metazoa > Arthropoda > Insecta > Hymenoptera > Braconidae > Cotesia > Cotesia congregata. Next base: position 7,351,418 of record CAJNRD030001124.1, on the reverse strand, counting down.
ATTTTCTCTATCGCATTCCAATCATCCACCAGCCCTTCCTTTCACTATGCAACATACTCACTCCCTTTCCTTTCCGCTCTCTTTCTGTCTCTTGTCTCACCAATTATTTCATTTCCAATTTTATTAATATATTCTCCGTTGTTCAGATACCGACAAATTTATTGATTTTTCTTAATTAACGCAACGAAAGAGAAGACAATGGATCTTCATTCATTTAAAACTTCATAATCAATTCCGTGTAAGTTTTTTTTTATTCTATTTGTTTCACTGAAACATTTGTTCTATCTTAACAAGCTCGGTAGATCTGAGTTAATGCCGACAAAAAGTTTGCAATAATGAGATGTAAAAAAAAATAAAATTACAGTTGTTTTAAAATAATAAAAATGCATTTTAAAATGAAATTTAAAAGCTTAAGTTGTGCTGCGACAGATCGTTACCGTTAATGAATAAGTGAGGTTAATTTACGAATGAGTTTCACACTCTTAACTATTGAAATTCATGCTTGGAGGCATCCATTTCATTATTAGCATACCGAAGACGAGCATTGCAACCAAGACGACAACGACGATGAGAGACCCGAGGTAGTAATTCCAATAAAGTATGCGGAGTGCTAAACTACCCTAACTCTTCCTCTACTTCTGCTACTGCTTCTTCTTCTTCTTCATTCTATTCGGCAGTTTACCCGAAAGGCCCTTTAGCCTCAAGTTTATCTCGGGACCTTTTCATACTATAACTCTCCTGGCAATAAGTACTTTTCATTGTCCCGTCGTACTTTCTTAGACTTGTAGACGTACTAGTATTCAAACATATTTTCATTACTCTCATTATTCTTCGAGTTTAACAACATGATCTGCAACTTACTGCTCAATTTTCTTAGCAAAGAAAAAGATTATTAATTAACCAACTTTTAGTTTCAAATAAGATTTTATTAATTTTATTGAGAGGAAAACTTTATTGTTTAATGATTTTAGATCAAGTTTGATTGAATTAAATAATTAGAAATCATTTTTTCATTATAAACATATACAAAACTTTAACTGACTGTATATCTATACTGAAAAAAAAAAAATTTATTTGAATCAAGAAAAATTTCTCAGTTACAAAAAACTTTTCTGCTTGATCCCAGAATATAAAACTCTTAAAAATAATTTTCTTGTTTCGACAATTTTTCTCTTAAATAAAGTTAATTGTTTTTCCAGTGTATTTTTAGTGAAACATTTGTCTGTTATTTAAATAAAAATTCTATTATAAGTTATAAAAGTATTATTTCTTTTAATTTAAGAGACGAATACAATGATTAAAATATATTCCATTACTTAAGTAATAAAATTATAAAACTAAATGGTCAAGTTGACCTTACTTTTGAAAACAACATCTGCCAACTTTTATTACATTACAAATAAAATACTATAAACGGAAGCCAGAAAAACTAATTGCATTAATAAATGAAGAATACAATCAAATGAAAACTTTTCTACTCATTCATTTAACATCCGTCTTTTATTTTTCCACAGGCATCCTGAATCTATTTTCACCATCCAATTTTCTATCAATTACCCAGTTGAAACATAATATTTAGTTGTAGTTGAAAAAACAAACAAACTAAAATCTTATTCAATTTAATTTTCCATCTAACTATGACAGACGTATTACATATTCATTATTTATTAAATTAATAAAATTAAAAACGTCTTATCAATCATATCATATCATCACATCATGAAACCATGAAACAATAATTACATTAAAAACAAATGAACCATCAAACAAAAATAAGCTAAATGATGTATATGACACTGAGAGTGATAGATCCCTATAAAGGTTATAAACTAAATGGGTAAATCAAGAACCAAAGACCGGAAAACAGTGCAAGAGTTGAAATGCTCGTTGTGACAACTGGTGATTTATTGTGACGACCAACGGCAGTTGGGATGACTATTGTATTAAACCAAACGAAACAGCGCAACCATTAGCTATATAGTTCGGCTGACTATACCGTATACCTGAACAATGATTTGCATGGAGCATAAGATGCGCAAACCTACAGCAACCAGGCAAATGATCGTCAATAGGTATACACGGAGCTATCTGCCAGGGATTTTGCATAAGTTCGTGCAGACGGCGTATATCAATGTATGGTCTACAGCAGTCCTTCAAAGCTCTCTCTCAGACAGTCAGTCAGAGACAAGACTTGTCAACGTTCATACAAACAAACACACCTACACACCAATACATTAATCTACAGTCTGCTCCAATAATCTATCTCTTATGTTCGATATAAATTATTCCACGGCCTATCCGTGACAAACTCGATGTATTCCAACACTCTTTTGGCAAACGCGAGCCAAAACCCGATGAGAAAAGCTAACTACGAATGTCACTAAACCGGAATAGATAATATTGCTATTTGTTATTCATCATTTATATAATATATAATAATAAATATTTTAATCCATAGACGGGGTGATAAAATAATTACGATACTTAACGGCTACTATATTTTACAATAACCGAAATACTAACACCGGGTTGCCGTAATATCATGATGTACAACTATATGACGGTTTTTGTTAATATAATACGAATTAGGTTATACTCGTTTATTAATACATAAAATATTAAATTATGTCCATTGAGAATTAAATTGCGTGTGTATCAAAATATAATGTAAAAGGATATATTCACGATAAGTGTTTATTTTTAAAAGTGATATGATTATTATAAATAATTTAGAGTAATAAATTTTTTATATTACGAATTTTATTATTATGAAAATAAAAAAAACACTCTTCTATTTTTATTTATCACTCGTATTGCGAATGTTTTACTGTTTTGTTCGCAAGGTACACTGTTTTGCCAGTGAAAGAAATTTTTTCATGGCAACTGAAAATTAGTTTTTTGGTAAAGAAACAAAAAAATATTCTGGGTATTCAAGCCCGTTTCTTATAAAAAAAACTTTCCCCAGTTACTCGCTGGTCTCTTCAACATCGAAGAAAAATAGGTCACCTAAAATTTTTAATTTTTACCAGAAAATTTTAATAAAAAAAAAAAACTTGTAATTTTTTTTTTATTAACTTAACGAACAGTAAATTTAATTATTTTTTTTTTTTCAGAATAAGTTTATCTATATAAAATAAATATTTAGTATCTCAGAAAATTATATTCAATACAAAATTATCACTCCTTTAAAATCGAACTGTTTAAATGCCATCTGTACAAAATCATGTGAAGAACTACATGGTTACGTGATATTTAGGTCAATCATACGCAATTATATTTGAGTATGCATCAATACAAATAATATGTGTTGTATGTATGTACTTTAGTTTAACACTCCACCGCGTATACTAACAATAATTAAGCATTCCAATAATATAATTACATTCAATACGGCAAATCAATATGAATTGATAATTACCCGCGTACGAATTACTGAGAGTGAGAGTACAACGATATATATATATATATCCATAAAATACATATCGATGATACAAGAGAGGGAGAGAGAGAAACAGCAAAATTTTGTAATATATGGAGAAATTAGATATGGCTTCCGGATCAGCACGCGAGCTCACGATATGGCATGTCGACAAAATTAACGCCCATCGGGAGCTCGGAATCTCCAACTCTCTAGAGAGACATTTGAATCTTTGGCTTTCCGACGGTACTTTACGCGCACGAGATAAAGCTCGTGAGTACGAGGAGTAATAGCTCGGTAGTACCTATACCTATATGTATATGACAATACATAGGTATGTATATATGTGCCAACTATACTACTCAAATACACACATAGACATGCATTTAAATACATTTGAAAGAGCAAAGAGCGTGGTGCTGAAAGGCGGTCGCATAAACATCGCTTATCCGGATTTCGATTTAACTATTTGCCGCGTGTTAACCCAATCCTCAAAATGTACTTTGCACTGTCTTTATCCTCCCAAATAAAGTCTACGCTAATTACACTACAATATTCCTCACTATCATATAATATTATAAATATAATAAATATCTGAAAATTTTAACTAAAGAGATTTAAAACTTTCTCGTTCATACACCACTCATACTCCGATAATATATGAGCTTACATTACCAAAAAAAATCGAAAACAAAGGTAAAGATAAAAGACAAATTGAAGTTGGTAAGCGCCAAGTATATAATTAATCGAACAAATGGAGTATACTGCCGATTACCACTGAGAAAACTGTGTTATGCAATTGCAACCGTGCAGGTGAGAGGGAGTTGCTATACATATCTAGAATATGGATGTACATACACGGGTATGAGTATATGTATGGAGGAACCGGAACTGGGATGAAGGAGAGGTAGGAAGCCATTACTTATACTGTACAGTACCAGTTATAATATGCGAAGTGGCGAAGTGCAAAATTGACTCTAGTGTGTAGAGAACGGCTGACCGACCAGCCGGTGCATTAAAGTAATAACCCTCTACTACTAGGGAATACCTTCTCTTTCTCTCGCTGGCAGCTTCTGCTGCTGGTACTCGTTCCTGAAATTGGTACTGCACGGTGGTAGTGCATGGATATGCCACAGTAATACAGAGTATTTATATATCTATATACCTGTAGATAGAGCACCAGTATGTAACTACTGTGTCTGCAGGTCTACCGTTCTTGTGCAAGCTCACGCGCCAAAACCTCCAACTTGAATAATAGCCGAACTTGCTGGCCAAGATACTGTTTGTACTCCGCGTTTAACTATCACTGATAAATTTCGCTACGGCTTTATATTATACAATAATATATCTATTGACAATTGTAATCTATATAAATATTTAGTAAACTCGGTCCTATGGATGTATCCCCTGCAGAAATAAGAAGCTTGTTTTCACAAGTAATAGGAAGATATCGATTTTAATCGTGATCAGTGGTTAGTCGCAGTAAAAAAAACCCACAATTCTATCTATGTATATAAATCGAGGTATCTATTTGACCACTCTGACTCTGGTCACGGAGGATTGGGCCGCAACGATAAGAAGCTATACATCGAATAAAGCTTAGACTTTTTAATAGCTAAAATAACATATAGATATAAAGGGAATTGATGTTTGCTAAAGTATATACGTATCTCTTTTCCCTTCGTCAATAACTGAAACTTGGATAGTTCACGAGAAATCACACTCGATCGATCATTTTTTATGAGAAATATACGCTGCTAGGTATATATGTATATATATATGAGCTCAGTGATAAATCCCACCGCGGATATTCGACAGTTTCAGTTTTTTTTCTCAAGACCCTCATTTACAAGATAGCCTTATATAGCTCCCGTTGTACCTCAAGAGTAATCGCCGTGATAAAGAAAAAAAATTACAGAATGAAAATTTTTTTTACAACAAAAAAAATCCCGAAATTTATGAAATAATATATTCCTCAATATTTCATTCATTTATATCAAAACATACAACTGTCAAAAATAGTTTGTGTAGAAATTTTGACATCATTATATTGATGTAGTAAAATAGAAAAGTGAATTTGTCACCCATATTATTTTAATATCTACGTCTTGAATTATAGTTATGAAGCAAGTTTGATGAATGGTTTAATTGCCTTATAAGGAAAAGTAATTTGTTTTGATTAAAGTGAGATATCCTGGGGCAAAATACGTCAACTCAACTTGTCATTTACTGGCGTACTTTAAATTCTTGTTATCGCTAGGAACTGAGGTTATATCATTGAACATTGAGCTCTCTATTTACTACGATTAACATGCAGATTACGTAGTCAACGAAAACTTCTACCAAAGTCTCGAGAACCCAGTTCAATCTCCATGGTTCTGGCGGATTGTTGGTTGTCCGGCAGAATCCTGTGCAAACCAGCAGCCTCAAGCTTGACTAGTTGACGTCAAGTTCAAACTAAAGACGCATCACAGTAATACACCTATATAACCTGACGATGGAGATTCATGAATTTACCGAGTGAATTTTGGTTCTTGATAGACTACCGAGGTCATAATGCCGGTAGCATCGAATGCTTCAGTGTTATTTGTACTTTATAGGAAGTAAACAATTTTGTTACTCCAAGCCACTTCTAAATGAAAAATTTATCCATTTTTTTTTTTTTTAGTTTAGTTTACAAAGTATCGATGAAGTAAATAACTGAGATTGAACTTTTGTTTACGATAGATAATTGAATTTATTTCTGGAGGAAAAATAATAAAAGTAATATAAGTTTGTAAACATAAATTTTTATCATAAAATATTTTTCAATTTCGCTGCTCATGCGAGATGCGAAAATCGCCCAAGAATATGACAGTGGCTCGGTGCCAAAAACCTCAAGTTTAAAGTGAGTTGGTGTCATTTAAACAAGACCAAGAGGATAAAACAAATAAAACGATAAGTGCTATGTAGTTGAAAACTAATGCTCGAAAAACACTCTTAAAAAACAATGTAATTGTGTCGAAACCGTTAATTAAAAAAGCGTCTGGTGACACAAAGGAATAAAAATTGAATTAGTTTTCAATGAAAAAGCTCTAAGACTTATAATAAAAATGACGTTATGTTCCGAGTAAGCGATTAACGACCGGGAAATTTTCTTATATTACGATCGAGGATAAACTTTAAATTGAGCATTGTTTTATTTAATTAATTTTTTTTAAGCACTAATTATAGTTTTTATAGTGCGTCTGCGTCTTAATTAAATCATTTTTTTGAATAGAATCCTGGATTCTACAGAAAGAATATAAAAACACTTTTTAATGGAACTAATAAATTATGAATGAAAATGAAAAATTTGATCGGTATTTAAAGAGACTATTATGAAAAATAAAAGCTTAAATCAGAAATTTCACCAACTTAAGTTAATAGTGACTTTCGACTATGAAATAGTGACTATTCACTATTTAGTAGTGAAAAGTATACCACTATTTGAATCAGTGATCTACTCTGCACTGCCAAAATAGTGAATAGTCAATATAAGTGGACCCTAATCACTATTTCGATTTAAGAGAGTTGATATTTCTTATTTCTTCAAGTACAGAAAATTTTTTTAATTAATATTAATGCAAGTGTCAGTTCGCTTCTTCTGAAAATTAAAATATAATCTTTAAACATCTGTAACTAATAAGTTCTTATTTAAAGGGTTGTTAAATAAATAATTACGTATTGATTTCGAATGATCATCAATACCTTATCAATTAAAGAATTAATGATTGTATAAAATCCCAAAGCGTAGTATCGAAATAACATTATTACAAGTATCAATTATTGGCTTTATAAAAAATTTATTTCATATCCAGAATTAATGTGACAAAAATTCGATAAGTAACTTTTATTTTTCCGATTATAAATTACCTAGATACAATAATAAGAAAAATTGGTTTTATTATATATTATTCTATAAGATTCTAAAAATAACAAAACGTCTAATTATTTTGCCGAAAATTAATTTCCAAACAATTAAACTATTTTTATTTAAATATAATTAATTAGATAAAATTTTTCAGAAAAGGATCTTGAGTTTCCATCTAATCAATGATATTAATGTAAACAGGTATTCTCACTATCAATATGTACTGGCTTCGACTAAACAGAGCGATTGTATACTCCAGGGAATTTACCACCCAGGTATTAGACCATTACAATCGATAAACGTATAATTATCTAATCGGATATTACACCAAGCTATTGAGCGTATATTAATAGCCAATACGTCACTAAACATGTGTGAGGAAATGTGTGTGTCGGTATAATCCGGTGTTGATATAGAAGATCCCAACAGAAGCGTAAGCGACACGATCTCGGGTAATATAACACAAGCAATTATTGCTTTTATTTCGTTTCCACTAAAAATGAATTAACAAGATCCTTCAAAAGAAGAAAAAGAAGATCTATTAGGCGCTAAATGATAGTAATACCTGTGTATATATATGAATGGAGATTATATAGTTATATAGATTCATAAGGGAGGATGTAGTAAATAGAAGGAAAGGGTAAAGGGTCGAGAGGTGAAAAGGCCACGTGTTACTTATACCCAAGAAGTATTATAGGTTATATAATCTCGAGAACGGCTCGAAGAGTAGTTTTCCTTTTCCTCCGACTTTCCTCAAGACGCTAATGTTCGTTCAGTAACGAGGATGAGTGGGCTGACGGGCTTGCTGACTCTCGGAGTATCATCTTACACACTTAAACGTCATTTTCTTATTCTCTATCTCTTCCTGTCTTATTAAAGCCCTCTTTCACTCATACTCCTTACGAAAGAACCCTCTTTTAGTCCCTCTCGTACATAAAGCTTTCCACCCCATCCTGAGTTAACCAGCAGCAGCTCAGTCGAACTAGCTCACCGAGCACTGAGCATTGAGCACTGAGCACTGAGAGTTTTCTCTCCTTTTAACATCCTCACTTTCAGTAGTCCAATCCCATACTATTATATACCAGCCAGCATCATCGCCCAACTACTGTGAGCCCCGTAAGTGCTCTCGGCGCTTATCGAACCGCAAACTCGTCGGCGGAAACGGAAAAAGAACGGGAGATTGAGCGTCAGAACAAATCCTACTGAATAATTGAGACGGGAAAACGTGCCGATTTGAGAAAACGTTTATCTGGCAATCGATGTCTGCTGATAGGTGAGATTTACCTCACACACAAACTTACAAACAAAAACTTTATAAAAATCTTCATTATTGGTCTTCTGAGAAAGAAAATAAAATAAATAAATGAAAATTTATTTAAGTGCTAGAAAAAAATTTCTATCGAATTTAAAATTGAAATATTTTTGGGATTAGACGAAAGTACGAAAAAGACTTAAAAACATTCACCAGTAAATATACAAGTAAAAGAAATTTAATTCTGTTAAAAGAAGTACCAAGCATTTAAGGGTACTTTTTTAAAATCCGACACGAGTTTTAGTTAATCAATTCAGTCTATTTAAATTTCCAATTTTTAAATATTGTTCTTAGCATCTCTGCGTTTCTAGAAACCTTTCCCAATTTATTACTTCACAAAAGAATAACAACTTCAATCAAATAATTACACACTGATAAAAAGATTAACTTGAATAAAATCAATCAAGTTAAAGTTACTTAAGCCAAAAACAATTTCTGAGTAAAAGAATTTTTCTGATTGATTCAAGATTTTTTTTCTTGAATCGAGTTAATTTTTTTATCAGTGCAGTAAAATATAAGTAGAGATATTGTAATATATAAGGGAGCATATGCCTTATGCCTCGCATCCCATAAGCTTGACAAGTTAAGAATGTATATTTGTTTAGTAGTGTACCCGACGTTAACCGCGAGTCATAAAAAGACTTGAGTAAACGAAGACGAAGGAGTTGCTATATAGCGACTAGTCACCGGAATATAGTATATCAACCACAGCCGGGATTTTCTTGGACTACATATACCAGGATCTGTACTATCCGGTAGTAGACGCTATGAACAAACGTTCCTGAGGCTTATCCCACCCCCGCATATGCATCATTCTCAACATTTTCAACGGGGGATGTGTGCCTGATGCTTCTTAACCTTTCATACCATATTTACTCCCTCACTTGGCTGGTCTAGCTGAGTCATTATTCCATTCGCCTGGCACATAAACCCAACGTCGAATTTATATTATACATATATAAATTTTTTTTAAATATCGATGGAACGTGGCTGCTCAAGGCAAAAATATCATCAAAAGTATATATATATATATATATATATATATATATAATACTACGAATGGTATTTTTTTCAAACGTGCGCGTCTCTTGCTCAATACCGTCAGTTGTGAATAATGTCCGCAGCTCGATAGTCAATACGAACTTCGTATGCATCAGTATCAATATCATGTATGAATTTAACTCACGGATCAAATCCATAAATTATTATCCACGTATAAAGACTTTTTAAACAAGTTTTCATTAAATTTTTAATAAATAATAAAGGTGAAGGTAAAAGTAAAGAGAAAAGGGTAAATAAAAAATAACAAATTGATTGTCTAATGAAGCAAAGTTATCGGTCAAAGATAATTGATCTTCGTAGCGGTTCATCGAGCGTTGTCGGGTTGAAAAATTAAAGTAAAAAAAAATTAACGCAATAAAAAGAATGGAGGCGTGATAGATTGCATTAAAGTTACAGAGCAACTTCTCTTCCCTATCACCCAGCTATGTAGCTAAACTCAACTACTTCAACCCTCTTCTCTGTACGAGTTTAACCTCTATGCTAGTCTCGCGTATACCAACGTATACATATATGATAGCACTCGTCTATCTATGACGAACAACAGACTCGGCGAACCGAGTAACTCCTGTGACTCTGAAACACGCGTCAATTCTCATCTCTTGTCTCTTTTGTGTAGACGAAAAAAAAGGTATAAATTAATTAAACTTTGGTTAATCTATTACGAGTATTGACAAGTACAATAAAAATACGGTTGAGTTGTCACTGAACCTTTGTTACAATTTTTTTATACAGCTCTACTCAGTTTAAAATCAACCCACATCCCTTTATTTACCCCTTCAAATATTTGATCAATTTCACAAACACTTTTATTTTGTCATGTATAATAAATCAATTTTATTTGATTTAGCGAATCAATTCATGTTTTTTCACCAGGATCATTTTTATTTTTCGGTTATTATTTAAAAGAATTTTTGTATCGTAAAAAAATATATATAAACAAAAAATAAAATAAAAATACAAAGTACAATTTTAATTTAAATAGTAATGAAGTTGCACGTATAGATTTATGTGTTGATGTGAGCGTGTCTGTGAGTGGATGAGGGTTTTCTGCGCTACACAAACACAAGCCCAGCTAATAAGCTTTATTTGTGTGCACCCCTCACTCCAACCCAGCGAGGAAAACGCGGTACTTTATTTACAACGAACGACGCTACACAGGAAGTAATGTTAATATCAGACCCAGTATTACGGCATTATTAATAACAAAGAATATACAGTGGATAGTTTTACGTAATTGATATTACTAAAACTGAAAAAACTTTACAACGAATTGTGTAAGTGGGAATAATAACAGCTTGTTAATAATTCGCGGTCTCTTTAAACTTTTTTTCTTTTCGACTCTTCATTATCACTTGTGTAAAATTATCCTCAAGAGAGAGCCTACTGCCAATTACCGTTTGTATATTAAATGTTTTCGCGGGAAGGTGTTACAAAAAAATTAATCGCTCAAGAGAAGAAAGACTCATTTTTTGTTCTGTTGAATAATTATTATTATTAAAGGATTTGTGTCAGAAAATCTATCATGTTTGTTCTATAAGTATTTGATCGCTATAAAAATACTTAAAGGAAGACATTATTTGTCGACAAGTTTTAGCATAATATCGTAAACAAATAGCAATGTAACGAGATGCAAACAGAACTCTCGTCGTCAGTCAACGACGGTTTCAATGGGGTCAAAAGTTACGTAACTGAGAAACTGAGATACCGTTGGTACTCGGCCAAAAACACGTCTCTATCTACCCTACCCACTTGTGCTCCGGCTTGCAATACGTATGTCCTCTACTAGCGTTAAAGGTATATATGTACAGAACGTCTTATATTATGTATTACTTGAAACTGGTAATCTGTATACGATACAGGTATTAAAAACAAATTTACTGTAAAACGTATAATCAAATATTATTCATTCTTTTTTTCTTAAAACTTTGACTCAATCTCAAGAAACTGTTGATAAAAAATAAGAATAATGATAATAACAATGTTATTTTTAATAAAAATTTAAAACATTATACATTTTCAATTTAAACTTTATAACAAAATTTCTAGGTATAGTGTGACACAGTACATTAAGTCGATGCACAAAGTGCGACAAATTTAAATATACCTAATTTAAATACCAAAACACAAGAAGCTTTTGTTTTACCCGTCAGGATAGTAGAAAGAGGTACTTTAAATAAAAGGTTAAAATAAAAACTCAATAAGAATAAAACAAGTGTTGAATTAAAGCACAGACATGTTTTTAATTCACGGATATTTTTTTCATTTTTTTATTTAAAAATAATTTATCAAGCTACCTGCTATGAGGAACGTGATGAAAAGTTTTATATTTATCGCTTCACAGAAAAAGTTTACCGTGCGAAGCATTCAATTTTTTAGAGAAAAAAAATTATGATTTTTGGTAATTAAAAAAAAAAAAAGTACTTTTTATTACTCCAAATTCTATCATTAAAATTTTCAGGTAGTCGGATAATAACTGGAGGATTCTCATAGTTTTTAATAAACTTACAAATATAATTCATATGATCTAAATTTTCATCACAAAAGATTGTAATACGTTACATCACTGAAAAGCTTCATCAAGCTTTAATTAAAAGGACAGAGCTTCGTTAAATTAATAACAGTATACGAGTTTTTAATCTTTTCTGTTTTTTTTTTTTTTTTAGAAGATGTTGAATGCGTTGTTTGCAATTAATTTCGAATAGTTTTCGAAAGAGGAATTTTTATCAGCAAACAGGCATTTCTATTAATAGAATTCATTCAGCTCATCAACACTCCAGAATGGACGTCATGAATAAACGTATTTCCGTTATTTAACGTCACTTTACTCGGAGTTGTAGGATATAATAGTATAGTAGGAGTAGCTTGAGCTTTTCGTGACCATAAATTCAGAAACAAAAGGGGTTACGAAACGGTTTACTTGTGGCTCTGAGATTTAAATGTTCACACTTTTATTTTTATTGGTTTTATTATTAACTTTAGTTTTACAATCGCCATAAGTCACGTGTTACATTGTGATAAGCTGGATTTTATGCGATGCAACTTAAAAGGATAACATTAACAGTTTAAATAAAAAAATAAGAATAATGTTTTTTTTTTCACGAATCGCCGAATAAAAGCAAGGATATTTTTATGTGGCTGTATAAATTTGTTCGATAACCCAAATTCGCTTTTTCCTATAAATTTTATACACTTTTCATGTTCGACATACTTCCGAGCAGCTAATTGGATATTCACTCAGTGACGTAATAATAATTTACGGTGACATTCATCGCATCATAATTAAGCTAATTATGTTTAAAGGTATAAAATTTTAAATATATATTATTCACGGGTGGATTATGTGTGACGCATCGAACGAGTAAATAATTTCCACGAATTATTTTCTGATGAGAAAAAGTTATAAAATATATATATAATAGATAATAATAACAGTGTAATCAGGAGGATATGAAAAGTTAAAAGGAATAGAATAATAAAACGGAATAGTGATATAAAAAGAAGATTGTGTATAGCAGAGATGCTTAAAGATGCAATCAATGCCCAACCTTCGGACAATAAAACACGACAACGTACTAAAACAACAAAAAAGAAATAACGCAAAATGAAGTCAAGCACGAACAAAAAATTTTTACCTTAATGAGCCTTTAAAATAAAATATTAATTCAAGTAAAATTATATTACATACTTTTTTGTTTTATTACTTCAATTTAAATTTAAATTTAATTTATGACTGCTCAAATAATTGAAATTTTCATCTACACGTTATCAAAATCTACGGAAAAAATACTAAAAATAATAGTCATTATTTGAATTTTTAGTCAAATATTTACATGTGAATTGTATTTGTGTTAAAAAATAATGAGAAAAGATGAAAATTAAGTTAGCCGACATCTGAAAAGTTTTAGAATTTATTTTTATTGAAAAAATTGTTACAAAAAAAATAAAAAAAAATTTCATTCAAAAAATATATTTTTTTGTTCTAATTTAAATAATTAAAAAAAAATCAAAAAATTAAAAACGTCGGCAAACTTTAGTTTTATTGAAAAAAGTACGAATTACTGAGGCCATGCAATAAAGCCGCTTGTGGTGCCATCTTATGGTGTAAAATAAATTTTCACAATTCAATTATCATTGAAGTAAGATAAATTAACAACAGTGGTCATGTTAAAAAACTATAAAACTTCTCGTAAAGATAGTAAAGATAGAAAAATGTTTTATAAATTTTTCACACTCACCAAGCACCAATGATTTATTCTCATTTTAGCAAGGACGATCACTGACACATACACACAACACACACGCGTGAGATTAAAAAAAAATCTGTTGAGAAAAAACACTCGGTTTTAAAATAAAACACCTCTAGACTTTTTTTCAACCAACTCATTGAAATAAATAAAAAAATAGAAAAACTAGTTTATACGATACGTTAACCAGCTCATTAATCATAATGTTCATATACACGTTATTAATAATTTTTTATTTAAATAATTATTATTTGTGACAAGATTGTCATTTTGCATTGAGAATTTACATCAACGCCATCTTTAGATTCGAAAACCGCTTGTCAGTGTTAAGACTCGAAAATAATATTAACGAAACGTCTATTTTATTCTATAGAACGATTCATACATTATTTAAATTATTGTTACCCGATGCTCAAACTTATTAATAATCATGTTTATGAACGCTATTAATTATTTATGACATGAATTTTCTACGTTCATTGTTACGGACGCGAAACGAGCAATGCCTTCCGTGATGAGAGCTGTAACGGACTGTGGCGTATACATGGGTGTCATGGCGTTTACTGTTATTTCAGCGCGCAATTCAAAACTTACAACTAACGCTCAAAATTTTCGCACATGCGCATAATAAACTCGTATCATAACCTTTATAGCCAACGTTTTATTTATTTTATATATGTTGACAATCGAAAAATAACGCAAAACCAATAACAAAATATTATTAGTAAGTAATTTTATAAAAAATTCAATACTTTTAAGCTTAATTTAATTTACTCTAATTATTTGAAAGATAAATAACATGGTTTTTTTATTTTTTTTTTTTTTTTTTTTCATAAAATTAAACGGCGATTTATTTTTATTTATAAATAAAAAATTAAGCATTAAAATTTCTAATGTGAAAAAATGTATGTATCCATATTTATTGTTATTATTTTTTTTAAAATCATATCATATATTCATAATATTACTGAAATTTTTAAATGTAGATTTTTTTTTTTTTTTTTTTTTTTTAATTTGTTTAAAGTCGCATAAACTACTAAGGTCAAAATGTAGATTATTTATATTTTTATTACAATTAAGCAGCCACATTATTTAGTACACAATTGAACGAAAAATATTTTTTAACATTTCATTAATAAAAATTATTCATTTTCAGTTTCATTACTCGCTAGGAATAAAAAAGTTTTTGGTAAACTTGAATTATCATAAAAAAAATCAGGTAAACAATGGATATTTTAACAAAAAAAATTCTAAAATTAATGTATAATAATTATTTATTTCAACCACAGGCTTACTGATAATATTTTCAGCTAATCATCAAATTTCTACTTATTTATATTTTTATTTATCATCAACTCAGTACAATGTCTACTTTAATGGGTAACTTATAAAACTATTAACATCCTATCTTTCCATTTACCTTTAATATTATGACTGCACCAATTTATTTGCTTACTCTGCATGACTAGTGTGGCGAATAAAATTACATTACTTACAACATAGCCTTAGTTGAAGTTAATGAAAATAATAATTGAGTAGAAATAAAATAGTTTGCATGTAATAAACAAATTTTTGAATAGACCCGCAACACTTACTTATTTTTATTTTCAGAAATGGACAAACAAGAATTTAAATTAGATCCTGATTGTGAACTGCGATTTGAAGTTAAGCATAAAAAAGAAAAAGTATTACTCAAATTAAAAAGCGGATTTGCGGAAATATTCGGCACTGAACTGGTTAACAAGGAGGATCCGTACGAATTTGGCTACGGAGCACAGATTGCCGTATTTACTTACCATGGATGCGTGGTTGAACTGACTGGAAAAGCAGTAGGGGTTCATGTGGCTAACGAGACTCCAATGCATGCTTATTTGAACGCTCATCTGGCTTTAGAAGCGATGAGAGACGAAGCTAACAAGAAATATCTTGCTGAAATCAACGGACGTGAAGAAGCCAAGAAGAAGGACGATGATGCTAAGAAGAAAGAGGCAACAGAACCCAGCAATGTACGTGGACCAATTGTAATGATAGTAGGTCCTAAGAATGTTGGAAAATCAACTCTCTGTCGCATTTTATTAAACTACGCCGTTAGATCAGGAAGAAGCCCGATACTTGTTGATTTAGATGTTGATCAAGGCCAAGTCACTATACCGGGAAATATTGGAGCTCTTACAGTTCAGAGATTTGCTGATGTGGTCGAAGGATTCAGCAAAAAGGGCTCATTAGCTCTACACTTTGGACACAAAACTCCAGAAAGTAATCCTGCGCTTTACAATCTTCAAGTTTCTCGTCTAGCTGATATTTGTTTTGACCGTATGAAAGAAAAAAAGAAGGACAATATATCAGGAATAATAATCAATACATGTGGGTGGGTACCAGATGAAGGTCACAAGCTTCTGGTTCACGCTGCAGGTGCCTTTGAAGTCGACGCTGTTCTTGTTTTAGACAAAGACCGACTACGTAGTGACCTGAAGGCCAGTCTACCCTCATTTGTAAAAGTTGTGTTGCTACCAAAGAGTGGTGGAGTTGTCGAGACCAGCGAAGCTCAGAGACCAGAAATAAGAGATCAGAGGATACGTGAATACTACTACGGCATTGGTAAAACAGTATTGTCTCCTCATCCTATGATTATTAAATGGAATCAAGTCACTATTTACAAAATTGGAATGGCAATTGTTCCTGATTCATGTGTACCGCTGGGTACTAAACCTGAGGAAAATATGACTAAGCTAGTCACTGTTACTCCGGAACCAAATTGGCTTCATCATATTCTATCAGTGTCATATGCTAAAAGCTACGACGAAGTATTGTATAAGAATATAGCTTCGTTTCTTTGTGTCACCGAAGTCGATATGGTACAACAAACTCTGCGAGTCTTGTCGCCGACTTTGGGTCAATTGCCTGGTCATATATTGCTGTTGTCTGAAATCCAGTTTATGGATAATTATTAAATTTATTGTTAAGACTGTAAATATTTGTTATTTTTGTAATTTTAAGATTAGAGACATTATGAAAATTAAATTTTTTACTGTATTAATATTCAATAAATTTTTTAATTTATTACAAATTTTGTATTTTCTTTTATTTGTAATTAAGTAATTATAGACCCAAAATTAATGAATTAAAAATTTTTTTTTAATAAGTACTTGATCAAAAATAGTGGAAGTACTTGTATTTATTAATGAATCTCCTGGATTGTAAGAATGAAGATTGAAACATTTTTATTCGTTGGCTCTTATAGTTATAAGTTGAAAATTTCGTTTGAATTTTCAAAATTCTGGCTCTTAAAATTAACCTAAAATTTTATCTTTGTTAATTAATAATTGCTATCATAAATTAAGTTGTTACTTAAGTTTATGAGAAGTAAAAAATACTGGCTATTTTCAATTTATAAATAATTATTTATCAATTGATAAATTGATTTAAATAAAAAATTGAAAAAATTTATGTAAAAAAAAAAAAGAATTCCACAAAAATTGATAAATAAACAAAGCGAGTAATCAAAAAAATGACTAATACAAATATACAAAATTTAGAATTAAAGCTACATGAAAAATTTGCTCAATTACAATTTAAAGAGGTAATGTATTATAAAATAGATAAATAAAGTAATTATTTAATTAGCATGATGAATATTTTAGGAAGAGCTCAATAAATGTCAAGCACAGTTGACTAAAAACGAAAATATTATGTGTGAGCTGAAAATAAGTTTAGAAAACGAACGAAGAAATTCTGATCAGCTGCGAATTGAATTAAGATCGGCCATGGAAATAATAACGCAGTTGGAGAATGAAAAAATACACAAACAATCGGAATCATTTCGTTTACAAATGAACTGGGAAAATGCGCAAATAGCTCGAGAAAATTTAATTCATCAAATAAAAAAAGCTAAATTAGAAAACGTACGATTGGAGCGCATCAATCAGGTGTTGGAAGCTGAACTTGCGGAGCAAAAAATAGTAAATACTTTAATAGAAAATTCATTAAATGATTTGAGCTTGCAGATTAACCATTTATGTCCTACAATTTACAGGTTGATCATTAAATTATTCTTTTTACTATTTATAATTACTTGACAGTAACAATTATTTATTTTTTTTTATTATCTTCAGTAATGTTGAAAGTTTGAAAAAAGAGCAAGAATACCTCCGCAAATCTGTTAAAGAAATAACACAAATAAATTATCGTATTGATAATATTGGACGTGAAATTCTTGACAAAAGTCAACATGATAATAAAGAACTACAAGAATTACGTGAAAAATTATCACAGTCACAGATAATGTTGGCTTCTTATGTACCACGTGCTTCAAGTCCGCCAGCTATCATAGTAAGTTATTTATTTAATCTAATTTAACAAAAAATTATTTAATTATTTTTTCTTTACACTAGGCGTGTTCTGACTCAAAAGAGTTGACTGAAAAGCTTGAGCACAACAAAATAATAGACAAAAAGCTAGATGAATTATGTAGACAATTGGAACGTATGGAGTCAACAATGTCTGATGAATAATGAATAACAAATAATGTCAAATCATAATTAATAAGATTAAATGATTAAATTAAATTAGCAGATGTAAGGTTAAACGTTAATTAAAACACAGATTAATAGGATTAATATAAAATGTATTATAATTATAATAGTCGTCGTCGTCGTCGTCGTCGATTTATCTTTATAGTTTTAATAATAAATTTGCTTATTAGATGAGTCTAGATGAAGTAAAACAAAAATAAATGCAAAAACAATTATTAAAACGCGCTGAGGCTTTATCAATGAACAAATAAAGGAGATCTTTAATTAGTGATTGTACATCGGCCTTAGTAATATTCGTTGAATGACGCATTTGTTGTTTTTTTTTTTTTTTTTTTTTGTGTTTTTTTGTGTTTTTTTGAACATCTAGGAAGTTCTTACAGTAAAAATAATAATAATAATAACAAGTACTATCATTATTATAATTGTAATAATATCAATGCAAGAAATAAAAATATTTGTTCTATATAGTCACATCACATTACCGTGATTTGTTTAAATTAATCAACAGTCATTAAGCTGAAACATCACAATATGTTAGGGGTTAATTTTGTGTAAAAGCTATGATTAATAATTATATTAATTATAATAGTTATGTAAAAAAGAATTATAATAAACTTTAATGACATTAGTTAATAATAAAATAATTTCTGGTAATTATAATTAAAATCCCATCTTGAAATGCATCAGTGATTTTCTTACAAAAAAAAAAATCTTTTACTTACAAGTGATGTTTCGTCGTATTGAAATAAATTTTTCATTTTTTTTTCTTTTTTTAATCATTAAAAGGAAGAATAATTTTTGTCTTACGGTATTACAGATCCTTTGTTAATTAATCATATAAATTTGACAATTAGTTTAATTGTACTGTCGAAATGAGCGAAAGTTTTATTGTAAAATGTTTATTGTTTTATTTTATCAAATTTTTTTTTTTTTTCGTTTTATTTCTCTTTAAAATCACATCCACCCGTAAGATGTTTTAATATTTAATAATATCAATTAATTATTAATAATAATAAAAAGAGTTCTGTGCAAGAGTGGATTTGGTCAACGGCAACCATCGTCCCCTGTGTTCCCGATATATATTTGTTTTTTAGTTTTTTTATTTTATTTTTAATTAAAATAATGTTACAAGATTGTGATTTCAATTTATTAAAAATGATTAAAAAGTTTTGAATAATTTTATACGTCAAGGGTTTTTATCGCACGGCTGATTGTTATCAACTGCAGTCTCAACGTTTGCTTTTTGTGTTGATGTTATGATATTAGGTGGTATTAATTGAAATTCGTAAAAAAATTTTTTACAATTAAAAACGGTAGACATCAAAATGACTTTTACAGTAACAATATAGGGTCAGAGTATAGTACATCTTGAAAGCCAGTTCGGTGGTTTTCTCGCTGGTTCTGATGCTTTTAGTTGATTTCCGCCGCTTTTTGGTGGATTCGATGCCTCCTATTAAAAAAAAAAAAAATTAAATATTAATAATCAATTATTTGTCGTCAATTAATTTCATTAAAATTCACACAAAAATTATAAAGTTAATCATTCATATAATTATGTTTAAGTGGGATTTCACTTTTATCAACACAATAAAATTATAATATTTTAACAAAGTTCTCTCAATCATTTATCTGACTCACAATTAATGAACAAAGATAAACAAAGCAGTGTATATTCAAGCGATTGTCGAACAGAAAAAACTCTCAACAATAAATAAATAAATAAATAAATAACCCGCTTTCAAACTAATTTCCCTCTTTAAAATTTTATGATGAAGAATATTAAATTTAAGCGTTCACTTTCTCATCAGTCAATTCGCTAAGCAAAAAAAAATTTTTTATAACATAAAAACACATAAAAAATGCAATTCCACTTTTACATAATTATTATCAGTTTTTAACATGCACAATAAGTAAAACAAAGTGAAAAAAGAAATAAAAGCTGCTAAATTGAATGAATCATGAAGCTTTTTAATGAAAAAATTCAATCACCACTTAGCCAATAGAATTTTACCTTCTTCCGTAATAGACCCGCACCACAAACAGATAAAGACATAGGAAACAGAGAAATAATAATTAGTAATTCTATATAAAAAAAATTAAAATATGACGCATTCTATCTGTGTACTATAATGTGAGATTTCATAGAATGATAAAGCCAGTGACACAAATTCTATAAATTCAATTACTCCAACTACCAAGAATTAAGAAATAAAAATTTCAAAAAATATGATTTCCCAACAAAATCGATTTAATTATCAATTTTGTTATTATTATAATTATTGTTATCACTATTATGATTATAATTATTATTATTATGAAGAATAAAAATAATAATGAAAAACCGTAATTAAAAATCTTACCAATTTCTTCTCCATTTTAGCTTTAATATCACGTGCTAGTGTGTAAAAAGCCTCCTCGACATTGATACTTGATTTAGCCGAAGTCTCCATGAATTTAATACCATATTCAACAGCTAATTGTTCGCCTCTCTCTTTCGACACTTGTCTCCTGTCAGTCAATTCACATTTATTACCTAGCAACATTTTTTCAACGTCCGCCGATGCATTTTCTTCAATGTTACGAATCCAGTTTTTGATATTCTCAAAACTCTTTTCATTTGTTACATCATAAACAAGCATTATACCCATAGCTCCACGATAATAAGCTGTTGTAATTGTACGAAAACGTTCCTGGCCAGCAGTATCCCTGTGTGCATCAATTAAAATTAAATATCCAATTATTTACGTAAAATAAGATAAATTTTACTTAAAATTAAAAAAAAACAAAATTCAATTACCATATTTGTAGTTTTATTTTTTTACCATCTAATTCAATTGTGCGTATTTTAAAATCGATTCCTGTAACAAAAAACAAAAAAGTTAATGTATATATAATTATAAGCCAAAATAATAGACATAGACATAAATATAAATAATAAATGACAGATCAAGCAACCACAATATTTAAAGTAAGATTTGTCATTATATATTAATGTGACTATTGTTGATGTTGATTAACAATTTATGTTTGTGTACGTACAAACTCGTAGTATACATAATATAACAAAGTATGTGTGTACTTAATATAAGTAATTTAATACTACAGCTACTATTCTGTATTCTGTAAGAAAAGTTTAATTATGCATGTATCATAGAAACTTATACATTAACGATACAACGTAGTCTTTGTTCATTGGCGAATTACTTTATTCTAAAACTTAGCCGACCTAGCAATCCTGTTTTGTACTTATTGCATCTTATAAAAATAAAAAAAAAATAATTAAAAATAATAATAATAATAATAAAACTGTATAAAATATTTCCGCCAAAGGGTGTGCCACTAATAATAATAACACATAAATATATTTAGTTTATTATTTTATGCTCCTAAAAAATAACGGATTATTTAAATGACTTGGCAAGATCAAGTCCACATTACGAATAACAATAATTATAATTATGTTAGTTAGTAATGCATAACATATAAATATAAAAATAAATAAAATGTAAAACGTACCAATGGTAGAAATGAAGGTTGTGTTGAATGCATCTTCAGAAAACCTAAAGAGCACACAAGTTTTTCCAACACCCGAATCTCCAATTAAAAGCAATTTGAATAAATAATCATATGTCTTTGCCATTGTTAATTATTTATTTAAAATATCTAATGAATATTAACCAACTAAAATATAATAATAATAATAATAATAATAATATTTAAAAATAATAAAACCCTCAGTAACCTCAATATTGTTATTTAATCACTACTAAAACACTGTCTACACTTGTCGCATTTGACACTAAACTGCCCGGATGTTTCGTATCTCGTAGGTCTTGTTGGGTCTTGTCGTCGTTACTCGTTACAACCAACTTACAAGACACTAAATATACATACACAAATACAATACATATACACACACTAACGATTAATGACGGAACGATGTTGTATCGATATCGATAAGTATGATGCGATCTCTGTATCCGTACCAGTAGTTTAATCAATTGCGTCGATTGTCGATTCATGTAGGCATTATTAAGTTGGCGGGGGGTAATTGATTTTTTATTAATTTTTTTACCCGGGTTGTACGCGTTCAACTCGCAGTGTAAATAGATTAAGGCGGGAAAGTAGATTTAAATTCAAATAAGTTAAATTAAATAATATATATATATATATAATAAATTTAAAATACTCAGATTATTCTAGTTTAATTTAGATTTGCCTTGCGCGCAAATCTATTATTTATTATTCAATAAGTTACAAAATAAAAAGTACCGACAATAATTTCGAAATAGAAAATATTCGCGTGGCGTATATAAGTCTTGCTTTTTGGTAAGTGTCTTGTGTCTTCTTGTTTTTTCGTTGGTTGAGATGTTCGTACCTTTGGAGTGGGAGAGGCCCAGAGGGTGTGAGGGTAGTTGCGCGCGCCTCTACAGCTCTCATCTTCGGCTAGCATCCCTTCTCGAGTTGGCAAAATGGGACCATGTTGAAATGACGTCACGACAACCCTCGATGTTCCCAGGTCATTTGCAGCCTGCTTGGATGTCTGGTTTTTGTGACCTAGCCCTGGGTACTCGAGTAATCCCTTTTTTAGCGAACGTTTTGGAAAATAAGTTACTTAAAGGATTATGGCAATAAAAGGGTAATAAAAAAAGATCTCCGGGTTTTTCCCATCATTATAAAGAGTATTCCAAAACTTTCGGCATCTTATCCTAAGTGACCATTACAATTACAAGCGTAAGTTTATTTTAACAAAGAAATTTTTCTTAGAATGTCTAGACTAACTGCACGGCACTTAAAAGTTTTTATAAGTTTTTCCTTGGGAGTTTCCGGTAATTATAAATTCGTCTATACCCTAAAATTTATTATGATAGAAAAATTCCCATGTTTAAAAATAGAATTTAAAATGGGAAAGGTTTATGATATTTGAAAGATTCTTATTTCTCTTACTGATACTATTACAAATAAATACATCTATTTTAAATCTTTCTGGGTTTTTCCCGCTATCATTTATTGCAGCCATCTTTTTATACGTAATTCTATATTAATATACAGAGAGCGTTGTGATCAATCCTTTCGGATCTTTCGGATCCACAACACCCCATAGCTTAGCCCTGTAATGCCTTTAAAACGGACACCACCATTTCCAAATTTTATTTCTTTGCTTATGCTTAGCAAGTCATTATAAACAAAAACGGTGGTCCGTTTTTCCAAATTTTATTTCTCTGCTTATTCTTAGCAATAGTCATCACAAATAAAAACGGTGGTCCGTTTTTCCAAAAGGGGCATTTCTAATATCATCGCGTCGCCTCCACGAGTCCACAAGTGCACTAGTTAACTTGTGTGGGCGAGAGGAGCGCCACTTTTTCGTAAGTGGACGGTGAGCCAACCAGGCTTCCGTAAGTTGGCGGCAAGTCTTGGAAATGAACTCGGTTGTTCACCAAGTTGTCGGCAGAAATTGCTTTCGAAACTCTTTCGCACCAAGTTGACGACAAGTTTCTCGAGAAATTTGGCGACATATTGCGGCAGTAGATTGGTCTTGTTTTTCTCAGAAACTTGTAGCCAACAGTTTCAAATTCGGAAGTTGACCGCAAGTTGTCGGTAAATTGGTGGCAACTATCTGACACCAACTTGGTTGGTCTGAAACTGTAGCTATCAGGGTTGGTGCAGGTGATTGTACATTCGTAAATATAAATAAACACAATGTGATAATTGAAATTGCTGGAGAAAATTCAAATACTTGTTTATTTTCTTGATTATTATAATTTATCACAATGGAGCACATATATCAATCATATACAGCAAACGCGTCTTCAAAATTAAATATCGCTGAGTATTTTAGTCAATTCGAAGGGGCCAATGAACAATTACGTACAAATATACCTATGAACAAAGCGCAATTGACTGAATTACACGAGAGTATCAGGTAATACGATTTATTTTTTAATTTATAATTATTTATAATTTGAAATAGTTTTTTTGTAAATAATTTTTTTTTTTTTATAGTATTGATAAGCTAGATGTAGATGAAGAGTCAGCGGTCACTGGTCATCGACGAATGATACCAAAGCTCGAAGCTAAAAAATTAATCAACGACACAAATTTACAGACATTAAAACTGTTGAAAGAAAAGTACATGGAGTATTTGCCAAAAATATTCAGACCATCGTTAAAGTATCAAAGTGAATTGATTGTTAGATATAGTGAACCGATAATGAGCGGTCCTGGTGCAGTACCTGGAAAAAATATGATTATATTTATAAGAGTATACAATCCATTCGATTATCATAGGAAAGAATATCCTGTAAGACATCAACGGATATCGTTAATGCACTTGATAGGAGTACTGGACTGTCAAACGTTAGCTGATTTGCGTGATAAAATTCACTGTATATCAGATTTATCACTCTCTAGAGAAAGTAGTGGTAATCCTCAAGAGTACACTGAAGTCTCCAACAAAGATTTGTACAAGTCGTCATTTTTTTATATTGAAAATACTTTTTACAATGACACAAGAGATCCAACAAACCATGACAACAGTTTACCGATACGAGAGTGGGCTGAAAAACGCAACTTGGGTCCGTTTAATGTAGCTAAAATGGAAGATACCACACTAGGTTCACTGGTCGTCAAATTTGGATACCCTTGGGTCTATCAGCATCAAGGAAACTGCGAGCATCTGATTGTTTTTAGCGACGCCAGGTTTGTAGCTCGTGATGATGATTTGGCAATCGCTAATTACCCAAGAATTTATCGTGCAAAACCAAGCAAACAGCCTTCATGTATGATTTGCGAGCGAATTGTCCAGTGGGTAACATTTGACAGTGACCGAGTACCTCATGATTCCTTTTTCTTTTGTGATAAATGTTTTTTGTCTTTTAATTACAAGGATAATAAAAAAATCGGCAACTTTAAAGCTTATCGCTGGCCATATGACCCTGAACTGATGAAAATGATTAACAACTTCAAATCAGAGTAGTAATAATAATAATAATAATAATAATAATAGTAATAATAGATAAATAAATTATTTTATAATTATATTGCACATTATTATTGAACTTTATTTTATAAACCTTTAAATTTTTGTTTTCGTATCAAATTTTCTAGTTTTTTCATATTATTTTTAGCACTTTGAGCATTTGGATTGATTTCTAACGCTTTGGCGTACATTTCTTTAGCTTTATCAAGTTTATGCCAGCGATGATAAAGGACACCTATGATTAAAGTTTATTAATTAATAAATTTTATACTTAAAATTAATTAAAAAATTAATTTTTTCCCTACCAAGATTTGTAAAAATTGTTGGATTTGTAGGATCCAACTCAGCCGCTCGTTTAAATTCAGCTTCAGCCTTTTCAAATCGTTCTAATTTTCCCAAGATATTAGCAATATTTAAACGAATCGTTGCATCATCCGGAAGAACTTTTTTAGCCTTTTCACCTTCTCTCAAAGCTTTCTCTTGTTTTCCTGCATCAATTCAACATATATTAATTATAATTATCAACTTAATTAATAATTTGAGTAAATTAAATTAAAATTTTACCCATGTCATCTAAGATTCTGATAGTATTTATCCAAGCTCTGCGATGCTTTTTATCTAGTCTGAGTGTTTCTGTCCATGCTTCCATCGCCCTTGGATACATCTTTTGCTCTAAGTACTGAAATAATAAATATTTTTGAATTAATAAATCTCTGAATATCGTTTCAGTTGATCCATAAAAAACTAATAAAATACCAAGAGGCCTAAATTGTAGAAACAGTCCGGACAATTACGTCTGTACGATAAAGACTTTTCATAACAGCTCTTGGATTCATTAAATTGCTTAAGCGCAGCCAAGACGATGCCTAAATTCATCCAAGCGGCTGCAAAATCCGGTCTAAACTTTAATGTAATTATTATATCACATTTAGAATAAAAAATAATAATTAAAAAAATTAAAATATCAACTCACTGCAGACCAACAGCTCTTGTTAATAAATCTTTAGCTTGCTGATACCGTTTTTGATTGTTTAATAAATTTCCAAGATTATTCATCGCTTGAGCATACTGAGGATTTAATCTACAATTCAATTAATAAAAATAACTATTTTTTTTTTTTGCAATAAACTAAACAAAAAAATTTGAATAATAATAGTTATAATTTAAATACCGTAAAGCTTCGAGATATTCAGCTTCAGCCAAAGTTATATTTCCAGAATCTGCTGCATTTTTAGCAACATTGTAATGCACTTTTGCATTAAGCGGACATACACTCAAACCTGAACGATAAAGTGTATGTTCACTTCTCCATTGATCGCTACGCATCCAAGAACGTGTGAACCACGTTATTACTAGCACCGTGTACATAATTAAAGGCATCCGTGATTTATAAAATCTACGTGATAATTTTTGAAAACCAATAACAACAACAAAACAATATCCTGCTGATGGAAGATAAAGTGTTCTTTCAGCTAATACAAATCCAACTGTAAAAAATAAATTACTCGCTGGTAAAAATGGTATTATCATCATACATAATCCCATTGATACGTATCTGAAATAAATTAAAGATAATTTTAGTTAAAATTTAATTATAAAGCTAAAATTCATTAATAGATAATTAATTGGTTAATTTTACCTATGATCTCGATAAGTTTTTTGATTCAAAAAGTATTTAACAAAAAATACTCCAAAAATCAGCCATAATAAAATAACAGGTAATAATCTCAATTCAAACGTTTTAATAAGAGGCACACACCCCATTGACCAATCAAACGATAACCACAGGGGACATATTAACAGCCACAAATTTAACGACCAAATATACTGATAATTAAGATAACGCATAAAAAGATTATTTATAAATGATGATGGATTATCAACTGGTTGAAAACTCGGAGCAGAGTAACCCATCAAGTTAAATCTTATTGCCAATAAAAGCCCACATGTTAACAACAATACTATGCGTACTAAACATTTATATTTATTTTTTTCAATAATATCTTTTATAGATTCCTTTTTTAAAATTGTTATAATATCATATAAATTTTTTTTATGAACTATTGTCAAATCGTAAGCGTAACAAATACCCTGAAAAATAAATTTAAAAAAAATGTATTATTAAATTTTATAATTTGAATAAAATTTAAATTATACTTACAATAGCAGTAATTCCAATTTCTTTACAAAGCATTGCATATGTAATGCATAATACACACATCAACAAATTTTTAATGAGAATAATTAAATTTTTTTCATAAATACAACGATTATAAAATAATACTGACAGCCATACAAATATTGCACATAAAATATCAGCTCGACCAACAATTCCTGCAACCTATTGATAAAACAAAATTTATTTATTTATCAGTTAGTGTAATTACTTATAGAATGATAGTAATATTTAAGATTTAAAAAAAAATAC
Organism: Cotesia congregata; assembly: GCA_905319865.3. NCBI lineage: Eukaryota > Metazoa > Arthropoda > Insecta > Hymenoptera > Braconidae > Cotesia > Cotesia congregata. Next base: position 7,323,551 of record CAJNRD030001124.1, on the reverse strand, counting down.
TTACAGCTTCACAATGAATAGGATGAACCGCAAATAAAGTAGCTACATAAAATGCCAAATGTCTTGCGGTTTTATCTAATAATCTTAGGAGTAAATAATAGAATATTAAACACGCAAATGTATGGAGTATTAAATTAAAAATGTGAAAATCTATTGGATTGAGAGAACCGCGCAACCATCGTTGAATTATAAACGTCAAAACGGTAAATGGTCTGTAGGATCGATGACTCTGTTTATGAGTAAGTTTATTACCCCAGAAATCATTTCTGATTAATTTTTTCAATACTCTAATTAATGATATTGATGCCGATGGTGGTGGAGATTGCGGTGATAGAGAAGATGATTCTGGTGGAGAGACATCAGGATTATTTAATATTGCCGGCGAATCATCGAAAACGAATGATCCGTTCCATGAATTTATACAGCAAAGTGACGATATGAAAATTATAGACAGTGCCAATTTTGGCGGAACAGCTAAAAAAATGGCCAATTAATAACTGTAAAAATATCTATTTAAATATTTTATTAAAATAGTACCTGGTAAACAGTTAGCTTTAACTTTCATAGTTTTAAGGGCGGCATTTATGTGTATTATTGAAATAAAAACATATTTTAGTATATATATTTTGAACATTCATAATTTAATTGTAAAATTTAAGTATGAATAATAATATTTATAAACTAGGAAAAAACATAATAAATTGTACAAATAGTCAACAACACAGAACAGAGAGAAGAAGACAGTGAACAGGTCTTTAGTCAATAAAAACTGCCACCTGGTGTGCGCTTTTTATATATATATATATGTATATATTACACCCACATAATACACAAGATCATATATGCACATGGAAACACCCATCACACATTCACCAAATGATTTTTTTATTCTTTAAATATAAGTTTATATATTTATTTTTATTATCGCCATTTAATAAGAATATTGGTCTTTTTTAGTTTATGGAAAAGACTGACCATAAATCGAGAGATATGTAAGTATATCCTTTCTACGCATAATATGATGGAGGTACAGTTAAATCTTCAAGTATACACAATTGTTGGTCAGTAAAACATTGAGCGTGAGATGCCCAACCGTCATAATGAGTTCGTTTAAAATCACCTAGAGTTTTTCTTATTGTTGACTGCAAAAAAAAAATTATTATATTCATTAATTAATTATTATTGAAAAAAAAAAAAAAAAAATAATATCAAAAATATGAAAATGATACCGTTAAATAGATAATGATAATGACTTACTGGAACAGGTTGAGGATCGTTTAGGCGCAAATTGAGGTATTCAAAAATAGAAGGTACATAATTCGGTACATCATATGGATGAGCGCGGATAAATGAACACAAGCCAAGTACACCAGCGTGTCGCACCCGCAGATCACTTGGATCTTTAATTTTTATTTTCGATTTGACTTTGAACTCATTCTGTGAAAACAAAATAATAATCATTAATACTTTAAAGTTTATTAACAAATAAAAATAAAATGATGATAAAATACCAGTAAAGTTTCTTGCTCTTCAAGGAAAGCACAATGAAGCATTCCACACAAAACCTGTCCAGCTTTTTCTCTGACTTCCAGCCTTTCATCAGCAAGTAACCGTAAAACAATTTCCTGAATTTGGTCAACCCATTTTTTGTTACTGACTAAAACTCCCATATTGTAAAATACAAATACTTCAATAAAACTAAGACAGCTAGCTCGTGAAGACCACGAGGGAGCTTTAGAAATATTAAGTAGGGCTTCTAGTATTGCATCTATGTCCCGTGGAAGTATCAAAGCCTGAGCAATTGATGCTAATGAACGTGTACATATAGTTCTCAATTCAGTATCTGTTTCACAGTTTTCAAGTTGACATAAAATTGGTAGTAATTTAGCACTGTCTGGTATTATACCATTGGCCATAACTATTGAAGAATCCATAAGCCATTTGCATATTATTTTTAAAACACTAATATCATTAGCACGCAAAAGTGTTGTTTGTTCGCTACCAGCACTCTCGAAAACATCTGCTAACTCCAATAACTTTGGTAAAATACGGTCCATTAATTCTTGAGCACGTGGTGTTGGAGGGTTTGATTGGAATGTACCGGCGTTGTAATCAGCCATAAAAATCATCATTAACAGTGAGCCCAATGAATTTCTCATATTCTGAAATGGATTTACTGATAATTTTTTCTCTGCACGCACCAAAAGTCGTTCCATCAACTCAGCAACACGCCACGATTGTTGCTTCAAAGCTGACATTAATATGTACAAGCGTTGACATTCATTAAAAGAAGACGAGTTTTCAATCTGTGGCTCTTCCATCAAGCACTCGAGTATCCAATGATGTTTGTTTGGATCACGCTGCGACAACGACGCGGCAAAACAAAATTCCCAGTCGTGAATAGTCTCATCGGTAACGTTGTCCAATGCTGTTCTAATTACTGGTGTCAATTCTTTCCAAAATTCAACGATCATGCTAAAAGGCCAATGTTTAGAGCCACGTATCATACCGGCTATTATTTCAGCAGCACAACGTTGACTGCTCTCGTGTTTCTGCTCGACTAGCGACTTCAAGTGGGAAATAAATAATTTCATATGACGAATACCATAATTACTAAATAAACCTTTGTACAATAAAGCACGAGTTAAGTTAAATTTGTCTTTGCCTTTTCTTTCTTCTATACTATTGAATTTTATTAATTTTTCAATGTTTGAGGGATCGGAGAAGAAATTATCAATCAGTCTCTCAGATTCTGTGAACTCTGAAAATTGCGGATCAAAATTTGGTTGATTTGGTGGTGAAGCGTAAACTTCAACTTTATTTGCTTTGGTATAAAAACCGACGTGACGCTCATGAACAAATCTATCTTGGTTCCATTGTTCTTCAGTCATAGGGCGTGATTCATAATTATACTGAAGCCATTTATTGTCTGTTCGAATACCAGGTTTGAATTTTCCAACCCAAGTACACTCAATGTCTTCAGGTCGTTCTTTCTCATCAGGAATGTCAATAATAACCTGTTAAAATATAGTCAAATTACACTTAATAATAAATAAACCTTACGTTATAAATTAAAAAATGCAAATAATAAGTAATTTAATTACCTTAACACGTTCACGCTTTTGTTGACGTAAAATACATGCAATCACAGATGCTGCAATTTTTCTTTCTTCTAAAGAATCATGAATTAAAGAATTCAAAAAAAAATTAATAACTTCTAAAGGAAATGGACGATCTAAATGAGCAAGATCTGTTATCAATCGCATTCCCATTGTACGTTGTCGCCAATGACAATTTGATTGAATGGCTTTTAAAAGATCACATATAAGATTGTCATAGTTATCAATATTTTCAGCTTCTTGTTTTCGAAGCTTAATAAGTCCTTCATTAATTTCAGTTTCACCTGGTCTCATAACTGAAGGTTTTGGAGTATAATTCCACAATTCAGCAGCCGTTTTAACGCATCCATCGGGTAATTCGAGTTTTAAGGCAATTGTTGATAAGCCACTACTAACAATATTTTGCATAGCACCCTTTAAACGAATTATCGACATTTTTTCAGATAATTGAGCGGTAACTAATGCTGGCCATAAACTTCTTAAGATTGACCAATTGCGTGTTATTAGCATTGAATTTGGCCGAGGTCCTAAAAGTAGATAGTGCAGTCCCTAATAAAATTAATAATTTATATCATTATCTGAATGTCATGGATAATTATATAGAAAATACAAAGTTTTAAATAATTTAAATGAATTATACCTTTTGAGCTTCATGATTTTCTTCTGGGTCCTTGGATAAAACATTAAGGATAGACGGCATAAAAATTTTACGTGTAAAAGGAAAGAATGGAAGCGCTTGAAAAATAAGTTCCTGTGCATGAATTCGTAAGCTTGTGTACCTATTGGTTGCCATTTCAAATAATTGTAGCATAATATGTTTATGATAGTCAGTAAGATAAAAAACACGTGAATAAATTCGTAAATCATGTTGTAACTCTGTACGCTCCATTAGAAAATCTGGTAACACTTTTTTACGTTTTACCAATTCGTCTTTTAAGTCAGACTTTATTTGCTTCCAATTCGCCCACTGTCTTCGGTGTTTATCAACAGAGCGACATTTGCCAAGTAGCAGTAAACTCCATATCTATAAAAATAAATAATTTAAAATATTGTAACAATATTTTTTCTTCTTTTCATGATCTAAGACTTACCTGAACTAAATAAAATAAACTCTTTGTATCATCTTCAGAATTTTTCAACATAGTAACTTGCAATTCAGTCATTATTTTCGCTATACTTTTACGTACATTACTACCATCAGGCATTTTTATTTCATCTTTAACTCCAACAGTAGGAATGAACATACTCATAGACATTTCTTCAGTTATTTCTTCAGGTGGGGTTGGCAAATAATCTCCACAGCCATCAAGAGTCACATAAATAATACTCAAACTTGTCAGTAGATCTTGTCTATAACAAAAAATATATATCTATCAGTAAAAACAAAATAATTTATTCAATTTTAATGACAATTTAATTTAATAGATTTTACCGAGTGATATTCGAGCTTTCATTGGTGCAGTATTCTTGGATCTTAGAAATTTCAGGAGGAATAAATTTATTAAAAATGCACTGCATCATTCTGATTTCTTCTTCACCAGGTACGTACCAATGCATCTCAAGATTGCTAGTATCAGCGCCCTGTCCCCAGTCTAGGATATAAGGATAAGTAGGATCATTGAAATCTTTTCCATTGCACGTAAAATTACGCGTCTGAGCAATACTTGACAACGATGTCATCACACTTCCCAGAATTTTACTAGCCATTTTGCTGCCTTCTCGAGACTTAAAGTGCAATGTCTTGTCGAGAATATCAATCAAGGTATCCATGTAAGGTGATAGATTATTTCCTTGGGTATTGGTAATGTTGGACAAAAGTAACATCGGATACAGCAAACGATCTTCAATTGTTTCTTCTTTAGCAACATCGCTTTCTTCGAGAATATCAAGTATAGATTGCGAAATAGTAGGCAATAATGCTTTCAGTGTCTCAGCACCATTTACGCGGGCAAAACTTTGGCACAAAGATGCAGCCAATGGTCCAGAAATACGTGTCTCAAGCACACGTTCAGTAACGAATCCTCTTAGCTTGTGCAAAGCTGATCGAAATATGTCATCGCTGGTGCGAAGTAGTAAGACAGTACAAACAGATGTTAGTGAATATTCAACCATTGTTTCGAGTCTGGTTTTCATTGAAACGTTGTCTTGACTTTCTTGTGAGACGTATTCCAATGTACTTGATTCAATAAGTGAAAAAACACGATCAAAAAACTGTAAAACAAAATCTTCAAGCTGGGAAGTTTCTTCACAAACAAGTCGTTCATCTTCATCCAGTAACTCTGAAGCAGCAGCTTTTGAGCAGTCAGTTATTGGCATTACCATTGCGTAAACAAAGATCATACGAAAAGTAACGTATGACTTTTTAATGTCATTGGCATCAATGCCAGGTAACGATGAAAATAAAAGCGAAATTATTCTCGATGGACCTTCGTTGTATGTGTAACCTTGATTGACATTTCTTTTACCCTGAGCCATCGGACGTGCAATGGCAGTGACTGCCATCATCGTGGCAGTTAGTTTGTGCGGTTCTGTTACAGACTCTATTGTCGAGTACATACGCTCAATTACGCAGGGTATTACCATATTGGGTCTTATAGTTGCTAATAGACGGAGTACCTTGCATGTCATTATGACACTAGAGTGTCCAAACATCGCAGTCATCGCTACGGGCATCATGCACTTGACAAAAGCATCGACATCAGCGTCTGTCAATTTATGTGAATCCGGAACTTGGAGCTTCCATGTGCGTTTTCCGTAACGTTCGTTGTGCAGACGCAGAACAAATTGTGAAGCGAGTTTGCTTAACAGATCTTTAAGTTTCTCAACCCAAGGTCCGCTGTTAGCTTGATAGAAATAAGTTTCAATTGCTTTTAATAATTTATCTAAGTGAACTTGTCCGTTGGATCCGTTTCCCAAAGTAGCGACTATCCACTCGACAACTGAGCTTATTAAAAGCTGGTGAGTTCTACCACCAATTGTTTGTTTATACGTTACCGGTAAATTTAAACTACGCATGAAGCGTGTATACATAAGAGGTATATGAGGCTCCCAGTCAATGTAACCAATATTATTCCAAGCTAGTTTTGATATTAACGCCATAAGGGAGTGCTCCCATAGACTACCGTTGTGATAAATCTCCCAGAGTTTCATGAATTCTTCGAGCCAAAGTTTGTAACCCAGATGATGATCTTGAAGTGGCATTTGAACGGGTAAAAAACATTCCAGAAGCATTATAGTTTGTTCCATTTGTGAAGAATCAACAAGACATAGTTTAGGTCTCAATTCATCTAATATTTCTTGAGTGGCTGTTACCTTTTGTTAAATAAAATTTATATTTATAAATTATTTTATCATTTATCGATGATTGATAATACTTACAGGGAAATATATTTTGACATCTTGAATCAAAGAACGAACTGTCTTACCCATATAAATAGGTAAACGTTGCATTCCCAATATTACTTGGGATCTTTTATTTCTTTTTATTGTACGGAACATGAGGTCATAAAGTGGCCTCCATGGTAATTCCAGCTCACTCGGCGCTATCAATTCCTTTTTTCTACAACATTGTCATTTCCTTCAAGTTACATATACATTATGACTTGTTTTAATATTATAAATATTCTTACCTCATTAAACTTGCCAGTGTACTACAGAGTAAATTAACGAAAGCTGGTTCTAAACTGGGTATTACTACCAACTCATACATGAGCTTGATAAATAAAATATGGTCATCCTTAGTAAATCGAAAATGATAGAGCTTCAAGTACCTGTAATAAAAATACATTTGACATTAATATTAGTTAATGTATTTCAGCAGATAAAAAAAAAAAAAAAACCCTAGAGATTAGTTGTAATAAAATTAGTATTGAATTCTTACATGCGAAATTTTAAAATAGCAAGGTAACAATCAGGTTGAAGACGTCTCAGCATAATAGCACGACCTAATTGGCCTTTGATGTCTGCCAAAAGGATCTTGGCCTCTTCGTCCAATTCATCAGCATAGGGTAACAAATTATTGTACTTGCACTCAGACTGATATTGCAAACTTAAGCTGTCTGTTGACGATTCCATCATGATATCGTCCTCTTCCTCTCGCTGAATCGAGGCATCAATGACACCCAACATTGTTGCTTCAAACGAGTCTTTTATTTTTTTATGAAAACCAGTTATACTTTTAATTGTATCTTTTGTTCTTCAATTAGTGGTTTTATAACAATAGTTTAGAGAATTAGCTTGTGTGTTCTGGTCCTACCCAACGTAATCTGTTGACTATGAGGTTATTTATTGACTGAGTTGGAATGAACACGCAAGACTAACATCCAATGGCGTATTGTAAGCATTATTTAACATGCCAAGTTGAGTCGATTATTTCCATTCATTTTCATCGAGTCACGTTTTTCGCGCTTGCAGCCATCTTTGATTAATATCAATCACATAAACCAGTACAAATATATCTATGTACTTACGCACTTATGACAGGCAAATTATAATTTTTCTTACAGACATCTATAGTACGTATTCATGCAACTCGGAGTAAATATGTGTGCGAGATGGATTGGAGAAACTCACCAGTCACTATCACTAGTTACTTCTAACCTGATTCTATACACAAATGTCATGCACGTATACACATACTTATATCAAATAAATAAATATATATATATATATATATATATATATATATATATATATATGTTTCGTCGTCATCAATGAGTCATCATTTAATAACTGCTTGAAACAAAATACTTTTATTTATACTGAATGATATTGTTATGAATTTGATAATGACATATTATAAATATCACACTGAATGAAATTAAAATTAAATATATGTATGTGGAATGTCAGTAATTTATATTATTTTTATTTTGTATAGTTTAATAGCAAAAGATTTCTATTCATCTGGAATATAAATACGTTTGTACAAAAATATATTTATGGTAAAGAAAATCCTTCATTTTTATAGACTGAAAATATTTATGACGTTTTTATTTATTTTTTTTTAGCTATGAAATAAAGTGTTTTCTTGATGACACTTGACTAATGGAATATTAAATAAAAATTTACCAATCACAACAGGTGAGTCTGACCACATGTGGTATATAAATGTTTAAACTTGAGCGCGAAACAAAAGGTACAAAGTCAAAACGATATGATATAATTATAAATTTAATGACACTGAAGTTGACAGACATTAGAAATTATTTTAGAATTTTATAGCAATTATTATAAAAAAAAAAATTTAATAAAAAATTCCACATGTGAAAATTAATAAAAATTACTAGAAAATTTTTAGAAGCATTTTTTTATTGTAATTGATTTTTTAAAAAAATTTTTAAAATTGCTGACAACTAACTTCAACATTATTAAATTTGTAATAATCAATTTTTTGTAGAGTATATATATTATATACAAAGTTTATTTTTATATTTATTATTTTCAATAACAATCATTTTCATATGATATAAGTAAATCATATAATATTATTTACAGTATTTTATCAATATTATCACAACTTCATACAATTAGAATATAAATGAATTATTCATTTATGAAATTTTTTCTGTTACATTAACAAGGAAGATCCAATGCTTGATTGCTGTATACTTTCAAGTCATTCTTTTTCTCAAGGGCCCATTTTTGTTGTTCACCTGATGCACAAAGACCGTAGACTATAATTCCAATTAAATAAACTGCCCCAGCTATCATAAAAACGATCCTCCATTCGCTGGCCGTCTTCAAATAATAAATAACTAAGTTAAATTATCTTTTCAAAAAAGTAAATGAAATACTGGTAATACATACTCCGTTTGGAACGAGGTAACCAGTAATTATAGGACTGAAGATACCAGGAAGAGTACCAATAGTATTTCCAATTCCTATGATAATGCATGCATGTTGTGGTGCGATGTCCAAAGGGTTCACCCTTTATTATATAATAATATAATTCAATCAAACTCAAATAATAATATAAATTTTCAATTATTTGATGTTATATTATAGTTAACTGACCCAAATCCCGACCAAGCGATGCCTCCAAGGCCAACAGCAGCAGATAAACAAATAATAGCGCTCGTTGAGGACGATGAAAATCCAGCCAGTATCATAAATACTGTTTGACTTAAAAAAGCACTGCAGGTGAATAATTTTCGTACATTTGTAGTAGTTAAAATTTTTTTTGAACGTAAGTAATCAGCTATACGACCGAAAAATAGTGCAACGATTGACAAAATAAGATAAGGCACTGCTGAGAGGAGCCCTGTATTTTCAAGCTTCATACTTAGAACATCTAATTGCAAATGATAAACGAAAAAATTTAGAAAATTAATTAAATTAAGTAATACCATTTAATTGACTGAATTACAGACCATTCATGAACTTCGGCAATTGAGTTAACAATGTATAAAAACCCCAAGCCTCGCTTAAACCCGCAGCAAAAATTGCCCAGACGGGTAGGGATTTAAAAATTGACTTCCATGGATGAGAAATTTTCTCTAGCTAATAAATATAATCTATTAATCATTGTTCACCCGTTGAGTTATTAAAATATGTACTTTAAAAATTACTGCGCAGACCTTTTGCAGATCACTATGACCAAGTGATTTTTTTATATAATTGAGTTCAGATTGTGAAATATGAGGATCATTTTCTGGTTTGTCGGTGATAATATAGCACCACAGAGTGAACCAAATCAAGCCCAAAGCTCCACTAATGTAAAAAACTGATGGCCAACCCAAACGCTCGGCCATGATTCCGCATGTTGACATTGAGAAAACAGCACCGAAGGTACTACCTGAGGCTGAGAAGGCCGATAGTTGTGATCTCTCGGCTGGCGGAAGCCAGCTAGCCCACATGGAATGAATAGCCGGATACGTTACACCCTATCAAAAATAACGTGAGTCTATGAATCAATGAAATTTTGATTCATTAATAACTTACCTCAAATATTCCTTCAGCTATCCGTAAGCTAATCAGAAGGTAAACACTCATTCGTGTCAAGGGTGGTGTCATAAATGTCAACAGTGCAGTGACTCCCAGTCCTATTCCAAACACTCTCTTACTACCAATACGTGCACTTAAGCACCCACCTAGTAATTGCGTGCTTACATATCCGTAAAAAAATGAACTGAGAATGAATCCTTGAAGCTTTGAGTCCCAGTTGAACTCTGCCTTATTCTGAAATCATTTTTTTTGTGTCATTAATTTTGAACACTCAGTTAATTAGTTTTTAATAACATACTCCAGATGAACTTGTAGTCATTGCAACAATTGCAATACTCAAATTAACTCGTAGGAGATAAGAAATAAAAAATCCAAAAAACGCCAACACTGCAACAACGTTACGGCGTTTTTTCCAAAATTTTAATCCAACCGCTTCATCTATTTCTTCTTCAGGAAATTTTTTTTTCTCACTAAAAAATTATTACGTAATCAAATAGATTTCTATTTATTAAAAAAAAGATAAGCAACAAAATTACCTGTCTGTAGGATAATATTCTTTGATTTGAACATTTTTGTCTTTTGTATCCATAATTTTATAAAAAATAACTATTAAAAAATGTTACAGATTCTTTGAATTTGACAAATATGTTAACTGATATAATCAACAAATTCGTCTAACACGGGAGATTGGCGATAATAATGAATAATACTTGTTATAATTATATAAACATAATTTAATATAAAAGATCAGCCTTCAACCTTATCGATTTAGACAATGCTCATTAATTTTTTAAGAGAAATATTTCAACTCTCTGAATACGACTATTTAACTATGTCAATAATCTATTGAATGGTTTATAAGATATGATATAAGTATACATCAATTTGATGATATTTAAGATATTCCAGATTAAGATTATCTCTTTAATCAATAACATTGTTATTCTCAAGAGTAATTTTATTGCTGTCAAAAAAAAACAGTGATTTCAATTGTATAGGCAATGCGAACTAGGTCAATTATTGTTTATTCAATAAAAATGTTATCAACATTTAAAACCCTGGTAGACAGCCACTTCATAATAATAATAATAATAATAATTATTGTTATTATTATTATTGTTATCTTCTATAGGCTTATTTTTCAGAAGGAAGATGGAGAAAATAAGTAGAAAAATATTTCGTAACTTAATAATAAATGTAAATTACAATCCTGTGATTATACTTTTTAATTTCATCCAAGATTTTAGTTAAATATTTTTGTTCTAATTAATTTTAGTAAAATAAAAAAAAAAAAAAAAAACTTGTAATGAATGAATATTTATGAATTTGATTATGATGAAAAATGAGTGGTAAGATTGTATTGAAATAATATTGTGAATTCAAATCATTTTGACACTGTTCAAACCAAACATCTGGTTATAAATTTTGTTTGCTTTTTGTGTCATAGGCCTTGATTTCAGTGACAATTATTTTCATTTCGTATAAAAATATTAATACTATATTATCATAATTTTATACAGTAAAAAAATATAAATTAATTTTTAAATTTCTTTTGATTCTTTTCCAATATAAATTTATTAACAAGGAACATATTCCAATGCAGGATTGCTGTATGCATTTAAGTCGTCATTTTTTTTCTCACGGGCCCATTTTTGTTGTTCACCTGACGCCCAAATGCCATAGACTATAATTCCAAATAAATAAACTGTCCCGGCGATAATAAAAACGATCCTCCACTCGCTGGCATTCTATAGATAATTAAATTACTTGGTTAATTTATCTTCTCGAAAGTTTTAATAAAAAAAATACTGATAATAAGTACTCCATTTGTAACGATGTAACCAGTAAGAATAGGACTGATGATACCAGGAAAAGTAGAAACAGTATTTCCAATTCCTAAAATCACACTCGCATGTTGAGGAGCGATGTCCAAAGGGTTCACCCTAAAATTTTTAACAGAAAAAAATAATGTACTTCAATTAAAATCAACTAATTTTATTAATTGTAAGTAATTTGATGTGTTATAATAAACTGACATGAAACCCGACCATGCGATGCCTCCAAGACCAACGGCAGCAGTCAGACAAATAATAGCGCTCGTTGATGTCGATGATAATCCAGCCAGTATCATAAATACTGTTTGACTTAAAAAAGCACTGCAGGTGAATAATTTTCGTACATTTGTAGTACTTAAGATTTTTTTTGAACGTAAGTAATCAGCTACGTGGCCGCAAGATAGTGCAATGATTGTCAAAATAAGATAAGGCACCGCTGAGAAAAACCCTGTATTTTGAAGCTTCATGCTCAGAACATCTAATTTCAAATGACAATCCAAAAAATTTATAAAATACATTAAATTAAGTGATACCGTTTAGTTGACTAAAAATTACAGACCATTCATGAACTTCGGCAATTGAGTTAGCATTGTATAAAAACCCCAAGCCTCGCTTAAATGTGCAGCTAAAATTGCCCAAACGGCTGGTGATTTAAAAATCGACTTCCATGGATGAGAAATTTGCTGTATAAAATAAAAATGGTCAAACTTGGTCAATTTATAGAGATATTAATATCTACCGTTTGCTTATCAATTTGACCAAGCGATTTTTTTATGTAATTAAGTTCAGACTGTGAAATATGAGGATCATCTTCTGGTTTGTTGGTGACAATAAAGCACCATAGAGTCAACCAAATCAAGCCGAGAGTTCCACTGAAATAGAAGACTGACGGCCAACCTAATCGTTCTGCCATGATTCCACACGTTGACATTGAGAAAACTGTGCCGACAAAACTGCCTGAGAATGCGAGAGACACTAATTTTGTTCTTTCTGGAGGTGGAATCCAGTTGGCCCATATGGAATGAATACATGGGTACGCTGCACCCTATAAAAAATTATCATTCTTACAAAACACCTCATAATTCTTTATCCGGATGAAAAAAAATCGATTATAAATTATTTATTATTAATTTTTAATATATTGCACTTATTTCTATAAAATAAGTACTAGAATAAAAAATTTTATCATTATTTTGCGAATCAAACGTCACGAATAAATTGTCTGCGGATCAGCAGTCGCGTTACCCGAAAAAAAATTATCTATCTGTTAATCAGTGAATTATTGGTTTAATGATAAGTCACCTCAAATATTCCTTCGACTACTCGTAAGCCAATAAGAATGTAAACGCTGACTCGTGTTAAGGGTGGTGTTACCAATGTCAAAAATGCAGTTACTCCAAGGCCTACACCAAACACTATTTTACCCCCAACACGTGCACTTAGCCATCCGCCTAGCAATTGTGTACTCACGTATCCGTAGAAAAAAGAGCTGAGAATGTATCCTTGAATTTTTGAGTCCCATTCAAACTCTGCTTTATTCTGGAATTATTTATTTTATGTCATTAATTTTGAAAATTCAATATATTTGCAACTCTATTTATTAGTTTTTAATTGCATACTCCAGATAAACTTGTTGTCATTGCAACAATTGCAGTACTTAAATTGACTCGCAGAATATAAGAAGTGAAAAATCCAAAAAACGCCAAGACTACAACAACATTACGGCGTTTTTTCCAAAGTTTCCATCCTACCGCTTCGTCTACTTCAATTTCTTCGATAAATTTTTTATTATTTCTAAAAGATTTTAGACATTTAAATATATCTTCATTGTTATAGATTAAAAAAAAAAAATAGCTAAAAAATATAATTACCTGTCTATGTAATAACATCCTTCTCCTTGAGTATTCATAATTTTAAAAAATAAATTATTTCAAACGTTTATAAATTTTTACTGTTTTGCAAATAAACTTCGAAATGCGATTAAAATTATCAGACCCGTTTGACTCGCGATAATCATCTGTCATTAGCAGCGAAGTTCCTTATAATTATGTAAACACATTATAATAATAAATAACAGCTTTCAACCTTATTGATTCATACAATACTTATTTATTGTTAAGAAAAATATTTCAACTTTCTAAATACAATTATTTAACTATAAATCAGTCAATAAACACATTAATAATTAATTATCTCCAATATTTATCCGATTATCCTTGTGTCAATAATGAATAAATACCATTCTGTTATTAAAATACATTATACGTGATTTTATTTCCAAGCAATGCAAATTTGTTCAATTATTTATTGAATAAAATTTAAATATTATTTAAAGCTCATAAATACGATCAACTGATCATAATATTTTTTTTTGGGTTTCATCTTCAAAGGAAAAATAATGAAAATAAGTGAAAACAGAGTGATATATAATAATTATGTTTACATCTTTATAATCAAGCTAGATGATACTTAAACGTAATTTACAAAACTAAATCATTAAATTTTTTATAAGTAGGTAATTTGTAATAAATTAATCGGTATTTATATAACTGAGGTACATATAAAGAAAACTCTTAATAAAACTTATAACATTATTCTCGATTAAAAATAAAATTTGATCAACAAATTTTGTCTACGTATTTAATTTACAATAAAATTATTTTACACGTGAGAATTATAATCCATAGCTTGATTAGTGTACGCTTTTAAATCTTCATTTTTCTTCTCTAGAGCCCACTGTTGTCTTTCACCGGATGCAAATAAACCATAAATTACAGCACCTATCAAATAGATTGAACCGGCAATCACTAATACTATTCGCCACTCTGCGGCAGTCTGTAAATAAAAATTTTTAATCATAAATTTAATAGCAATAACTTAAATATTTATAATATTAATTATGAAGATAAAAACCTTATTTTGAACGATGTAACCAGTGATAATAGGACTGACGATGCCGGGAAGAGTTGCGATTGTGTTTCCTATACCCATCAATACACTTGCGTGTTGTGGAGCAATATCAAGATGATTTACACTGAGTTTTTTATGAATAAAAAAAAAAAAAAAAAAAAAAAAAAAAAATACATTATTAGCCTGAAATACAATAATTAAATAGTTTAGTTATTAGTGCTATTATAAACATACCTAAAGCCTGACCAGGCAAAACCACCAAGGCCAACAGCAATGGAAAGACAAGTAATAGCATTCATTGATGTCGTTGCGAACCCAGCAGATATCATAAATATTGTCTGACTCAAAAAAGCACCGCAAGTGAATATTTTGCGTACATTGGTGGTACTCAGGACATTTTTTGATCGTAAGTGGTCGGCTAAATGTCCAGAACATTGTAATACAATAGACATTACTAAATACGGAACTGCCGAAAAAAATCCTGTTTTTTCAAGCTTGAAGTTCAACACATCTAATTATAAATAATTATCTATTAATATCAGTATTAGAGTTTTACGGGTCAATTTAAAGACATTCTTTTTGACATTTACTTTCTAAACTTACTGACCGCTCATAAATTTCGGTAGTTGCGTAAGCATCGTGTAGAAACCCCAGTTTTCACTAAAGTGAGCTGCGACAATCGCCCAAACAGCTGGTGATTTAAAAATTGACTTCCAAGGATGAGAAATTTTCTGTAAATAATTAAACTTATTTATTATTCACTGCCAATTGAAATTATGTAAAATCTTGTGAAAGAAAATTTGAATACCGTTTGTTGATTACCGCTTCCGAGTGATTTTTTTATGTAATCAAGTTCAGCCTTTGATATTCTGGGATCGTCTTCTGGTTTGTCAGTGACTATGAGCCACCAAAGTATAAACCATATTAAGCCTACAACTCCGAAAATATAAAAGACTGATGGCCAACCTAAACGTTCAGCCATAATTCCGCATGCGGGCATTGCGAAAACTGTACCAACGAAACTGCCTGAGAATGCTAGAGTCGCAAGTTTTGATCTTTCTAAAGGCGGAGCCCAGTTTGCCCATATGGAATGAATACATGGATATGTGACACCCTAAGTAAAATCGTTTATTCATAAATTAATGCATTTACTTGTTTTTCATAAAAAAACATACCTCAAATATTCCTTCGATTATCCGTAAAGCAACCAGAATATAAACACTGACTCGTGTCAAAGGTGGTGTTATCAATGTCAAAAGTGCAGTTACCGCGATTCCGATTCCAAATACTCTTTTACCGCCAATACGCGCACTTAGCCACCCGCCTAATAATTGTGTGCTAATGTATCCGTAAAAAAATGAGCTGAGAACAAGTCCTTGGAGTTTTGAGTCCCAATCAAATTCTGCTTCTTCCTGTAATTAATTGACCGTAAAATTTAAAAAATTCAATTTTACATTTGCAAAAAAATAATTTTTATCAACATACCCCATGTGAACTTGTTGTCATTGCGACAATTGCAACACTCAAATTAACTCGTAAAATATAAGAGGTAAAAAATCCAAAAAATGCTAATACTCCAACAACATAACGTCTTTTCTTCCAAAATTTCCATCCTACTGGTTCATCCATTTCTTCTTCTTCGGATGACTCTCGCTGCACACTAAAATATTTTTAGTATTAAATTCTAGCTAAATCATTATAAAAACGACTTATTTACCTTCCGTACTGGCAACTTTCCTTGAGATTGACGTTTCCTTCTTTCGTATCCATAGTTTGCTGACAAAAACAGAAATCACCGACTTCCTTATCAGTAATTTTATCTAAGAATGCAATTTTATGTGTATATGCAGATCAAACCGATAAAACCATAAGACCGCACGCTGAGATAATTATGCCGCGATAATTATTATATTCGTGGGCGCATTTGCAATGACTAAATATATAGTGCATTGTAATAAAAAAACAACCTCGAAGCTAATGCACTTGACAATAATTATCTAATAATAAAATATTATATACTTACATTTAAATATTCAACAGCTGGTTCGTTTATTGTAACTTTGACACTTTCACTGAAGCGCCTCAATAAAATCGTCCTGTCTCGACAGTAGAGGTTTTCTTACTAAAATTCAAATTGAAACACCTGTAAAATGTTTAATAACACAAAATAAATAAATTAAATTGACACTTAAATAATTTATGTAAAATATATAAAACTCGTTCATACCTTATTGTTCTATATTGAAAGAATTCAATAGCTCATTGTCTAGTCCTACAAGAGCGAAGATAAAATGTTTGAATAGCAAGTTTAGCCTTCCACGATAAAGTGACACAGTGGTAAAAGTAATTTGAAAGCAATTGAAAGCAGGTAAAGCATAGCTCCCGCGAGCTCTTATCTGTCATACACTGTGGATTAACTCGCTGACTTGACACTGATTCAGTATCCAGTGGTTTAATTTCAACTCTGCAAATTACATCCCTCACAATCATCATCATGGCCATGATTTTGATAGATTGATTACAATTATTTTAAATAACATATGTTGAACATGCATACGAAAATTACGTATGTACCATTACGACTGAAGTACTTATTTTTTTAAGTAATCTCCTGCTGAAATTCGCGATGATCAATTTTAATCATTTTAATTTTTAAATTTATCAAATTACTGTTCATTTCTTCCACTTAATTCCTGAAGAAAAACAAAAATAAAATAATTTAATTAATTAATCATCATAATAATATTTTAGATTAATTATTCTACACTGTCAAACTTGATTTATATACATTTAATTTTAGCTTATATTTTTATGTTGATAAATGAAATTTTTAAATAAACAATAACTTTGTGAGTAATGTAAGAAAAAAAATATATACAAGAACATGCATGTGTGTATATTTTCACATAAATATATATTTTTTTTTTATGATCTCCAATCATAACAACAGCTGTCACTACCAGTCTGAATCTTTTGTTGTTGACATTTTAATTCTATTCTTTACTTTTTATTAAAGTAATCTATGATGTTTTATCCTTATTAATTTTACTTTAAAACTATAAATTTTATATTCTGTTTAAATAAATGATGACTTATATATATATATATATATATATATATATAAATTTTATATTTAATTGTGAGTAAGACCATGAGATGACAGTTTATTTGATAAAATTTTCCTAACCTCATCGTATTATTATTTAAAATTTTTTTTTCTACAAACAATTTATGCACGATTATGTTTTATTAATTTATCTTTTGTTAATTATTATTGTTATTATTATTATTAAATATTGTTATAGGTATAATCCATTGATATCAATGCGATATAATTATATAATTATACAATGTTCAGTGTTTTAGACATTGTGAATTCAGACATTGTAAATAAACTAACAATGGATAGTTTATTTATGCAAAATACTTCGGAGGAGTTGGACGATATACCGCAAACACACGAGCCAGTATGGATACTCGGGAAAAAATACAACGCAATGAAAGGTTTTATTGTTAAAAAATTAATTTTTCAACTAACTAAATTTAGAAACTAAGGTAATTACTAATGATTATTTATGTTTTTTATCACTTAGAGTTGGAAACAATAAGAAGAGATATAAAATCGAAGCTATGGTTCACTTATCGCAAAGGTTTTATACCAATCGGCGGAAACAGTTCCGCATTTACATCTGACAAAGGATGGGGTTGTATGTTAAGATGTGGACAAATGGTTTTAGCACAAGCGTTAATTGCACTTCATTTAGGTATATTGATTTTATAACTAACAAGTTTAATTTTAATAATTAAGTGGTTGATTTTTTTATAATATTTAATTATTTAATTTAAACACAGGACGTGATTGGCAATGGACACAAGAAACAAAAGACAGTACCTATTTAAAAATCTTAAGTCGATTTGAAGACAGAAGAACGGCACCATTTTCTATACATCAAATAGCACTTATGGGAGCAACTGAAGGCAAAGAAGTTGGTCAGTGGTTTGGTCCAAATACCATAGCACAAGTATTAAAGTAATTACTACAAGTATAAAGCAAAATATCAATCAGTCAAAAATTGTACCATTAACATTATTTATTTTTACCGCAGAAAGCTAGTTGTATACGATGAATGGAGTTCAATAACTATTCACGTGGCGCTTGATAACACATTAATTGTCAATGATGTTTGTAAGTGACTTATAATTTTTGAGTAACATGCAAGAAATTATTATTAATTAGTCATTGATATTTTTAGTGAGGCAATGTAGAGTTGAAGGAGGAACGACAGCTGTTGAGGTTGATGACGATGAACCTTTAAGAGCACCTAGTCAATGGAAACCTTTATTACTTTTAATACCACTAAGATTAGGCTTGAGTGACATCAATCCAGTTTACATTAATGGCCTTAAAGTAATTTATTATTTACTAAAAACTTGTTATTTAAATTACATGAGTGGTACAGTGACAATTGTTTTTTTGTAGACATCTTTTAAATTACCGCAGTCTCTCGGAGTCATAGGAGGAAAACCAAATCTTGCATTATATTTTATCGGTTGTGTTGGTATGTTTTAATTTAATCATTTTTTTTTTTTTATACTATATTTTTTTGAATATAATATTTTTTGAATATCAATACAGACGATCACGTAATTTATTTGGATCCTCACACGACCCAAAGATACGGTTGTGTAAATCAAAAGCTAGATGAAAACGACATTGAAATGGATTTTACGTATCATTGTAAAGCTGCAAGTCGAATTCCAATAACAGAAATGGATCCTTCAGTAGCACTTGTAATTAAAATTATTTATTCAAATATTAATAATAAAGCTTATAGTAAGTAAATCTGTTTTTAAAATAACATTTTTTTTCAGTGTTTTTTCTGCGCTACGGAAAAAGATTTCAAATCATTATGTAGATCAATGCAAAGTGAACTCATTACTCCTGAAAAGCAACCTCTTTTTGAATTGTGTGCTGAACGTCCCGCACATTGGTCACCAGTTGATGATGTTGCTGCTGAGGCATTTGGAGTAGCATCTTCAAATCGTATGTACTAATACTTCAAAAAATCTCATAGATAATTAAATGAATAATTATAAATTTTATCCAGTTTTAGGCTTTGAAAAATTGGATCGGCAATACGACACATCGGATGAAGAGTTTGAACTTCTGGGATGAATTATTTAAAAATTAATAATAATTATTAATCAATTCGATTTTTTTATTGATACCTCGTAAACGATTTTTGAAATTAAGTGTAATTTTATAATTCAAAAATCTCTAAACACATTACTTACATTATTAATAATATATATTTGTAAATATTATCATATAAAGCTCACATTTTTATTATTATCATCATAGTATATTGCTTAAATATAATTAGCCTATCGTTTGTAAAAAATAATTTATTATTTCTATATTTAAGTATCAATAACAAATCGAGCAAAATTATCATCATGAGGGTTAAACGTTTCAGATAATTTTATACCAACATCATTGGCTATCTTTTGTAATTCATTAGCAAACTCTTCTAACTCTTTCTTCTTTGCTTCGACTAACAATCGCCGGGACTCAACTATCATTATACCTTTTTTATTCATCAGAGGCACGATACTTTCCAAGTGATTAATCATATTGTGAGCGACAAATATTACATCAAATTTATTTATCCATTCACATTTATTTTTATACTTTAAAAAAGACGAAGTTGAGTGATAAATGACCTGCAGCATAATAAGAATCAATAGGAAAATTGGTAAATTTTATATCTTAATTTACTTAATATATACTTTTGCTTGAGAGATATCAATCCAAGAAGAAAAATCTTTCTTTTCTAATTTTTTCAACACCCAAGACTCTTGCTCAATGTTAATATCCGGCATCTCCGTCACTAATGTCCCATTTAAAATTGCTTTATCTCTATGTGCTGCTGTAAGATCATCAGGACACAATTCATGCATTCGTATCTGATAAAATAATTTTGTTATTTGTTCTTCTGCCGCATCTGTTGCTCTCAGTTTTCTAAAAAATAAAAAAAAAAAAATAAAAAAAAAAAAAAAAAACAGTTACAATACAGTTACATAATAGACTTATGTAAATTATTAACTTTTTTTCATTTTTTTTATCAGTTAGCCAAGTTAAATAAGGTCCATTGACGATGTCTCCAGCATATGCATTGTGAATAAAACCTTCTTTGTAAGGTACTACACTACTTATCAAAGTTGGATTACTTCTTGCAGGTTCTGTCTCCAACCAGGTGAATGCAATTCCATTATTTCTCCAAAATCTTTAATAATAAATAAATCATACTTAGTACATAACTCAATGTGAGATAATTTAATTTAATTACTTGTACTCATGAGAAGTTAAATAAGGAATATTTTTTTCTTTTAAAACCATATGATAATCCCAATCAAATGCACCATCTCTGTAATCATATCTCGTCCCTAATGATTTTCTAATCTGTTGATCCCAGTATTTGACGATTGGTACACCTTCACACACAGCACGAATCCAGAACCTAGTGTAAACAATAAAAAAATTTTAAACTTGAAAACATTTGAGGTAAATTATTTACTTACTTAAAAATAGCTTCTAATAAATCTTTATCTTTATATTTGAGTGTTTCAATACTTATCCAAGGACATGGTAGTGTTTGAGTGATTACACTGATCAATTGATATGCCGCTTTTGTCAAGTACTTGGCAGTTGCGGGTACCAAAAGAGAATTACCCAATATTTCCAGAAAGTATCTACTTGCTACCTGTAAGCCTTCAAGTATTTGGTTAGTTTTAATTGATTCCTATCTTGTTGAAAATTATTTTATTTAATTATTAAAGTACCCAGGTCTTTTTCAAGGCAAATATGAAGAAGTAGAATTGATCTAGCAATAGGTTCTAATGATGATTCGACAACATGAAAATTAATTAAATATTTATAATTTACCGATGATGAAGCTAAAGTTTTAATAATATGTCTTGGATCTTTGGCTCCCACTGTCAATACTTCTAATGGTTTATTATCAGAATTATCTTTTATATTTTTTTGCTGAAAGTCCAGAGCAGGACTGTTTCCCCACATTTTAACAATTGAATGTTGAACTTTTATGCATAGTACATAATTTACAATATATGTTTAATAAGAAACTTGTTTACTCGTAACCTTGGTTACGCAATTAAATAAATGCCATAAATATTTTGATTATTAATATTTAAAAAAATTTTAATTTATTATTAATTTTCGATAACATATATTTTTGACAAATTAGAAAAATGTTTAATATTTTTTAAATCTTGTTAATATAATAATTATTCTATACAGTTATTTGATTTATACTTGATTGCTGTGTCAACAGAAAATCAACAATGTTGGATTATTTTATTTATTGTTTTTCTCGTTTCTTCTGAGCTCTTTTATTACCGAAACATTGGATAATTTTATTAACAGCGTTTTTATGCTCGAAAATAGCTACTAGCTGTGACCTGGCTTCAGTCATACCCTCACTTATTAAATGACTACGCTGCATATTTCCTTTGATTAATTCATTAACCCGCTCCAACTCGTCATCCTGCCTCGGTTTCGGTTGTTGAGATTCCAGCATACACAATGTTGTTTTTAATTTATCATGGACCTTTAATCACCGAACAAATAATAACAAATAATTATTATTACTTTAATTTTCAATTCATAAATTGAGAAGTGATTAAATACTAACCTGCTTTTCAAGTTCTGCCAAATCTTCCATTTGAGCAGTTAATTGATAAATTTTCCAACCATGAAGTCTTTGTAATACATATTTTTGTTGAGCTATATCAGCAACAGACTGTAATCTCTCTTCTCGCGGTCTCACATCACTAGGTCTTCGATAATGATTTAGTCTACAATTTTTCCAGGAAGGATCTTGAGAAAAAAAAAATCAAAATTTAATTAATCAATTAACTAATTTATACTTTCAACTATTCTATTTTATATTAAAGAAAATTACCGATTAAACTTGACGTGGGCCGTGTCTTTTTAATCACAGTCGAGGTCGTAACATTTCTATCCTGTTGAGAGTTTAAATTTTGTTTTTTATCCATACCAAATCTATCTTTGATATCATCTCTTGCGTCTCGTTTAAACTTTTCTTCACTAATAAATTGCATGTCTTCTTCGGAGCACCGCGGCTCAGTGAGCTCGTTACCAGTTAGCTGTTGTTTACGTGGTTTTTTTCTGGGAGACATTTCCATCGTTTGATTCATCGGGATTCTAGACTGCTCAGGCTCTTCGTCTAACCCCGGCGAAGAGGTGGCTGATACAGTCGTTGAGCCAGAGCTGTCACGGGCTCCGTCTCGCTCCCGTCGTGGAGACATAGGTGGACTTGAATTAGGAGGTGCCGTTACCAAAGGTAAAGCCGTTAACATTGGGACTAAATTTTTAACAGCACCTAAAAATAAATTTATTAAATTTATAAAGTTGAATTTTTCTAATTAATAACTAAATATGTAAATAAAAAAAAAAACCTTTAGCAGGAGAATTATCGTGATCACGTTTTCTAAGTATACTTGGACGTGGAGAAGCATTTGGTTTTCCATGATTTTCTTCGTGGCTACTCGGCTCGACGATAAGCCTCACTGGCTGAACAGTTCCTTGGCGATATTGAGTGTATAGTGAAGATTGAGGTACAGATTGAGGAGTTGGTGAATTATGACTACTATTGTTGTTACTATTAATAATAATAGTAGCGGTAGAGGCTGGTGTACCGGTAACAATTGATGCCGCTGTCGTGATTGCTGAAATATTAGAGCTAGTACTCACAACATTTGCCTGGGCGACTCTCAAAGTTGTTGGTTGTCCTGTAGATTTTATTTGAACCGCTTGAGCGATAGTTTGACCTGCTACCAAGGGCTTTACTGGAGCGGGAATTGTCCGAGTTGTCGCGATAGGCAACTGATGTAGTGTTATTCTTGGCCCAGATGGAGGCGTTGAGGGTGTAACTCTTGCAATATTAGATGGATTCGTTGTGGCGGCAATGATTCGCGAGACGGTATTGATATTTGACAAAGAAGTTATTGTTTGTACGACCCTCGTACCAGGAGGATGCGACTGTCCAGGTTGTTGTACTTGTTGGGAAGGAATTACAACGCGATTAAAACTTGCAGTTGTTACTCCAGATGTTGGATTCGGCGGTCTACCAATCGTTGGTTGTATCACTACGGGAGTTGTATTAGTTATCCGACTAGCGGTTCCTACAGGTGCTGTCAATGTAACGCGATTGGTAGCTACGGTGGTGATAGGCCGAATAGGCTGTTGTTGCTGTTGCTGCTGCTGCTGCTGCTGCTGCTGCTGACTTATTTGGATTGTTTGGGGTGTATGACGTATCGCCGCTTGAACAGCTGTCGTGGTATTGACTATTTGTGCTCCAACAGGCCGTGGCTGTGCCACAGGTATCCGCGTAATTGCACTATTAGATTGTAAAACCGGAGTCAACAGTCTTGAAGGAGTTCCTGAAGTTACACTGGCTACTACTGTAGTTTGGATTGGTCGTGCTTGAGCTGGTGCTACCAGCCGCTGTTGTTGTGGTGGTTGTTGTTGTTGTTGCTGCTGTTGTTGCTGCTGCTGCTGCTGATGTTGTTGCTGCGGCTGCTGTTGTTGCTGGTGCTGCTGCTGTTGTTGTTGTTGTTGTTGTTGTTGTTGTTGTTGTTGTTGTTGTTGGCCACTATAAACAGCGTTAGGCGGTCGTGTTGTTACACGATTTACTGGTGGTACTGGAAGTCTTTGAGGTTGCGTATGCGTCATTGATGCTTTTGGCAGCCACTGAGTATTTGTTACAGCCGCTGTTACTCTAAAAAAATTAATTTAAAAAATTTAGAATATAAAATTTTACAGGAATCTTCTCCATAAATTATTAAAAATTTTTTTCTTGTTATTAATTTTGTTGAAAATGTTTATCGTCATCGTATTAAATATCTCATTTTATTTATTATAAGAAATAGTTGTAATTAAAAGCTCAACTAAAGTTTATCACTCACCCGACTCTTGAGATCGGAACAACAGATGGACCAGTAGTACTAGCTCTAACGATTGGTGTAGCCACAGTAGACCTAGGTGCTGAAATATTAGCAACTGCTGCTGGTCCACGAGGAACATGATACGTAGCTGGGATGGTTGTAACAACTTGTTGGGTAGTTTGTTGAGGCTGAGATTGGATTTGCATCTGCGGCTGGCCTTGCCGATCAACAGTGAGTGTCGAAGGTACAGTTATTCGTAAAGTTGAGCCAACCGGAGGAAAATTTGGTGGTATTTTTCCAGGCTCGCTGGTTGACGGCGCGGTTTGCACGACAGACTTCATCAATGGTAATTTTTGATTTAAATCTAACGATATCGATTTACCGACGATCGCCGTACTTGTATTTACGATATTTTGGGTCGACTGAATTGTTTGTACCGAACTCTGGACAATAGTTTGCACTGTCTGTAGGCCTTGGACATTTTGTAAAGTCGTTAGATTGTGCGGCACACTCTGGACACTTGTTTCGGGTAAACGTTTATCCCCAGTTGATTCTCCTGGATTCGGTGTATTCATTTTAGAGTTCTAAATTATAGAAAAAAATATTTATAGTTATAATTTAATGAGAAAGCATTTAAATAGAAGCTTAGTAAATTTTGTAGGTTACAGTGTATAAATATTACCGCTCAAATGTAAAATCTAAATTTATTTTGGTAATTAGATTGATTTTTAGTTGTAAATAAAAAAATATTGTATCAATTAATTATTTTTAGATTGTTATTTTTTATATCTAATTGATAAATAGTACGTTTAATATTACAGTTAGTACCACGTAAATAACAACAGATACTTACCAGTATTTTAAAAAACCATTCAAAATATTAATTAATCAAGTGCAATAAATACACTGTTGCATACTTGATGTATTTATAAAATTTAATTTTTTTAATAAACACACTTTTAAAACAAAGGAATACAATTTAATCATTCGTATGTAATTTAACGAAAGCTGGCTCCGTTGTGACAACGATACCTGATTATTGTTGGAGGCAACTTTATTATTATGATTATTAAAATAATAATAACAATGATAATAATAATAATAATGGCGATATTAACAAGAAAAAAAAATAATTTAAAACCGTGCGTTGGTGATGGGAGCGAAGAAAATATGGCAGCATCGCTTAATTTTTGACAAAAATATTTACTGACAGATGGCGCTATGGTGTCATTTCTGAGCCGCGTGCTTATGTCATAACTTGAATTTGCATTGATGGTGAAAAGAGAAAGAGGTGTTATATTCAAACTTTTAACAAATTGAATATATAAAAAAACTCATTTTTATGAAATAAATAATTAGATACAAGTATGTCAGGTAATTCCTATTATTTAAAATGCTAACTAATGAAAGTCAAAAGTTCTTGACCTTAATTTTGTTACATAAATTATGTCAACAAAAAATATCCGTTATTATGTAATTTTAACTTTTATGATAAACAATAGTGGTTGAATAAAATGTTGATTAAATAAACAATTATACGAAAATACACTTCAAGTAATACATATCAGTTTAATTTAAGCATATTTAGAGAAGAAATTTGACCATATAATTTTGATTATAGTAATTATAATTATAATTTATTTATTAGATAAAATATACAACAAAAAATCTTGGTGAATTGACTAAAATTAAAGTTCGTCATTGATAATTACAAGATTAATAAGTTTAACATGAATAAAATTAGAAAATAAATATTAAAGTGAACAATAACTAGCTTATTTTGTTTAATGACTGTGTAAAGTAATTCTAGTTTTTTGATAAACATGAATATTTCGGATGTGTTCCGTCGCCTTTTCTTTCAACAACGCGCTTTATGTGTTCTGGAGATACAGTTCGCAAATCGTATGCCCATCCTATTTTCGCAAATAAATCAATCCAACAGGTCGTCGTATTGAATAATACACTTTTGAACTCGGCTGCCTTGTAATCCCACGGGAAGACATGCTGTAAATCATTATTCGAATTTGAGGTATGATTACATTTATATTAGGGCATGTAATCCACAATAAAAAATCCACAAATTTTATTTTTCAAATGATTTTAGTATTTCATCCGAAAATGTCAAAATTTGAGCCTCTAGTACTAATATTTAGAAATTACACAATGAAACTTTCTATTTTCCATTTAAATAACATGAAAAAGAATATTTTTAATCTTCAGAATATTATAGGTTGTCTTACAAGAAGCTTAGCGGAAGAAATAAATATCCTTCAGAAAATATCATAATATCTGTCTGATCAATATTGAATACAACAAGATATAAAAATTCAAATTTAAAAAATATTTTTTCAGAAAATGATGTGCAAGGCGTTTTAAACAAAAACTAAAAGTAATAGAAGTAAGAAAAAAAAATTCTCACATGATATGAGTGCTGGCCTTCTCCTCCAGAGACATAACTTACAAGTAAATTTTCTGCCGGTGCTATGTTCCTTAAAAAAAAAATTAAGATTTACTCACACGAGTCTTTATTACTATATATGGGGCATTCCATGCCAAATCGACCACTTTTGACACCGACCCTTTTCGGTTTTTCTGAAATTTTGGTATCTTTCTCTACTCTATTGAAAACAATTTTCAGAATTTTTTCAAATTTTTTTACCCTACCAAAAAAAAGTTACGAGTTATTACAAAAAAACAGCTTTTTTTTTTTGTTAAATAACCATAACTTTTTTGAAAATTGACTTTTTGGGATGTTTTTTTTTTTGAAATTTTTGTCTTTAAATGTACTTTAAAAAAAAAAATAAAAATAAAAATAAATAATTACGGATATTAAATGTTTTTTTTTTTAACTAAAAAAAAATTTTTTTTTAAATGTTTGTTTTTCGTTATACCACTCTGAAAAAATTGATATGTATATAAATTTATCTTCAATGTTAATTACTTGTCATAGGGGCGGTATCCAAACATATGAGCGAAGCTATTGACAGACCAAGTGAAATTCAAGCTCCATGGATACCGTATAAATACTTGAGTAATGAATGACCATTTGAAACTTTGATTGAAGAAGTAAATTGGTATAAAGACCGGGATTATCATGTTGAAAAGTAGCTTCAGTTTCATGTGATGTCTGAAATGCAAAGCAACATTAAAAAATTGAATGATTTAATAAAAAAAAAAAATATGTAAAGAAATACCTGTCGAAGAACTGAACAACTGGATCATTGAGAATGTCGCTCATATCAATTAGATTTCCTTTTTCAATAACTTCTGGCCGTTTCTTTAACATGAGCCAGCCGACATGGCTGAACCAGAAACCACGTTTACTGTCATGAGGGTCTGCAGGAGTTTCTGTAAACTTGTGGTGAACTCGGTGATCTCTAACCCAGTCAAATATTTTATTCTGCAAAAGCAATTGTCATATTTATTAATTGAATTTAATAATCACATCATATAATTGAGCGTACCTGCCCAGCAGTATAAAACAGGATGGCCAGAATAATTCTTAGTGGTGTTTTCGCTTTGTAAGCCCGATGAGTCCACAGCCGATGAGCACCACCCGTTACTCCAATTCCTCCCATCGTTCCCACAACAATCCCTTTGAATTAATAATTCCATCAATAATTTATTTTACAATCAATATTATGATACAATAATATTAGTAATACTTACCCCAAACTGTTAAAATTTTATACTTCCAATACGGATAAGCAAACAAGTAATACAAAGCCATAACATGTAAAAATGTTATAATTATCACATTGCTCCAAACCACTTCTGTTTCAAATTCATACCAACGCTTTTTTGTTAATTCCTTTTTATTTTCCACAATTTCTTCAATTTCATCTTGCTTTATATTTCCTTCTTTGTCAGGACGTCGGTACGAAGTTGCAAAATTAGGCGGCATTTTTATTTAAAAATTAACAAATAACCAAGTTCAAGATTGTCTCACTACTTTATTGTTTTGAAATTTTAATTTTAGATGATAAATTTATGCAGTAAAATAGTCATTGTAAAAAAATTATTTAATTTTTCAGCACTTATTCATGTTAAGAAGACAAAATATCAATAAAAATATATTTATTGAACTAATCGAACGCTTATTAGAAATTTTCAGTTTTGTCCGTTTTATGATTAGACACTTGGAGTTCTCCGCTGGATTGAACGGTACAAAACTAAAACTTACAGTGAATTTCGTGAGTCATTGATACGAATATATATAACTTCGAGGAGGATCGGAGATGGCAAATATTTGATTACCAGCTATTACCGGCTATTATGCGGTGGTAAGTGAAATTTGAACTTGTAAATAATATATAAGTAAGGCCATTGTTTAATATTATTTTTAATTGATATGAATTATTAAAAACTAATGATACATTGTAGCACGTGCAACGCCACTTCTTTGATCGTTTTTCTCTTTACATTTATTCATAAAGATATTATTAAACCATCACAGAATAATGTCAATAACACTAGAGTTCATTGCATTGTTTCCATTTGCATAATCAATTAAAGAAATTTTATAATCAACTTTCCTTGTTTACAATATTATATTTCATTTTTTCAGTTGTAGAAAGAAAACTACTTTATAAAATGAATTTGTTATTTATTTTTTTTTCTATATTATAAAATTTTTATTTTATTGTTCAACTGGTGTGATAAATTGGGTGTGTACCGTCTCCTCTTCTTTGAACTGTGCGTTTTATGTGTTCCGGAGATACAGTTCGTAAATCATATGCCCAACCAATTTGGGCGAACATGTCAATCCAACAGGTTGTTGCATTGAAGAAAACACTTTTGAATTCAGAAGCTTTATAGTCCCACGGGAAGACATGCTGTAAACAGGAAGTGGCAATAAGACATGGATGCATATGTCAGATTACATGAATGTAAAGTTTTCCGAAACTACACTGAGAGAAAAAAATTCTACCATTAAGAAAATTTTGTAAAAACAAGACCAGATATTCTTAATAATTATTGAAGATACTTTTCTCATCTGAAGAATTTTTCAGAATAATCAAAGTATTTTTCACACTGAAGAAAAAAAAAATTAACTTGATTCAAGAGAAAAATTCATCAATCAAGAAAATTTTTTTGAAGAGCGCGTCGTATTAATTTGAGTAGAAAAATTCTTTAACTGACAAATTTTTAAGTAAATTTGATCTTAATTCAAGAATTTTTCGTCTTAATTGAAGACAATAAAACTCTTCAAAATTATTTTCTTGGTTCAAGAATCAATATAATGTCTTGAATCAAGATAATTTTTTTTTTTTAGTATATTTAATTCAAAATATTTATATTCTTTTTTTCAAAAAATCAATAAATTTGAATGGTTTAATGATTTAAATTTTTGAGCTAAGAAATCTTTTTCTAGTTAGCAATTTTTCTTTCTCTCATTGACTAAGTAAAAAAAATTTTTTACGTGAAAAGAATGGCTCCCTTCTCCGCCAGCAACAAAGCTCACCCACATATTTTCCGCCGGTGTGATAGATCTAAAAATAAAAAGGATTGATTCTATAACTAATAATAGTTTTAAAAAAAAAAACATATAGCATAATATAATAATTACTTGTCATAAGTATGATAACCAAACATGTGAGCAAAACTGTTGACGGCCCAAGTGGCATTTAAAACCATGGGATAACGGATTAATCCTTGCGATATGAACGACCATTTTAAGCTTTGATCGAAGAAATAATAAGGTATAAGAGTTGGAACCACAAAAGTAAATAGTGTGTTGAGTAACAGATAATTCCTGTACCAAATAAAAAAATTGATAAATTATTTTTTTTTAAATCACTGTATATAGTTTTACGAGAAGAAAAGCCGTTGTGATAGTACCCGTCAAAAAATTGGACGACTGGATCATTGATAATGTCACTCATGTCAATTTCTTTTCCACATTTTCGTACTTCTGGACGTTTCTTCATCATCAGCCACCCGACGTGACTAAACCAGAAGCCGCGATTTGTATCATGAGGATCAGCAGGCGTGTCTGTATATTTGTGATGGACCCTGTGATCTCTGACCCAATTATAAATTCTGTTCTGGAAAGTAAATAAAAAAATTTGATTGTAACAACTGTAAATAGAACCTTAAAATTAATTTTTAATTTTTTGCGGGTATCTTGTGATTTAATAATAATTAATAATAAATTACCTGTCCAGCAGTGTAGTATAAAATGGCTAAAATAATTCTAAGTGGAACGTTAGCTTTGTATGCTCGATGAGTCCATAATCGATGCACTCCACCGGTTACTCCTATTCCTGACATAAATCCAACGACAATTCCTATTAAAAATTCCACAGATTATTTCAATTTTCACGAAATACTCAGATACAATTGTAGAGTAGAATGATTATTGTAATTACCCCATACAGTTAAAATTTTATGATCTAAATACGGAAAGGTAATGGTGTAATACAGTCCTAGCACATGGATAATTATAATAAAAATAGCATTGTTCCAAAGTATTTTTGTTTCAAATTCATACCAACGTTTTTTTTTCAACTTTCCCTTTATTAATCTTATTTCATCTTTTTCTTCAGGCTGTGATTGTAATGTAATCGATTCAGAATACATTGCAGATTACTTTATAACTTTATTTAGTCAAAATTTTTATTAAAATTTTAACCAGATGCACTGATTTTTTTACTACTTTTATCATGGCCAGCTATTGTAATATTTCTTTATCATACGTAGTACGCAAGGAGTGAAAAAATCTTCATTTACAATTTATTATTTTACATTGACTATTTAAACAATCATCCAGTAAAATTTTCATTAACAATAAAGCCCCGCGACTTATCTTCAAGATTATATAGCCGAAATGCCGTAAATATGTCATAATTATCATTAATAAATATTGTGATTTATTAAACAAATAAACAAATTTTCATTTTCCGGTAACCATTAAAATTGCCATTGTCTTTCGTGACACAACAAATTTTTTTAGAACCATAACAATGATTAATATACGCTTCCTTGTACGTCATATTTGTTTTAAATGAACAATGTATACAATGGGACTTAACTTTAACGAGAATAAAAAAAAATTGCATTCACTAACTTTGAAATTTCACGGGAAGACATACTTTAATAGGAAAGCATCAATAATATATGGGCGTAAAATTTTCCAAACCTATAGACAAAATTTTTTTTTATTAATATTAAATTACTATTTTTTTATTTTTTCAGGAATATTTTTCAAGTACAGCCATAGTTAGTTTGTGTGTGACAATTAAATAAAGTAATTAACAGTCCTGTAATTTTTTAATAATTTATTACTTTGATACTAAATATACTTATTACACATTTTAATTGTTAACCTTGGGTTATATTACATAATGTTAAAAAAATTCTGCTAAAATACGATTGTACTATTTTAAAAGTATTAATACTTGTGTACAATGAACTTACTATTAATTATTAATGAACTTTAACATTCGGGGCTTCATTCTTCAATTCATTTAAATTTTTTGTACAATTTATTCATTCATTCACATTTACACATTTCAACTTATTCTACGTGTTTGTAAAATTATTGTATAATACTTAATCGTAATTAGAATACACGCGATTTATAAGATTGTTTTCTTTTAGTATAATTACAATTCAAATATTTAAATTTCCTTTACATATAATAAAATAAAAACCATCATATATAGCCCACAAAACTTTTAGTTTATTTTCATTTTTATTATTATTATGGCAACTAATTATTAAAGAAGATGATAGGTCATAACTCATTTGTGAAATTAGTTTAATCGATTTCACTATCTACCTAGTTAATCAATGTGTCCATCATACCTCTAATAGCCGCAATTTTTATAAAAAACCAATCCAATTTGTTGTAAGGCTCAAGAATGAGAAATATAACATTTCACGCATATCCGAATTTATTTTTGACATTTATCAAATTGCACGCGAGCATTAAGCTTACTTTAATCTTTTCTTTTCAATAACTAATAATTATACTTGATAATAGAAGAAACTGAGTTTTGATATATAACATTGAACTATTTTAGTACAATAAAAGCACAGTATGTTTAATACCGCAGTATTATTTTTATTGTGTCTCTTCAACCCAGCACCTGGATATGAACCACCGTCACCCTTGACACTGGAATTAATTCTCGAGATTTCTAAATGGCGTTCATGGAAACAAATTGTCATTTTCGATGATTTATCTCCAAGAAATCGTAAGCATAAAATTTAAATAAATACTCTGGATAATTTATACAAAGAAAAATTAAATGAAAATATTTTATTAGTTTGATAATTACTTTTGCTAATTGTTTTAAAGAAATTTAAATAATTTATGGCAAGACTAAAATATACGGGATTTTTTAGTATCGTAAATTATTGAGGAAAGTAATTTGCTGACGCACGTGACAATAAGTTTTATTTTATTCAAGACGCTGTAATGACATACATATGACCTTTGATTCAGTGTTTGAGTCAAGAGGGAATAAGTGTATCAATTCAATCAGCAAACAATCCAAAATTACCAGAAGCGCTACAAATAAATATATATCGTATAGGCGCTATTGTATTACTTGACAGTATTAACAATACCTCTCCTGATAATGTATTGAAAGTGGTATGACTGATAAATCATTCATCTATTTGTATAAAACTTGATTTAAAATTTTAATTGATTATATTTTTTGAAGGCTTCTGCTAAAAGATTATTTGATTATTATGTATCGTGGTTGTTAATAGCATCGAGACCTGAAGATACATCAATAGATACTCATCTTCGTAATCTTACAATTGGTATTAATACCGACGTTATTGTCGCAACGTCTGTTTATTCAAACTCTAATCAACGAGAACCGTCAAAACTTTATATAAACAAGTATATATTACTGAGAGAAAAAAATTTCATTGGAAAAGAAAATGAACATTGTTGTGAGAAGAAATTATTTGGTTGAAAATTTTCAATAATTTTATTTTTTAGCTGAAGAAATCAAAATTTTTTTTCACCGTAACTTTCTTGATGAAAAAAAATTTTTGTAATATGGAAAAAAAAAAATTTGCAAATTTTTATCCAAATTTTTTTTTTTTGACAAATCTAAAAAACTTTTTTTTAATTAGAAAGTTACTGTGAGAAAAATTTTGATTTCTTCAGCTAAAAAATAAAATTGTTGAAAATTTTCAAAAAATTAATTTCTTATTAGAATATTGCTCATTTTTGTCAAAAGAAATTTTTTCCTCTCAGTATATTTAGTCTCAAAAATATTTTTCTTAAAGTAATTATAAATAACTATCTAGATTAAATCATTAGGACCTGCAGTCCACTCCGAAATTATGTTGAAAGTTACAAATACAGAGATGCAATAATAGAAGAAGAAATAAATGAAAATGTAACAAAAAATCTTGATTATTCCCAGAAACAAAATTCAAGTGTGTGTTTTTACGTAGTTCATGTTTACAAAATAAGAATATCAGACAATTCTAGTCTTATTGTAGATTCTTTGGGATCATGGAATCCGGGTGAATTAATGCTAAAACTTCCAGTGAGTAGTAATAATAAATCATAAGTCTTTTTTTTTATAATAAAATATAATTATCGAAGCAATATTGTTATTAATATTAGGTGGATGTTGAATTGCGAAATAATTTTTATCATTTGCCACTTATAATTGGAATTCTAAATGGGACTAACGAAGATCAAAATGAAGAAAATTCATTGTACGAAGAACAGATGACAGAAGATCGTCCACTGAATGATTTTATAAATTTTCTAGCCAGCAATTTGAATGCTAGGTATTGAATATAAGCACCATTATATTATACATAGGCCAGTTACTTACGTATACATTAAACTTGACATTGAGTGTTAGTAAAAAACACAATTAAAAAAAAGTAATAAATTTTGTTACACGTGTACAATAACATCTATTTACATAATGAGAAGTTTAACGTAAGGTCAAACTGAGTCATCAAAAGTTCATATCCTCAAAGTTATCCTCAACGTGTATCAAAGTTTTTTCCTTATAACTTATTGGACTCCAAAAATGATTTTTAATAAAATCATTTGTAATTAATATTTACAATAATTAAACCCGCAATTTTATTTCTTATTTTTTTTTAGTTTAGAGACAGTGATGCATGAAAAAGTAGGAGTACTTACCAATAAAGCTTGGACTCATCTTCTTGGAGATGTTAACAATGGCATCGTTGATATTGGTCTTGGGTACATCACGGTCAATGACGAGAGACGTCGTGATATGTGTTTTTCACATCCTCTTATACGTTATACGTATGTATTTAAAATGATTATTATTCTTATTAATCTAAAAAAGAAATTTTAATTAATTTTAATTATTTCAATTAAATAGAAGAAATATTTACATACGACCACCGGAATCAGGATTCATGCGAGACATTTTTCTTCAGCCATTCAACAATCGTCTTCTGCTCTGTGTTGCATTTGTTCATGTTCTGATAATTGTTACTATCAGTCTCATAAATTACATCACGCGAAATGTTTTCCGTAATTGCGGAAGAACCACAACTTTCGGTGAAGCTACACTTTGGTGTACTGCTATAATGTGCATGCAAGGTATTAGACTTCTTTAAGGGCTAGTTTTTCAATCCAGGATAAAATTTTATCCAATGATAAAATATATCTATATATTTCATATATATATATAAATATACTAGCAATAATAATAAAACTTTTATCCTGGATTGAAAAACTGGACCTAAAAGTTTAATATATATTTTATATTTTTTTAATTACTTGTAAAATTTTTTAAGGAATTTTTTTTATTAAATTCTTTTTTTTTTTAATTTTTATTATTAACTTACATATTTTCTAAGGAACACCATGGAAGCCGATGACTCTATCAGGCAAAATGGCACTATTAGCTAGTCTTACTTTTGCATTAGTTATGTACAATGCTTACGCAGGATTCATTACTTCAATATTATCTGTTCAAGCAACAGGTATTAAGACGCTTGAAGATTTATTGCAAAATAATTTTAAAGTTGGATACAGTGATCTTGATGATGAATTTATGAGAGTAATTTTATATTTTATACTTGTACTCCAACAAAATAATTTGAACATTTTCTGATGCCAAGTACATTTTCAGAATACTAATGACACTAACTTAAGAAAGTTGTATATAAATGCATTCAATACTCGTGAATCACGCATTGATACGAACCAAGGTCTTCAGAAAGCCGTCAAGGGTAGTTATGGTTTTTTTGCAAGCGCAACACTTGCTAGGAGAACACTTAGAACATCATTAATACAAGAGAGATGTTCTTTAAAAGAAATTGAAGTAGGACAAACGTTTACAGTTGTTGCTTTACCCATGGAAAAATTTAGTCCTTACGAAAAAATAATTAACCTCAAGTAAATAATTAATTTTTTTTCTTTAAATCATTCATTGTTAGATAAAAAAATTTATAATTTGTATTTTTAGTATTTTACGGATGCTAGAACGTGGAGTTATTGACAGAATAGGTGACCGAATGTTACCTGACATGCCTAAGTGCCGGGACCCGACAACATTCCACAGTGCAAGGATAGCTGATGTTTACTCTGCTTTCATAATACTTGCAATTGGAATCGTGATAGCTGTTTGTATTGGCCTCGTCGAGCGGATTTGGAGCAGAAGACTGAAATTTAAAAACAAACTACGGCAAATTATTGATATTTACTTGAGGAAAAAGCGCACTTCTGAGGTTCTTACCAATAAAAATAATCCCAAAGAAATTCTGAATGATTATATAAATAATATTAACTGTAATTTACATTTCAAAACTTATAAACGCCGATTGAGATATTCATCGTCTCGAGTAAAAAAATTCAACCCTAAAGTTAATTATGACTGTGACAACCAACTACAGACAAAACAAATTATTTTTCCTTTTCGAAATTAAGATATCACAGTTTATTATAAAAATACAGTAGTATAGTATAAAAATTAATAAAGTGTGAGTAAAAAAATCTTCGGTATTCAAATCAATCATAGGTACATTCAAGTTTAGCATTTATTTTGATACCATAGTCAGAATCTTCTTCTTCATCTTCATCATCTTCATCATCTTCAAGAGCTGGTAATTCAACTACGTCTTTGAAACTGCGACATTCACGTAATATTCCAACATCGCCACGGCATAGAATAGTACGAAAGTTTCTATCGTAACCAGCATACCACTCTTTCCAATAATTGTACATTTTTTCAGCACCAATATCTTCTATCAATTCATTACATTTTTTTCTCAAACTAAATTAAAACTCAATAGTATGAAATTATTTTTAATTACAGCATTATAAAAAAAAAAACTTACTTTTCTTCCCAAAGTTGATTATTGGTGGACTCAATGAGAATAGACCCCGGATAATTTTCACCAATGAAACGGTCACCATTGATTTCACGTAGTCGATAACTGAAAAAAATTTTATTAGTCAAATAATAGATAAAAAAATAAATATGTATTAGTTGACTTACCGTATAAATGATTCATCGCATATTATACTGAGAAGAACATGAATTTCAGTGTCATTGAGCCATCGGTCGGGTGGCATATTATCATGCATATCGATTAATGTTTTATTAATCTGTATAATTGATAAAATTTCACACGGAATTGTTAAACCATTAATAACATAAATATACATTAATTGAGCAATTCATAAAAAGAAAAATAATAAACTATTTAAATTATGCGTCTACAGAATAATGCACAATATTTGCATTAAAAATGAATAAATTGAACAGAGCAATGACCTTATCGGCTATTGCAAGGCACAAGCCACATCGAACACACGCCGATGAAAATGGAACATCCTCAGCATCATTACTTTGAGTGTAAATTATTTTTTGAACTATTCCAAATCTTAATAACCCGCAATTTTCATGACAACAGCTGCGATCTTGGTTATTTATTTCATTTTTTTTTGCAGGAATATCGGCTGGTTTTTTTAGTACATTATCATCTTTAACAGCTTTTGATTTACACTTTAATTCTACGTACGCTCTTGATTGATCGGCTAAATTATTTTTTATACCGATTGACTCTACTTGTATACAAAAAAGCAATAAAAATAAATAAATATACATTTTAATAAATAACTATAAATGTAAATAAATAAAAAAAAAAAAAAGACAATCATTACTCGATGGTTTTCTAAATCATAACTTTTTTTAATAACTAAAATTATTATCTAGTCATTAGTTTCACAACCGCAATAGTTAATAAAACAAAATTCTTATTGCTAATAATTACAAAATATGTAATTTAAATTTATTAAATGCTAATTACAGGATATTTTACAATAAAAACAAGAAAAAGACAAACATTGCAACGAAAACTAAATCAAACTGACTTATTTTTTTCGTTGCATTTTGTTAAGTTCACCCTGTTGTGTAGCAGCCTCACCGAAAATTTCTCTAACTTTACGTTTACGCTCTTGATCACTCTTAATCTGGTCCTTTATTTGAACCTTAGCTAAGAACGCAGCATCCCTCTTGAGTTCTCTTATAGCACCCTTTGTTTCTTTCTTTAATTTTAGAGACAATTTCTCCTGTTCTGCTTTGTCTTCTCTCGAAGATTTGGCTTTGAATCTCTTTACATCGGATCTGTAAATAAAAAAAAAAAAAAAAAAAATAAATAAATAAATAAGCATATCTAAATAAATGAATAAAAAATAAAATAAATAAAATTGTACGTACACTACTGTAACAAGTGGTTTCAAAAATTTAAACGGCTTGGGTCTCTTTTTTTCGAAGACTAAGTAATTCAGTTTATTATTCGCCAGTGACTTCAAATCATCAGAAACTTTCTGAACATGTTTTTTAACAGACTTTGGATAATTGTTCCATGGATTAGTTCCAATATCCAATAATTCAATAATAGGTTTAAAAATAATGTAAGCAATGTCTATTTCTTCCAACTGGCTCTTGAATTGACTTATTAAATTTATTGTCGTTATAAAAATACGTACTCTGTAGTCATCATCGAATTCTCTAGTCGCCAAATCATTTACCTTCATATGTGCACCATTGACATCTAATTCTAAATCTTTTTGGCTCTTTTCAAGTATTAATAAATTCGATAATTCACCAGTTTGCTTGAATGGCGAAAATATTTTGGGTATACTTAAAGGCTTGATTGTCGCCAAAAATACAACTCCTCTCAAAAAATTAATCGCAGCAGGTAGGAACCTTTTGCTAAGCAATGTAAACTCTAATATAAGAGTTACGATAAAAAGACCCATTGAAATATCCATGGCAGTTTTAACTTTACACCTTGTTAATATTTCCGACATGAAAAGAAAACAAGGTGTGACAATAGCATGATGAAAATCTGAGGTTGTAAACAGCAATGATATCACTTTAAACAAAATTAATGTATCCAACTTTGGATATATTTTTTCCTTTTCTTTAAATTCTTGGAATTTTTCTTTTAAAACAACTTTGACGCATGAGCCAGCATGTTTTGAATTAAATTGAGCTAAATCATAAAGATACGGAACCAATCTATCGCAAATCTGGAAACACCGTACTACATCCTTAACTCGCGCAATGTCCATCAAATATTGTAGCAAAAACTCGAAAACATTTGTCAATTTTTCACGATTATTTTCACCCAAAGAGATGTGATTACACTTGATGATTCGCTCTAGAATAACTGACTGATGATCAGGACTTTGAGCTCGTAATAACTCATTTAGTTCTTCGTAGCTTTCAGGTGCTGGATAAGTATGAGGTAATTCTTGACGAACCTTTTCCATCAATTTTTCTCGTGTGGCGTCTTTTTTTACTTCATTTGTACTACTATTTAATTTGTTCGCTGGTAGTTCTTTAGTTTCTCCATTCGTGATTTTTTCTACTTTGCCATTAGATTTATCTAATGATTTGTTCAATTTAGGTGGTATTTTTCCATTTTCCTTTTCTTCCTCCTCCTCTTCTTCTTCTTCTTCTTCATCTTCACTAGAAGAATCAGATGCTTTCAAGTCAGACAAATCATCTTCTTCGTCCTCATTATCATCATTATCATCATCATCATCATCATCATCACCATCATCGTCGTCGTCGTCATCGTCATCATCGTCAACAGTTCCATTAACTTTATTTTTTTTATCATCTTCAGGCATTGATTTAAAAAAACTATCAACGATTTGACCATCTTTATCATAAGCCAACATGTCAGAAGTAATATCTTCTATTTCAAAACCATCATCGTCGTCATCAACAGACCTATGATTATTACCCTCAGATTCATAATCAGCGAATCCTTGCATACGCTCCAGCCGATCTCGTTCCAAAGCTTCCAATTTTTCTCTCTCTTGTCTAACAATTTCATCTTGATTCTTTAAGCGATCAGAAGGATTTCCTCGGCTCTCAAATCTCAATTCCTGGACAGTCCTATCAAAATCATCTGGTCTGGGCTTATTCACTCGCTCTTCATCAGTCTTTTTAGAAGCAGCTAAAAGAGGTAAAAGATCTTTCCACTGTGAATCCAATTGTTCAGTCTGTGAACGATTCTGTTCACTTAATCTTTGTTTCTCAGCTTTACGTTTTTTCGACTCATTAACCAATTGGGAGATTAAATCTGACCGTGAGATTGACTCCCCAGATCTTGACAGCATTCCACCACCAAAATGAGCTTCATTGACAAATTTTTTGTCTAAATATCCCTTTGAATTACGACCGTCATCATCATCGTCATCGTCATCACTCCTTGGGTCTTCAAACTTTTCAATTTCTTCCAAAGTCTGACCTCTATGAGTCAACACCTCATCATCATTGAGATTAAAAATATTCTTCTTCTGTAATTTTAGTTTTTCAGCAGTGAATCTTGCCATCGCTTTGTCTTCTTGACTCATTCCACGATCACGTTCTCCGATACGACTATCAATAGTTAAATTATTCTTATCTTTTTGTTGAAATTCCACAAGTAAAGTATGTTTACGTTTATTTATGGCTTTTGATCTTGCTACACCAGGTAATCCTCGATCGGATTTTAATTTTTTTCCCAAAACCTTGTGCTTATCTCTGTTGATGTGAACTTCAAATGGATTAATTTTTTTCTTATTTTGAAGGTCCATCATTTTTTTCTTTGACGCCAACTCGGCCATATTTTTCTTCTTATTTTTAGTCTTAGCCATTTTTAATCAACTGAAAAAAATCATCAATTAAATTTTCTATACAGTAATCTCCAAGTATTTATCACTATTGAAATAAACAATATCTATAATTATTTCTAAATTAAAATTTTCCGATAAAAAACATTAAAATAAATGTATGAATCATTTCTCAATGCAAGTCATGAATGTATATTTTTTATTTATAATAACAAATGAAAAAAAACATAACCTACAAAGTAAATGATTATCCTATGTAAAAAAAATTGTATTATTTATTTTACTTACATTGATAAAAATATTTTCAACCCAAACAAGTTATAAATAAAATATTTATAATAAGTAATTTTTTATAATTTAATTTAATGTTATAATTTACTTATATCACCACGTGTTTAACTTAAAAACACAATAATAACTAACGGCCTGCCATGTGAGACATTCCGTCATCTGAAATGGACTTTAACTGAAACTATACACGTTTATATCCATATATACATCTTTTGCTATAAGATTATCGATAACTACTTTATCGATATTTTTTTAATTTTTTTCTTTCTCATTATTTAAAAATTATTAAATAATTTATAAAAAATTAAAAAGCTTACAAGTCTAATTTTTTAATTCAAAGATTTTGCGAGTTATTAATAAATTTACGGTCAATTTATTTCTCAACTTTTAAAACGTTTAATGATTGCTCTACTCTAATTCACGTTTGCTAAATTAAAAATGATTTGGGATTAATGATCTTAAAATAGCCGAGTACTGTGCATGTATCGTGCAATGTCCCGGTGTTCATGTTTTAGCAGCCAAGAATAATAAAAATAAAAAATAAAAAAAAAAAAGAAATTAATACTTCAAATATATATTATAGAATAGAATACACATTGTCAGATAATATTAATGATGAGAATCTAATGTATTTTATAATTATTCAAATACGGTAAAGCAAATATCCAAAATTATTAATAAAAAATACTGCACTGATATTGCTTATAAGTAAAGGCCTTCTGGTGAACCTTCTTTCTTCTTATAAAGAACATTTTCTTTGGATTTTTTAAAGTCTTCATTGGTAATTTTCATACGACGCTCACGAAGCGCCATTAAACCAGCCTCAGTACATATTGCTTTGATATCAGCTCCTGATAGATCCTCTTTAGACATAATAAGGTCATTGAGATTGACATCTGGTGCTAAGGTCATCTTGCTGGTGTGGATGTTGAAAATGCGTCTCTTAGCGTTCTCATCAGGAAGCGTGAATTCTATTTTGCGGTCAATACGACCTGGACGGATTAAAGCTGGATCCAGAGACTCAATTCTGTTAGTTGCCATAATTACTTTAACATCCCCACGGCTATCGAATCCTAAAATAATTAATAAATTTATTTAATGATTTTGATTACAATCAAGTGTAAATAATATTTAAATATTACCATCAAGTTGATTCAATAACTCCAACATAGTTCTTTGAATTTCTCTTTCACCACCGCTGTTACTGTCATATCGCTTGGTCCCCACAGCATCTATTTCATCAATAAAGACAATCGACGGTGCGTGTTCTTCTGCTACTCTGAAGAGTTCACGAACAAGTTTGGGACCATCTCCAAGGTATTTTTGAATAAGTTCAGAGCCAACGACACGCAAAAAAGTTGCAGAGGTTTGATTTGCCACAGCCTTGGCTAGTAAAGTCTTTCCAGTTCCAGGTTCGCCGTATAAAATTACACCTTTAGGTGGCTTAATACCCATTTCTTCATAATATTCTGGATGGGTCAACGGTAACTCCACTGATTCCTTGATCTCTCGAATTTGTTCTTCTAGACCTGTCAATAAAAATAATTATTTTATTTTGTCTTATACTAGCTAGTTACAAAATTTTAAAAATCATTTTTGAGAAGTTGAAGTTTTATAAATTCAAATTTTCATAGGAGAAACTTAAAAAATTACCTCCAATGTCAGCATAAGTCTCTGGAGGTGCTTTTTCCAATTTCATAACCGTAACCATCGGGTCTGTGGCGTCATCTAGGACACCAACAACCGAATGATTTCTGTGGTTCAGCAGAACGTGACATCCAAGTTCCAGTTGATCTTTGCCCACAAAAGAAAGAATTGATACATAGTATTTAGAGCCCAAAGAAGTTGATACAATTGCATGATTGTCATCGATCACCTCTTCCAATGTTCCAACATTCATGGGTGTTCCTCTTAAAATCTCAACTTTCGATAAATCTTCTTCATCTTTTTCTTCAGTAGGCTTCAATCTCTCCTGGTTCTTTATAAATTCTTCTTCCATCAGCAAATAATCCTTTATTCTATCCAACTTTAATAACTTCAACTTGCATCTAGTATGAGGTTTAACTTGAGGTAATTTCACAGCAGTGTCTGAACCTTTTGGACGGCGACGTTTGAGGTTACCAACTCGCGTCGGGATTGGTGGTTCATACTTTTTCTTTTTATCATTACCATCCTTTTTTTTACGTCCGCCACCACTACCTGAATGATTCTGACCCTGAAAAAAAAAAAAATTATTATTATTATACTCAACATATATTACATATGTATGTTATACCTAAACAGACACATATTTTGAGTTCCAAAATGTCATACTCATCATTATATTTATAGTTACCAAACTATACTTTCTTACATCTTGTTATTTTATCAAAATTTATTTATTATTTTAAAATCAGAGTTATGTAAGAATAAGTACAACTGTTTAATTTATAGTATGTAATTATAAAATAAGAAAATAATAAAATAAATATATTTACCATATTTATTTGGTCTTATAGAGCTACAACAAAATCGCAAGTCACTGGTGAGATGAAAGGAAAATGTTTTCCACGATTGAATTGAATATAAAAAAAAAATATTTCCACAGATAATTATATAAGTTGTTGATACTCTGAAACAAAAAGTAACAATTTCACAATTTATAATGTTTTTTTATGTTAAATAAATTAATTCTGTTATTTATAATCTCCTTACCTATATACGCG
This sequence comes from Cotesia congregata, assembly GCA_905319865.3. Lineage (NCBI taxonomy): Eukaryota > Metazoa > Arthropoda > Insecta > Hymenoptera > Braconidae > Cotesia > Cotesia congregata. The sequence continues at coordinate 7,279,645 of CAJNRD030001124.1, read as the reverse complement.
ACGACGAAGAATAGGTTCGTTAACTGTACACAAATCTTTTGTACACGTGAGTTATATTTTTGAAAACAGTAATGCAACTGCCATCTTTAATGCATTTCTGACGTTTCTGACAGAATATATCGATGTGTGCTCTATCGATAAACGTTTCCAACAATCGATAATTTTACGGATGGCAAATCGATTATTTTATTATTTTTACCGCCAATCTGTTCATTATGCATTTTTGCATTTAAAATAAAAATAATTTCTAGAATTTTTAAATTCACAAATATTATATTTTCAAATTTATACTGTAATAATGATTAATTTATGAATTACAAATTTATTTCATAGAAAATGAACATTTCATTCGACACGCGTAGTATATTTAAGTAAGTATACATAATTCTATATCTATACATGTCTGTTTTCACGAACTGTTGATTCGAAGTTGGGCGTCGCCAAATGTAATGTACGAGTGAGAGTCCATCGTGGTTATTTTTATATTATTTACTATAAAAAATTTATAAACACTATATAATAGAAAAAAAAAAAAAAAAAAAAAAAAAAAAAACTATTGACATATTTATCAACTACAAACAAATAATTATAATAGTCCAGATTGTTGTCAAAAATTAAGCTGTAATAAAAATCGTGGTAAACATTACTCATACACTTGTACAATTTGTTTCAAAAATTTAATAATAAACAATAAATATGGGACGAAGTGCACAGTTGATTATTTTATCGCTATTAGTACTTTTTATTCACGAAGGTAAATATTAAAATGTTTTAATTAATTTTTATAAGAAAATATAATTGCATTATTTTAAATTAAGATAAAATTTTTATCAGGTTTGGCAATAAAATGTTGGGAGTGCAGATCAGATTCTGATCCAAAGTGTGCTGATCCATTTGATAATTCTACGGTTCCAATAGCAGATTGTTCTGAAAAACGTGAATTGAGTCATTTAAAAGGCGTTAAATCAACAATGTGTCGTAAAATCAGACAAAAAGGTCAGTAAAAGAATCAAAAGTTCAAAAGGTTATCAATTTTATTTATTTTTTATCAATTTATAAATTTTTTATAGTCAATGGAGTTTGGAAATACATAAGAAGTTGTGCATACTTAGGAGAACCCGGCATAGGTGGTGATGAAAGATTTTGTTTGATGAGAACAGGATCTTACAACATATTTATGGAATATTGTACGTGCAATAGTAAAGATGGATGTAATGCGGGTACATCTATAAACAGCTCTTGGATCGTTTCATTAATTGCTGGTTTATTGACGCTAGGATACTATTTAACAGCTAAGTGATCAAAATAATTGTTAATAATCATCAGTACAGTAATAAGTTCTACTGATCAAGCCCAAGTTTGCTCCAAATGAATTTAATCTAAAAAGAACAAAAAAAGCTAAGTAGTTAATAACGTGTGCCTTAATTGTGATTTATCACGTCCAGAGTTTTTTTTTATACTGTATTTTATATTTTATATATAATATTTTGCGTTACCACGATCAAAAAAATACTTACGCATATACTTACTGTCTTCGATCTGAAGTTATGAGTAGATATACTTTTTATATCTCATACTCATAGAGTACAAATATGAGAATCTTCAAACGAGATATATTTATCATCTCATTATTAATAAATATTGTTATATTGTAAATTCCGTCCAATTGCAAAGTAAGTTAAACTAATTTAGTTGATAAGGGCCAATAATTTTTTAAATTTTTTATATTGTCCGTCTTATTGAAAATATAAGCTAACTTAATTTAAAGTAATAAATTTTATAATTTTTTACATATATGTTCATAAAAATGTGAATATAAATTAGAACAAATTTTTAGAGTATCAATGTTTTTTTTACTAAATTTTATACAACAAAATAAGAATAATAGTAAATTCTTAATTATTATTACACTTAAATTGAATAAAAAAAAATTTATATAGGTGCGTATGTAATCTATTGCAATACAAAAATTAATTTTTAAATAAAAACATTTTATTTTATATTATAATAAAATAATCATTGACTTTGCATAAAACTAAAGCGCTTTAAAATAAATTTAATAATTTTTTAAATACAATTGTAAAAAAATAATTATTAATATTTGTATATTTTAATTTCTTAAATTAAAATAAATATTTAATACAAAATCTCATTTGTTATGTTTGTATTGTTTAATGGCACTCTAACGATTGTCGAGTAGCATGTGTACATTGACGTATAGTACTTTCTTTTATATATAGAATACGTCTGTCAATTATGTGACACACCCGTATCGTAGTAATAACTCGAATGATTCATAAGATCACTATTACACCAGAGACTTTTGTAATAAATTCTTTTACTTAATACTAATTACCACTAAACATCAGACACCAACCGTAACATCTTTATCGAAAAAGATAAAATCTCTTTACTTATCAATATGTTTACTTAACAACAATATATTTAAATATTGCAAGAAAAGTTTAAATAATTCTCTGTTATTGCATCTCGTGAGTCGTGAGAGCAACAAGTGAGTAGAAGCTGCTTGGAATTTAAACGGACGGTTATACTGGCTACTGGTTTCTTATGTACATATTTTAAAACTAATAATCCATTTGATAAAGGTATAATTTAAAATAAAAAAAATTTACAATTTTTATTCAGACTCTCTGAATGGACTCATTCAAAGACTTGCCATTTAGTGACAACATTTCCTGGTTTAGCCATAGCTTGCTTCCATTGTTCGCTATACGTTCCACCTACATCCGGGCCAATAACAAAATGTCCTATTGTCGTTTTTTTACCTAAAATATTTCAGAATTAAAACAATTGAATATCTTAATATTACATTTAAATAAAAAAAAAAAAAAAAAAAAAATAAATAATATATTTACCTATTTTATTTTTAGAGACAAATTTAACAACAAAACTGACATCTTTCAATGCACCCTCATACGGATTTTCAGCGATAACTTGTGCTTGGTCCTGCGCAAATTTCATCGATACACATGGATTAAATCGATCACTTTTCCAAAAATGAGTCACTCTGCCACCATCAACAACAGACATTTTTATATACAACTGGCCTTTAAGCGACTCTTGTTCATGCATTGTTTGAAGTGAACATCTCAATCGTGATAAGCTCAATATCAATCGACCTTCACTAACATCTTTTTTATCACTTTTTTCTTGTACTAGAATCATTTCTACTTGTCCTTTTTTACTTTCTCGCTAATGACAAAAAACAAAAATAAATGATTAAAATTTAACTCTAAATTTCAGATTTTAGTTTCAAAATTTCTCTACTTACCCTATCTTCAGCACCAGATATTCCGCTGGCAATAGGTCTGAGAGGTTTCCAAATATCACCAGTAGACACTTCATCCGAATGTTTAGCCTTAGGTGGTTTAGTAACAAAGTTCTTAACATCTAATGAAATGGTGGTAGCTCCAACAGTTCGTCTCTTGTCAATACTTTTCTTTTCAACAACCGGCTCTTTATCCTTTTCTTTATCAGAACTTTTGCTGAATAATTGACCGAGTAGTTTATTAGATTTCGACTCCTGGGATCCAGACGTCGTAGCTCCTTCTTTCTTCTTTCCATCCTTCTTACCATCTTTACTTCCTTCCTTTGAATTTTCCTTCTCTGCTTCTTTCTTATCAGTCGCGATCAGCGGTTTGTCCTCAAGAATCGCATAAAGCGTCGCTATTATAAGTTTAGATCCATCTAGAAACTCTTCAGTGACTTTTGACTTGCCAAATTTTATTTTAGTTTCTTTTCTCAAGTGAAACGTGAACTCTTCATTCCACTGCGGCCAAGATTCGTTTTTCGAGGTCGTTTCAAATTTTTCCTTGCCTGGGAAGAATTTAACCTGTAAAGAATTTATAAAGAATCATTAATTATATTCACAAATAAAAAAAAAATTCAACAATAATCATTATAATAAATTAAAATAATTTTACCTTGACAACATAACTGTTGACTCTTGTAAATCCAAAATTCTGTGGCAAATGTCTTGCACCAAGAACAGTAACCCTCAATGTTTTATCATACGGTGAGTGAATAATCCTGATACCTATTTCAGGCTCTAAAGTAGTAGTACGATCCAGCGGAGTCGTTACACTCTTTAGACTATTGTCAAGAAAACTCTTGATCTTCGCGATTGCCATAGTCGTTTTGTTTTTCCTTAACTGATCTATGTATTGTATATATATATATATATATATTTATATATACAACTACAGTACTTGCAGTTGTCTTACACGTTAACAATTAGACTTGGTATCGCTATCGTAACTCTTATCACCAATCGTGATAACATTCATCGACGTGAACGTCAACTGAAAATTCAAATCATCAACATTAATAAGTTTCTTCACTCAAATTTACAGCTTTTGATTTTTAATTATAGTTTTTTTAGTAGCTTTTATCATCATAGTTATTATTTAATTATTTATATTGAAAACAAAATTAGCAAGTAATAAATGCTTTAGAGGTATGATAGGCGTGGTCTTAATCAGCATTGTTACTTCATCAATCATCAAACTAACTAGATCAAATTCTCCAATATACAAGTTGCAGTCACTTAACTTATTTGATATTTTAGTTTTTTTAATATTTGACAATGAAAATCAATTAAATTTATTATGTAATTCAATGAATTATTTATATCGCTATACATTCAATCGATTTAATTAGCAGGTATGTTATTATCTCGCAACACGTTGATCAATATGATTAAAGATATGCAAAAAAATTTTTTTATTCAAATATGAAAATAACTTTAATTTAAAAATACAAAAGTGCAAAAACTATGTACGTCATAAAATTATCCTGTGTAATAACAGTAATGAGAAAAAAAAAATTCCCGCGTTATTATAGTTGTAGTAACGTGCACTTAGATAATAAATAAAATACAAGTTCACATAGGCAAACTTGCACTGCTGGTGTCGTCGACTAGATACAAGTTCATTCCATTAATATTTAATAACAAAAAAAATTACCAACTTTAACCGTTACTTGGCCATCAATGTTACATATCGATCAAAACAGTATATAAATAACTTACTACTAACTAATAAACTTCAAACGTGTCTTTGTAATTAATTAAAATGCTGTTATCTCTAATATTTTTAAACTATGTCATTAAATAATAATAATAATAATAATAATAATAATAATTTATTTTTAATTTATCAACTATTACTTAAAAAATAAAAATACCTGAATTAAGAAGAAAGAAAATTCGCATTACGGAGAAGTTCGTGCAGCCTCCAAAAATAATTGCATGAACCTGTCAGACGCGTAAACTGTTCACTGAATCATATCACAAAAGCAAGTAATCTCATAAGTTAATTTTGGAGATGAATAATTATAGTTTTAAGTATAAGGAATTCAAATAAGTAAACAAACAAACAAACAAACAAACTCAACTGTACAATTGGATCTGGCAAGTGATCTAATACATATGAAGATAAAAACTAAAGTGAGTTGCCTTTATATGATATAAGAAGCAACCGTAACCGGCAACTGAAACTCATCGCGAGCTCGACATAATAAAACGGTACCAGCAGCAACAGCAGAAGCAACTACGATTATGGAGGGGAACAACCACAAACAACCAGCTCTCCCTACTTAATACATGTCTATATACGTACCCTATTCCACTTTGTCCGAAAAATCCTCAAATTCTTGATAAACTCTCATGGAATAGATATAACAATCTAAATTTATATTACAAATTCATGTAAATTTACTTGATCGTAATTTGGAGTTACGTCTTGACTATATTTATATATAAGTAGGTATGTCTGTATGATTACCGAGTACTACAAGGTCAAACTCAATTTATAGAATGGTCAGAAACATATATTATATCTATCTATGTACTCTGATTGAATGGACTTGGATTAAACTCTGAGCAACGCTTTTAAAAATATCACCAAAAATTAAGACATGTTTTTCTTCTTTTATCTACCCAATTAATCTATTTAATTATTTCTACAAGTAATTGGATAGAAGAAATTAAATTGATGCGTAAATAAAAAAATCGATTTACAATTTTTATACGACGCAAAAGAATGCAAAGATGCTTGCATTGCATTTTAATAATCAAGTTTTGCAATAATATAAATATTTTTATTTTATTAAATAATTATAATTATTTAAGCATTGTAATAATAAAATTTTAGGTATTTTCTTAAATATTTAGTCTTGTAAAAAATGACTTTTATTTTATGTTTTACTTAAAAATAAGTATGAGTAAATTTATAATTTCCTGTAAGTGAGCTTCCGGGTTACGCTATTATTATTTTAAAATAGCGACTTATTATAGTCTAGCAATTTTGATTTCCTGAACGATGTCATTGAACGCAACTGATCTTCTCGCAGATGAAACTGGATTTGAACTATTTCTGAAAAATATAAAATTTATTGAGCATTGTATGCCTATTGTTAATTAATTAATTAAATTTATCTATAAATCAAAACAAAAGTTTAGCCAATATAACAATAGCTGAATAAAATTATTGTGGATCGTGCGTGATAATATGCAAGGATTTATCACGCATATATACACCATGACCTTCTTTCCTACTACTTAATTTGTATATGGTTAGGCAACAACGCAAGATAAATAGAATAAAAACATTTGATCATCACCACGCGCTTAGGTTTTAGATTCTAATAAAACTACCTGTTAAGGTAACTCCTTTGTTATTTTTTAAACTCGATAAACGTGAGAACGATCAAGTTTAATTATACTTAACTACTACTGTAATTATTTGCAAAAAGAAAATAAATAATTTACCTCTCAACTTCTACCATATCTTCATTTTTTTCTTGAATGCCATTTACTTTCTCCGTCACTACAGGTGTACTTCGTCTGAATAAATGAGATAAAAATTATATAATACTTAATTAAAAATTTAAATTAACTATTCTATTGTTCTACCTCTTGTAAATAATGATCATAACAATCAACGCGATCGTAATTACGGCCAACAAAACTCCTAGAACAATTAAAGCAGTAGAGTCGGCACTATCATCATTACTAAACTCTATTTTAGGTGATTCTGTTGTAGATATTGAAGAATTTTTATATGTTGATCTTCCGGGAAGAGAAATATGCAAAACTGCAATATCATCGACTCCCGGTTTTGTCGCCTATGAATTGAATAATAATTATTGCTTTTGAAAATGTTTATAAAATTAATTAAATTTATACTTACATTGAGTATCAATAGGACAAAACTTTCATTGAAAAATCTGCTGGGAGGATTTATCAGTTGTAATTTTATTGATCCATTTGAATGTGTAATCAAGTGAAAATTCTCTTGATATTCTATTAAGAGGATTTTTTTTTATTTATAAATTATACTACTTATTGGCTTGTTATGAATAAGTTGATTAATAAAATTTACCGTTTGATTCTTCCTGAAGATAATATTTAACAGAATCATCAGCACCGACGCTCAATAAAATATCACCTTGTTGAAATGTAAATATTGTTCCATTAGCCACTTCAGGCGTCAGATCACTGTAATCCGCAATGTAAATTGGTTTTGCGAATCGCAAAATAGAATTATCTTTATCAACTATTATCGTCACTGGCGCAGAAACTGTTCTGGGATTACTTCCTGTATCCTAAAAAAAAATTTATCAATAACATTTGATAAAAGTAGCGATAAAAAGTTAATAATTAAGTATAAAAATTACTCGAGCGTAAACTTTGAATGAGAAGTCGTTTTTAAAATTAATAGCAGTTGTAGTGATTAATGAAGCACGATGTAATTTAGTATCAACTGAGTCAGTTGCTAACCAGGACGCAGAAAATCCTTGACTATTGATGTCAGATTCATTTACGAAAAACGTTATATTATTGTTAGTCAAATCGACATCTCTAGCTGAAATTCCGTAGAGAACATGCAGAGGAAAGTTCTTCGGTAAGGGCATCGATACTTTATAACTGTACGGCGCATTTACAAACTGCGGATCATGATTATTTGTGTCTATTATACGTAAGATTATTTCCTGGAATATCATTAATGATCAATTAATATTTTTTTTATAATGAGATATTCATTTCTTTATAAATAATTACCAGGGTTGTTGTTGTTCCTCCATTACAGTTGAATGTTACGTAGATACTGTTAGAATCTTTAGTCTAGTTGAAAAAAATGATAATAATTTTTTATATTAATTAAAGATTGACAATTATTAATTTTTGACTTCTTGTTGAATAAAACCTTCCAAATAGTTTACATTTTTTTGTGGTGCTTATGTTAATTTAATTATGAAAAATGAATTAATTTTATTGATTACCTCATACTTTTCATAGTCTGCAAAAATATCAGCTAAAACTACTTGAAACTGATTGTTTTGAAAAGATGGTGTCATAAAAAAACGTCCTTTATTAGATGAAGTTGTTGGGGTTGAAATGGAACTTACATCAGTTGTAATATAAGTTAACAATATAAGTCCAGGGCTCGCAGTATCTTGAATCGGATCTAACACGATTCCATATTTGATTTCATCTGGTGATACTTCAGTTCCATTTGGCCGTTTAAAAGAACATTCTGGTGATTAGAAAGAAGAAGAAGAAGAAGAATATTATAAATAAACTTGAATCAAGTAACATTATTGCATAAAAAAAATAAATTTTTTTTTTATTTTATAATAAATGTGTCAATAAGACTTACTTTGGCCATAGGCTGAAGCGATAAACAAAAAAACACAAAATTTGAAGTTAATGCACATTATGACGTTATTCTAGTGCTACTGCGAGGGATAAAGATAAATGTAATACTTATTGCAAATTCTTATCACGATGACTAAGAGATAAGGGATCGTAGTAATAGCTCTTGATTAATATTAAAAATATAAATATTGTTAACTAGTATATTAATCTCTCCTTGAATGGATTTAGTTGTTAGTGGGAAACTGTACTTGTTGTTTAAAAAAAAAACAACATTTAAAACTGACCACATAAATATTTTCAAAAGCTTTTATAATTATTCCTTTCTTCAACGTTTTATTATCATTTTTATGATTTAGATATTGTTGAATAAGTTTTTTATTTCAAGTATTACGGAATGAGAGAATTTTCGTTTATTTTAGTTCCTGAGTTTAAATATTTAAAAAACCGCTTTATTTTTTAAATCGATAAGAAAGTTCCTGAAATAACTGATAATCGGTAAAAAGAATGTTCTTTTTTAAAAATTATTGGTAATTGACGAAAGAGGGCTCTCAATTCATTTATATACACTGTCATGACAGAAAAAGATACACAATGAAATCAAGACTTTGCACGCACTTACAAAATTACAAAATATGTTATTTATAATAAATATAAAAACTTGTTAAATATTATTTACAAAAATAAAGTTCGACTAATGGTGTATTTAGACTCTCCCTAAAAAATAACATCAAATGTTTAATTCGTTTACGTGCAATTTTGCTAAAAGTGAGTTTAATTGTGAATCTTCAATAAAGAGATTGTGACGATTATTTATTACTCATCTGGAAGTAACGAGACAACAAAAGTAACCGATCATGGCTTTGACAAACGTTTTGTTGATAAGTCAAGTTGCCGGATATGTCGTCGCTTCAATACTGTCATTATGCATTATTGTACCTATGAGTCTCCATCAGGATGAATTTAAGTAATCTATTCTTCTTCTTCTTCTTATTATTATTATAATTGTAAAGAAAAAAAACTATTTAATTACCTGATGATAATAATAATTAAAATTTTTTTTTTTTAGAGGACATTGTCTTCTTTTTTCAACTGGAGTTTGGCAAGAAACAGACGGACAATTAGTTGTCAGCTGGGGATCACAAATTTATTGCAACTATACGATATTCGTAGGATTAATCCTTCTGATTACGTCTTTGGTACAAATATACAGACTCTCAATGCTGATGTATCATGGAGAAGATAGTTCGTTTCTGTCAGCTTTTGTGGATGTAGTCAGCTCAATATTCCTAGCGACTGTGACTCTGATAGCTGCGACGTTTATAACTCTCGGTTTCATGACATGGTGCCAATGCATGTCCAAGAGATTTCCATCTTGTGATCTAGCAGCTGGTAATGATATTGATAAGAATGACGGTATTAATACATCTGGATTTTATATTGAACTAGGTGTCGCTCAATTTGGAGCCTGGAGCAGTCTTTCTATTTGGGTTGGTCTTTCAGTTTTCGCTGTTCTTAAATTACTCAAGTATCATCAGCTTGAAAACATGAAAGTTTCCATGTTTAGAGAAAGACAAAGATTGATAGAGGGTGCAGGTATCAGCCAACCATACGAAATTAACTAACTGATTGTTTTAGTTTTTTTATAAATTATTTTAATTTTAAATTCATTTCAAAAATACTATTTGATAACAATTCACATTATTGTACGTGGTATATTCGTAAGATTGTAGGCGAACATGACAAATGTACTATTACATCAAAACTTACTACGTTTTTAATTTAATTACAGATTCATTTAAAAATTTTACCAATAAATAATTTATAATTATATAATTTACTTTGAATATCAATTAATAAACAATGCATAATATTTGATTTATTTAATTATTACAATCATTTTGGTGAAAAATATTTTTTTTCTACACACATCTATGAATATACCATTACTTATTATTACATATATTCTTGAAAAATTTGATATTATAATACAGACATAAATATTATTTGTAAATGAATTTAATATATCATATTATAGTCACTATAAGAACAAAAAGTTTTTTTTTCCAATTGATATATTTTTTATTCCAAAGAATAAAAATACAATAAAAATTTTTATTGTATGAAATTTATGTGCTTACGTTATTAATAATACAATGTATTACATACTACAAAAATGTATAACTTGTAGCCAGTATTAGATTTGTTAGATTTTATATTCAAAAAATTACGACGATAAAAGTAATGTACATATCATAAAAAATTATTCATCAATAATTTAAAAAAAACTTTTTAACCAAATTCTGTATATAAGTTTAAACAAAGAAGAAAACTAATTGATTGTTTACTCTAAAAGTATAAATAAAAATATATTTTGTTTTATATAAATACAAATTTTTATTATTTGAATAAATATTATAAATAACGTATTAAATAAAATAAAATTGATAAATTATTAATGATGTCTATGGTATAGATTTAAGGGGTGGTTTACAAACACCAAGAGAATTTCTCCGACTTCCTGGAGGACACGTTAGTTGTGGTACATCTATAATAACAAATGGCGCAAGATCGGTTGATATACATTGGATTTTAAAAGTAGTTTCATTAACACCAAGTACTCCATCAGGTGCGCAGGGACCTCCTTTAGTTTTTAGATAGTAGCAAACACCATTATAATTAACTAAATCGTCTTCACCACACGGATTAACTTGGCATCGTGGTACAACTTCATCTGAAGGTAACACGACATATTCGCCTTTGCTACATGGACCTTGTCTGTAAGCTTCATGACATGAATGACTTAATGGAAAGTAGAGAAATCTTGGTCTACAATCACAAATCCAGACACTTTTATTACCGGCTCCTGGATAAAGTAACATATTGTCTGGACATGTGTCCGGAATAAAAACTGGTATTCGTTCCGTCAACTATTACATTTTACGAAAAAATTACATTTTACGAAAAAATAATTAGATATTTATTTACTGTTTTTTTAATTTTTATTAAAATTAAAAACTCACCATTGTTATATTTCCACTGATATATGACGTCTCCTCATCAGTTGGAAAAAGAATATCTTGAGAATTGCACATTACAAACATTAAAATACTTGATAAGTAAATCCACATCATCTTTTAAAAAGGCAGATGTTGTTTGATCAGATGAGTTTTATGCTATTAAATGATCTGCTACCGTGAACTCGATCTAAACTGACGAAAGACTGGTTTTCCCTTCCTATTATTAGATTGCCGATGGGACTCTCCAAATAAGAAAAATATACTCATATTTTCATGGGGGAGATTTATTCTGTACTTAGTCACTATAAATTCAGTTTTTTTTTTTAATATTTAAATTGAAAAATAAACAGATTAACTATAATCTATAATCTTCACTTAAAAGTTTCAAGGCTAACTAGCATAAAAATTGAAAGGATTATCAATTAAATTAAATACTAAGGTTAACGGTAAATCGTTTTTATTAAGGATTTTTAATTTTTAGTTAAGTTTGACAAATATCCATTAACAAAAATAAAAGTTTAACTCTGATGATATAAAATTGTTATCATTAATTTTTACAGAAAAAAAAAAAAAAAATTAAAGCAAAGATTCATATTACTATTATTAAAAAACTTTAAAATAAAAACATCACTGAGATACACGTCCTTGAACTATCCAATCGATGATTCGAGCGTGAAAAATGGTTGCGTAAAGATAAATTTGTCCAACTTATTTAGTATTTAATATCGGCATTGATTATTCCATGTAATTTAAAGTATTGATAAAGAAACAAAATTTATAAAAGTTGTCGGCATATTCCGCGAGCTGCCATACGTGAACCAGCCGAACAGCGTTTTGTTGGAGCCACTATTAATTGATAGATAATTGGCATTACTTCTTGACACATTATTTCATAATTTTCTTCACTGACAGTCAATGTTTGACCTTCAGGACATGGTGGGCCCGATTTTAGAAGCTTGTGGCATTTATTTTGGTACACTACAGAATCATCATCGCAGGGATTTTTTAAACACTCAACTGCCATTGCGCCATTAGGAAAAGCTAAATGATATCCTGATGTACATGGTCCCCGGCTGTAAGGTAGGAAGCAACTGTCCAAAGGCAAATAATAAACATATCCTGCGACACATTCACAAATAGTTTCACCATTTTCGGTGACAATTGTCATATTCACCGGACACACTTTTACGCTTGTTTCACTCTAGTATACAACATGTACAATAAAAAAAATTATGTTAATATATTAAGTTTTTTATGAGCTATGAATTAATCGGAAATTTACTTACAATTTTAAAAGGAGTTGTAGAAGTAGTACTAGTTGTAGTTTTTTGTGTTGTTGACGTAGTATGAATTCGAATTTTTATTTCATCATCATCATCAGGAAAAGCAATATCTTGACTTAGAGAAACCCCAATAAGCGAAAAAAATAAAAATATTTCTTTTATCATTATAAAGTAAACTTCTTGGTACAGGCGTGTGTAGTAGATGAAACAAAAAATTGACAAGTGATGCTCGAAAATCCCCAGATAATTTATACAAAAATAGAAAGTTATTGGCATTGAAACCTTCAACGTTTAATTCTTTTTTTTTTTTCCTCGTTTTAAAAACAAGTCAGTACTTAATATAAATGTATTCAAAGAGTGGCCGATCAGTCGAGTTAGATTAAACGAAAGATTAAAGTTCACAAACGAAGTAAGATTAAATGAAAAGTAATGATTATCTTCATGTTGAAGATTTTTAATTAATTTAATATATAAAAAAACGCCATTCGGCCATACCCGAAATGGAAAGTAGATTTCATAGAATTAATTATCATCTTGTCTTAATAACTTTCGTTTGACATGGAATGAAATTTATTTTAACATACATAAGTAGGTTGTATTACACATTGCCTGAAAATGTTCAATTGAAAATGGTTCAATTGAACTCTTAACTTCGATAAAATAACTAATGATGGTCAAAAAGTTAACATTATATACGTCAAATAAGAAGTGTTTTTATGAGTTTTTGAGTAAATTTATCAAAAATGAGCTATTTTTTTGCTATTAAAAGTTATACATAAATGAAGTCACCGAAAACGTATAATTTCTCCTATTTTGATTATTTTGAAGAGCTACTATTTCTGAACTAATCGAAGGATTTCGCTCATTTTAAGGCTCATGCAAGCTAATTGTCAAATGAATTTGTATACTAAATTTCATTGGGATCTGTTACGAATTCTCGACAGAATAACATTCATAAGTTGCCTGCACTACACATTGCCTGAAAATGGTTCAGTCAAACTCTTAACCTTGATAAAATAACTAAAAATGGTCAAAATGTCAATGTTATATACGTCAAATTAAAGGCAATTTTATGAGCTTTTACATGAATTCATCAAAAATTAGCCATCTCATTTCAACCAAAAGTTATACATTAATGAAGTCACCGAAAACGTGATTTTCACTATTTTGATAATTTTGAAGAGCTGCCATTTCTAAACTTATCGATGGATTTCGCTCATCTTCGAACTCATTCAAGGTTATTATCTAAAGAATATGTGTAACAAATTTCATCTAGATTCGATTTTTTAACTAACGTTATTTTTAAGCTTTACTCGACTAGTTAAGTGATATTACGACAAAATTCCGAATGAATTCCGACATGAGGACCAATGCAATAGATTGATTTCTATGAAATCTACCTAAAAATACAGCTAAGTTATTAACGATCAACAATTTTAATGAAAATCATTTTCACAACTGATAAATATTTACATGAATTTTTTGAATAACTATAATTCTTTTAAATAATCGAGTAAACAGATAAAAATAAAAATACGGCTACGTTTCTTGCTCAAATCGAAACTTCAAATCCTCGACAAATGAACTGTTTTCAAATTGCGCCCAAGACTTGATTATTTTAAATAAAATAAATAATTGATACGATGACAATTCTGAAAATCTTGAATAAATATTCAAATTATGTCGTATCAATTGTCTCCCACAGCCTGGCATTAGTTTTCTAAAAAGAATATAATAAAAATGTTAGGTACATAGAACAGAATTAATAAAATTTTTTGTATTTGGAGTTAACTAAAACTTACTCTAATTCTGGTATAATTCGCGCATCACGTCTTCTCATATGAGATTTTAAAAAATATAGAAACATTAAAGCATCGTGCTTTGTAAAATCATCAGATAAAAAATCTTTCTTGGCTTCTAATCTCATGACAGACATTTTTTCATTATCATCTATGTAAAGTTTCAAATTCGGTCGTTTTTTCTTTGTGTTAGAATTAAATGGGAAAAATGATGCTCTTGGTAATGAACCAAGTACTTTTGAGTCAAACATCGTCTGAAGAAAAATATTTCTGGGTTTGTGAAGAGAAGAATCAGGAATATCTTCAAAAACCTTAAAAATGATGTAAAAAATTTTAATTAAAATTATTAAAAATATATATATTTTTATATAATTATACTTACTTTAGCTATTGATGGCTTGGTCACGATGTATAAAATAATACGTCCAAAGCTAGACAAATATTGATCTATCATTGAGTATTGTACGCTATATAAAAATGGTTTATTAGGTACTATTGAAATTATTTGCATTGATGGTTCCTGATCCCATTGTTTTGTATCAATTCCTCCAAAAATATCTTGCATTTTGTTGCCAATAATTCTGTTGTCTGAAGATTGAATAAAACTTAGTTGTAAAAGATTGTATTTTCGTAAACTCAATCGCTTGCCATATTTTTTCAAAAGTGGTTCAAGATACCAATAAAATTCTTCGTATTTTTCATTCATATAAATTCGAGGAACACCAGCTTTAAGTAATTCTTCAGTTAGAAATCCAGGACCGGAATTAACTTCTACGACAGGTACATTAGATTGAATGATATCATTTGCAATTATTGATGCAAGATCTTTAGCGGTATTTTTATTTAACAAGTATAGTAACTTAGGGGACTGCACTTTACTCAAACAAATTTGCGGAATGCGATTTACATCAACATCGCCCATGTCTTTCAGTGCCTTGATAACCTTTGCATTGCCTTTGATGTTTCCCAGTGAGACTTCTTCGTCCAAGTCGTCAGATTTATTGACTTCTAAATCTGTGTCCTCATTAAAAGGTAATTTTTGTGACGTTTCTATCTGATCGTTATCAAGTAAACGAAGTTCTTTTTGTGCAAGGTATTTTGTTTTCGTTACAAACATGCGAAAGAACATCTGAAAGAGAAATCATTTGTAAAAATAATTCAACAAAAACTAATTGACAATTTACATATAATAAGCGAAACAATAAATGAATAACTTAATTAAAAGTAACTTACATTAGTTTTCATCTTCACTGACATTTTGTCTCAGTATTTTATTTTTATATATTAAATAAAACGTGTGTAATGATTTAAAATGTTATTGTTGACATTCCATTTTATTCGTAGATATTTACATTACCGATTGAGTACACAACACGAATAAGCAACATAACTGAAATAGATTTCCGCACGTTGTATATATGCGCACTACGATGGGGTCATCTGAGTGATCCGAACGGAAATGTAGCCAATGTAATAATTGTAAAGGAATTCAAAAAGTAACTTGCTCTCTAACAAGTTATATACATATAAAATACTCACATTAAAACATTTAAATATCATATTTATGAAAAAAATTAAACTGTAACCCATGAAACATTACAAAAGAACGACAATTGATCTGTCTTCTAAGTCTCTTCTAAGTCATATAAGTAAGAAATTAGTTGTCGGTAAGGTAAATTTTTTTTCGGTAAGGTAAACTGGCGGTGAAGGAAATTTAAATTATATAATCTAAATTCAAACACAACCTTTTTATTCTAAATAAGAATAATTCTTCTTGAAAATATTTATTGTTTTTATTTATTAAAATATACAAATATTGATTACTAAAATAAAACAAAAAATCGCTTATTTAATGGGAAATTATTTATTTTTCTTTATAAAGTAATTTTTTGTTAATTATATAAAATATTAAAATCAAACTGTTTTTTATTTGTTTCAACTTAAACTATTATTTATTTATACACTTTCTCAAAATTTATCAATATTAAAGGAACAAAAACATCTTTTTTTTTTCATAGAAGACTTAGAAGACAGATCAATTGTCGTTCTTTTGTAATGTTTCATGGGTTACAGTTTAATTTTTTTCATAAATATGATATTTAAATGTTTTAATGTGTGTATTTTATTATATAGAATTTACTATTATTTGACATATATTAAGTGTTATGTATGAAGTATTAAATGTATATAATTTGTTAAAGAGCAAGTTACTTTTTGAATTCCTTTACAATTATTACATTGGCTACATTTCCGTTTGGATCACTCAGATGACCCCACTACCATGTGATTCCGAGATTTGAGTTTCAAAATTTCAAGCAGAATTTTAACGATTAAAAATGTATAAAAAGTAAAAATATAATATAAATTGACAAATTATAGTAAGCAACAAGAAAGTTATTCATTACATACAAATTTTTTATTCAACATAAATCGTAATTCTTGTACTTATAACAAATATTGAAACATAAATTTTTATAGCATTTTAATATAATTTTTTTGGCTCATATAATCCACGAACGCAAACAATTTCACAATATAAATAACATACTTATTATTTTAAGTCGACTTAAACATTACAGAACACATTTTTTTTTTTTTTTAAATAAATAAGAGGAAATAATTTAATTTTATGAAATGATAGAAGTAAATGACTGAAAATACTATGATGTATGCAGAGATATAAAAATACAAAATGAAAAGTAATTAACTAAATTTTTTTGGTTGAAAATATCGATGGTAATCTATAATTTCATCGGCAGCTTATGATTTTTCTAGAGGCGCGATGAAAATTAAACTTCGAGAAGATAACATGCGAGATACTATACATCATCAAAAATTGTTACTATTTTCCTAAAAACAAATTAAAAATTAAAAATTAAATAAGTATGGAATAAGTACGATTATCAAATGAAATAATAAAAAAAATTTAGTCAAGACACTTACATTATCGTAGATGCTACATAACTCACATAACTGCAAAACTGTTCCATTGACACGTGTTGAAGCACGTACAGTAACGTCAATACAATTGTGAAAAAAATAATCATTATTTTGATGTTGAGACGCAGAGTACGCGCCGCGGCTTTTTTTCTCTCACTGGAATTTAATTCATCCTTCATTGTTATTTGTACGCTGTAAAAATTAAAATTAATTACGAAAACAATTCAAATAAATAGTAATAAATAATTTGTAAAATAATAGTTGAAAATACTTTTTATTAACGATACTATCAATAGAAGCGTTGATCATAGATGCATAAAGCTCATTAGATTGTAATAATGATCGATGATCCCCTTGCGCTATTATTTCACCATTTGTTATTACATATATCTCATCACACTGACTAAGGTACTAAAAAATGTAAAATAAAATTATATTATTAAATTAAATATAAAAACTTGTATGTAAATTAATTACCGTTGGGTTGTGAGTGATGAAAATAACGACTTTTTCTTCTAAAGCGCCTCGGATAAGAGTTTCAAATATGCATTCTCCAGTAATTTTATCAATTGAATTCAAAACGTCTTCTAAGATATAAATATCTCTGAAAGAGTATGAAACTAATTTTAGTAAAGTATTTTTACTATAATAAAAATTGAGTATAAAAATTAATTACGTGTTAGCGTAAAACGCTCTTGCAAGAGCAAGCTTTTCTTTTTGTGTGTCTGTCAATTGTAAATGCTTCTTGTCAATTACAGTTTTATCACCATTTGCTAACAATTTAAGGTCTTCTCGTAAGCAACTCAGTGCAATCGCTGAATGGTAACGTTGGGCATCGTATTCATTTCCAAATAGAATGTTTTCTCTAATAATAAACTCAGACGCTGGAACTTGATTGTTGACAAAAACAGCTTTTTCAACCCATGGAGCTTTATCAGGCGCGAGACGTAGTTGCAACAAAGCGGACTTAATTGTATTTGTGTCATTAGATTTCGGGCTGTCAAAGATTCCGATCACCTTTGATTTTTCTGCTTTAGAAATAATTGTGTTTAAACTATTAATGCACGTTAGGAGCGAAATCAATGATTCATCTTCGTTGAGTTGTTTTTTATCAGGCGAAGCACTCCTTAAATTGAAAAACAGTATAAATTAAAATATTAAAAATTAAATTAGCTTATTACATTGAAAGCTCTTTCGGTATAAATAAATAAAAAATATTTCATACTTTCTTTGAACTTCTTTGGGTTTTAAAGAAAACGTAAATTGTTTCGTTTCAACATTGACTTTTGGCTCACCGAAAACAAAAAGTCCATCATTAAGCCCTTGAGTCGGAGTATTTTTACTCGGTAATTTTGGTAAAGAAAAATTGCCGATATGACCATCGTTAATAGGTGGTTTTGTAGCTTTCGCTGAATTAATATTTAAACTTTCATCATTTTTAGATACATGTTGGTCCCAAAAAATATTTTCATGACCACGTTGAGAGTCTTCTGGCGTAGATCTTTTATGCAATCTTGATTTCTTAGTCATCTTTGTCTCATGAATAGTTGATTCAATTAAATGAGAATGTGGTAAACTTTCAGCACTTATCTGGGTAGTTTGCAATATTACTTTATCTGGTAGTTGTTTTGTGCTACTACTCTGCAAATTAACCGATTCTTCTGGATTCTTGGACATATTTTCATCTACGTTAATTACTTTTTCAGCAACTTTAGGTGAATTCAGATTGTTTAGTTTTTTATCTGGAAAATTATCCATGATGGACGCTGAAAATAATAAATTATCAAATTCAATTAAAAATAACACACTGCACGTGGCTTAATTTAAATTTTATAAAATGTTGCAATAATAAAATAAAAATACTGTCACTTGATCAAACAAGAGTTAATATGACTTATATAAAATTGAATATTGTGCACAAACCATTATTGTAAATTACTGATAAAAATAAATCTTACTTTTAACTAAAAGCGAAGCGTCCAAAATATGCCGTTAACACTATTCACAAAAATGAAGATACCACTAATGATGAATTAATATTACAAGTGTCGAATTTATGAACAAGGATGCTGACTCATTGCAAAAATATTTGGATGCTTATGTTTGACAATGCATGGATTGGATTAAATATTAAAGATACACATAACAATACTAAATGACAAAACAAACCTGACTAAGACTAAACAATCGACAGTTGACGACAAACCAGTTAATGCGTTGCTCGATGACAAATGATAGAAAAGTACACCAGTAGCGCTGATTGTCGTAAGTCTTGTGATGATCAAACGAATTTGCGGAGTATCGTCTTATTGGTCAATTATGACTGATAACTCAAACTTATTGGTTAATATTTTGAAATGTTAAATTGTATCATAAAAGCAATTTTATAGGGAGAAATAACAAAACTTTTAATTAGAAAATATGTCATATTTTTATATTTTTGGATAGAAAGAACATTCTCAAACATAGCACACGAGAGTATAAAGATAAAATCTTATATAAATACTTTTTTCACAAACATTTTATGATAAATTATGTTTATTATAGAATTGTTTACATCCATTTCTGGATGATTACTTTTAAAAATTAACACTGGCAATTTTTTAATGAATAAAGAACCAAAAATTATAGTAACAATGATTATTATTTGAATATTTCATAAATTATATTAGATAAAGTATACTTCTTACGATAATTTCTTTTTTTTTAAATTACAAAGTTCTGAAAAAGTTTTAACTAACTTGAATATTTCTTATGAAATGAAAGTTAGCAGTCACTTGACCATTTTTTTAAATTTTATTTAATAAAAAAAATTTGTACCGAAAAATTATTTTTAAAAAATTGGATTTTTAATTTTTTTAAATTTCTACATGCCAAATTTATGTTACAAAAATTTTAAAAATGATCAAATGTCTGTTAAATTGATTTTCATATATTTCTTAGCAAATTTCAAAATCATTTTCAACTTCATCATTTTTAGTATCAATAGATTTTTCGTCAGGCTCATCCTTTGCAGGCTCGTCGAGTTGTTTTTCTTGTTTGTCTTCTTGTTGATCAGGTATTTTTATTTCAATATTACTAATTTGGTTTTCATTTTGAATACTTGGAAAGTCAATATAGTCTTCCTCGTTCTTTTTGTCGAGCCCTAAATATTTTCTATACATCTCTCTGCCATCATCAATTTGTTCTTGAATTCCTTTCTTCGATTCAGTGTTGTCATTTTCATTTGCTTTCTCAGTTACAACACTATTGAAATCATGCTTTTTAAATAATGCAGCATAAAATTCATTATTCTTCAACAGCGATTTATGATTATTTTTTTCAACGATTGTACCTTTACTTAACATGTAAATTGTGTTACAATGACCAAAACGCTAAAAAATTTATATTATTAATAAAAAGAGTTGATTAATGCTAATAAATGAAATTATTAAAGTACTTACAGAAGGATTATCATCCATCAGAATAATAACTTTTTCTTTAAGAGCACCAAGAATTAAAGCTTCAAATATAAAACGAGCGTCTTTACTATCAATTTTATCGAATGCATTATGCAAGAAATATATGTCTCTGTGAATAAAAAAAAAATTTTATTAAAAAAAAAAATATAAACATACAAATAAATTGTATATAAAATTTACTTACTGGTTGTCATAATATGCTCTAGCAAGTCCAATCTTTTGTTTTTGTGCATCTGATAATTCAATCCCAATCTCTCCAACCTGCGTTAAATCACCAAAGGGGAACGAATCAATGTCGTCTTTCAAACGACATAATACAATTGTACTATAATAGAGTTGAGGGTTGAACGTATTGCCACACAAAATATTATCTTTTACTGTAGCGTTTAAAAATCCAGCAGACTCACTGATGAAAGCAAACTTTTCATAAGATTTAAACCTTGACTTCATGACTTGTAATTGAACAAATGTAGACTTTAAAATGTTAGTTTTATGTGTGTTATACTTTTCACAGATTCCAATTAATTTTGATTTATGAGCTTTAAAAGCAATTTTTTCCAGCGTTTCAGTGCAATTTATTATCGATAACACAAATTCATCGGCATTGAGTTCTTTTTTTTCACCTATTTCTTTGCTGAAAATAAAAATTTTAATTAAAATTTTATATACAGTTTATCTCACAACTTTTTAAGTAAACATGAAAGAATAATATTACCTTTTATTTTTTCTGAATGGTTTGTGAATATAGATACCATTTGTCAAAGTAAGGTCAGACAAAGGAGGACTTGATGGCCGAGTTGAGAAAGAATTCTGATTTTGCTTATTTAAATGGGAATGGAAAAAATTAGCCGAACTTTTAGCGTCATTATTGAAATTTGATGATGGAAAAGAATTAAAGGCCGCAGGAGTGGTCGTTGATTTTGTGAAAGGGTTATCAAGAGGTGAATTAAACCAACAACTGTGATTTGATGATGTGGGTTGTTTAATAAAGGGGTCTGATCGTGTAGTTGATGTTTTATTCAAAAAATATGATGAAGATGTTGTTGGATTAAAAACAAATCCTGAAGGTTTCAATAATGGATCAGATTGAAAAGTAGGATTTGAAGTAGAAGATGCTGTTTCTGTAGTTGAGGTTTTATTAAAAGTAGATTGTTTAGGAGCAAAAACAGATTTAGTGAAGGGTTTTGATGGCCAGGTAGAAGTAGTTAATGCATTCGAATTAGTATTTCGTAATGGAAATAA
Organism: Cotesia congregata; assembly: GCA_905319865.3. Classification (NCBI taxonomy): domain Eukaryota; kingdom Metazoa; phylum Arthropoda; class Insecta; order Hymenoptera; family Braconidae; genus Cotesia; species Cotesia congregata. The sequence continues at coordinate 7,257,223 of CAJNRD030001124.1, read as the reverse complement.
ATCCTTATTCGATTGAACGGGACTGAAAGTAGGAATATGATTTACCATTGGAGTGTTGAAAAAGGATTTTGTCGTCGGTGCGAAAGAAACATTATTAGTTGGTGGTGTACAGTTAAATTTAAAAGAGTTAGTTACATTAGTGGATGGTTCAGTTGACATTATAGTAGTAGTATTGACGGTAAAAGGGAAGTTGCCAAGAAAAGGATCGAATTTCGATGGATGGGTAGATGGTGTGATTTTGATACTCGCAGAAGGAAAACTGCTTAATTGTGTTTCAATAGCTGTAGATGGTGTTAGGTTGTTAAAAGCAGTCTGGTTCACTTTTAACATTATTTTACATAAAGTTTTGACTAATTCGTCCATGAGATCCTTAATATCATTAAACTGATCATTTTCGTTAGTTACAGGATCATTCGTACTTTTTTTTTTAGAAGCTGAAAAATCTTCATTATTGTTGCCGAAACTTGACTTTCTCGCATTGTAATTTTCTAAATGCAGTTCTTCGAATGATTTATCACTGAATTCTTCCATCATAGAGATGGTCATATATTTTGTTGATACGATACACACGAGACCATTTTTAACCATCTCATCGGTTGAAGTGAATGGCACGAATGTATTTTGTCCTAGAAAAATATAATTATTGTTCATAATTTACGTTGAAATTGTGCATTTAGTTTTAATCAATTTAATAAATAATAAAATTATGTATGTATACCACAATTGAACTCCATTTTCTTGAATATCAAGGCCAGTAAGTTTTATTTTTTTATCTATGTGAACTTATCTGACGTCCAGTATTGATCCTTTTATTAAGTAAATAAAATTGTACTAAGATTTTTATATTTCAACAGTATTATGAATCTTTTGAGCAAAGGTAAAAATTTATTCTTCTAATCTAAAAAACAGTAGCAATGAAATTAATTAATTTTGTGGATTAAATAAAATTAGTTAAAATTTTTTAATACTTCAGAACTTAATAACTGTCAACATAAATATAGATTATCTATGATGGTGAAATATTATCAATTTTTTTAATTTTATTTTCTACAAAATTAATTACGATTAATGATAGCAATCTACGTCACTTCAATATTAATACATCAACTAACATTGATAGTAAAACAAGATATATAATAGTTAACTTTAATAAATAATTGTAATTTTTTTTAAATTCAGTTTCATCGTTTGGAAATGTGAAAATAGAGGTTATTAAAAAGAGTCTTTTTTTAACATAGCAATGTAAAATTTTGTTCAATTTTAAATTATTCAGCAAATAGCAGTTGTATTTTGTATATTAAATTGTTTTTTTATAATAATTTCAAATTACGTACCTCAAAAAGTTTTCACTCTGTGAGTGGCAGTGTCATAGACGTAAAAAACAACAACCTTATGTATTGATGTAAATATTACAACATAGTAACTAATGGAATAGCGCTTCAGCTTACTACGAACTTATCGTGTTATGTGGCGTATTTATTATTGATACTGCGCTGTATATATAACAGGGTGCTCAACTCTGGCCAGGAATATTTAGGATACCGTTATTTATGTATTTACTTTAATATATTATATTATATTATTATATGTACAATAGGTATACAAGTATAGGTATATGAGTTGTCATATTTCAACACATGGTGCAATTGGAAAATTTAATTAAAAAAATTAAAAGACACCCAGTTTATATACAAAACATATATGCAATTATTTATTTATAATACACTGTTATTTGATTAAAAATACATTTTGATTATTGTATGATTGAATCGCATTTATATAAAAATTAATAGTTATTGTTTTTTTTGTCCGCAGCATTCATCATTTTTGAAAATTGAGACTCCGGATTATCAAGTAAATTACCAGGCGTGTCAAACTCTACAATCTTACCACTGTTTATAACAAGAATTCTATCACAAGATAAAACATTTTGTAATCTATGGGCAATTATCATCATTGTGCAGTCAGAAAACTGATCTTGTATAGTCGTTTGGACAATAGACTCGGTTAGAGGGTCTACTGATGCCGTAGCTTCATCTAAAATAATTATTTTATTTTTTCGTAAAAGAACACGCGCTAAACAGAGCAATTGTCGTTCACCCATGCTCATATTAGACCCACCAGAATCAACAAATGCATTTAATTGCCCAGGCATTGTTAAAACTTTATTTTTTAGTTTTGTTATTTCAAGAGCAGACCAAATTTCTTCATCAGTTTTTACTTTCCACGGATCCAAGTTGTATCTTACTGATCCATTAAATAAAATAGGATCTTGGGGAATTATTGATAGCTTACTTCTCAGTTGATTTAAACTTATTGTTGTTATATCTCTTCCATCAACTTTTATAGAACCATTTGATAATTCTACTAATCTGAATAACGCAGTGATTAAAGAACTTTTTCCCGCGCCCGTTCGACCTACTATTCCTGCAAAAACAAATTAAAATAATATGACCAATAATATATTGATATAATTATGGTCAATGAGTAATTCAACGTACCCAATTTTTCACCAGCTACTACATTAAACGTTAAACCATTTAAAATGATTGGAGTATTTTTTCTATACCTTAACTCAACATTTTTAAATTCAATAGCACCTTTTTGTGGCCAGTTATCATAGGATTTTTTTGACGTAGGCTCCTTTGTAAATTCATCTTCACTTTTTAAAGTCTACAAAAAAATATACCTTCATAATTATTGATTCTTATATTTTTAAATTATATTTAACTTTAATAACTTACTTTTAAATAAAAACCCATTCTCTCAACGCTGATAAATTTCAATTCAGTTAGCGATAATAATCTTATAGTATATTGCAAAAAACCAGTCATTTGGCCACAGAAAGATAGCGCAAGACCTGCCATTGCAGGTGGTATGCTACCTCTTAATAAAACTACCGTAAATCCAGTACACACATACGCAATTATAGTTAAAAAGTCGAATCTAATTGCGGCCCATCGGAGTAATACAGATGACAAGAATTCACACGTACCATTGATATCGATGTATTCATAAAATCTAAAATCAAATGAATTTTTTATAAATATTTGTTAATTTCTTTTTTAAATTTACAATAAAACTCCCTCTTACTTTTCAATAAATTGCGTTTCTTTTTTAAACGCATGGATAGTATCAAGCCCTTGAAGAGTGGCTGTGGCAAAACTAAAAATCGGTGACTTTGACGCACTTTCATGCCGTTGTAAATCTCTTAAAGTTTTTCTAGAATTATAAAAACGATTGTTGAAAATTTTTATTGAATTCATAAAAATTAAACATAAATTGTTGCATACCTAAATAATCTGGCGACGAAATAAAACAAAATACTCAGTAATATAAATGGTATGGTCAAATAAGGAAGTATGACACAAACCATCAGTACATTTAATACACCATGGCAAATACTATTCAAAGAATTTTCTATATTTACTGGCAATTGGCCATCCACTGAAAATAAAATTAATACTTCAATAACTCCAAGAGAATATGATATTATTCATAGAACTTACATTCACTAATATCCCGACTAAATAAATTTTGCAGTCGTCCTTTTGGCGTCGATTCAAAAAATTGTATTGTTGTACTCATTATTTTTTTGAATAATTGATTGTGTAATGTGGTAGATGCTATTAGAGCGACGCGAGTCAAGACATATCCGCGAAGAAGACTCGATCCTAAAATAAATAGGATACAAGATGCGTAAACAATCTGGTAATACCCTATATCAGGATTGTCAATAATATTATTCGATACAACAGTTTCATTTCCGACATTGATTGTCCGGCCCTATAAATAATAGAAAACATTTACTATAAAATTTATATAAATGTATTGATCAGTTGGATTCTTAACCCTCGGAATACACTGAAGGTCATTTTGACCCCAGAATTTTTCTTATCCTAAAATATTTCTCGAAAATAAGTTCGTTTTTAATTAATTTTTTCAACATTAAAAACTATTTAATTCAGAATAATGATGATTGTATTGAAAAGGGAATTGTTTTAAATATCTACCAAAAATGAATAAAGTGAATTCCGGTAAAATGCATAGTTTCTGAGATATAATTCTTCGAAAGTCAAATGGGGTCAATTTGACCCCGTGTGTACTACAAAGTTTTGTTCGGAGGTGTGTATTCCGAGGGTTGTTATTATTAATCATTTCTAATCAATACTTACTCCACTACCAGCTTTTATCCAAGTGGCTAGCCACCAACTGCTGAATAAAAGACAACCCGTATTTATAAGAACATTGACTAGCACAATAGAAGCGACGAAAAAACCACCCATAGCACCAATGTAAAGAAGATATGTGTGTCCTTTTATTGATCCTTTCTCCATATACTCTGGCTCAATAATCATACCGTCTATAAATAAGTATAAATTTTTGTAAAACGTAGTAGCAGCGTATCAAGTTTTACTAAATATAATTATATTTACCGATAGTTTCTTCGTCGTTCTTTATTTTTTCATCATTTTCGTCATTAGTTCTATCTTCTTTAAAAGCTAAATCGTTAGAACTTTCATACATTTTTGATAATCTGTCATAATTATCCCTATTATAAAAATTATAGTTATTGTTAAATAGTTATTGAATTAATTAACAAAAAAATTTGGCTGATCAAGGAAAATTGAATACCTATTACTAAATATTGAGTTTGTCATCATTGATTTATCACTTTTAACCATTGAAGCATATTCTTTACCAGCTTGCAGCAATGATACATGGTCACCTTGTTCTACAATTCTTCCGTTGCTCATCATATAAATTTGATCACATCGACTAAGATACTAAATACAGTTGAAGAAAAAAAAAATTAGATAATGACAATAAATTATTTATTAACAAAAAAAAAATCTTACTGGAATTTTATGAGTAACGAAGATGATACTTTTGTCTTTTAAAGCTTTTTGGATCAAATTTTCAAAAATATACCACCCAACATTGATATCTACTGCACTCAAGGGATCATCGAGAAAATAAATATCTCTATAACATAAATAAACAATTAAAAACTAATATAATATAAAAGCCCATGGAATTGGTTAAATATATACATACTGATTAGCATAATAAGCACGTGCAAGAGCAACTCTCTGTTTTTGTCCACCCGACAAATTAACACCTCTTTCGCCAATTTCGGTTTCATCGGCAGCAGGCAATAAATCAATATCTTCTTGCAAACAACATACATCTATTGCTGTATAATAGCGATGAGAATCAAACTTATGCCCAAATAAAATATTATCTTTTAATGAGGCATTTTGAATCCATGCTTGCTGACTAACGTACGCACAGCTACCATCTCGCGATATTTTTCCATTGGTAATTCGTATTTGTCCCAAAGCAGCTCTCAGAAGACTACTTTTCCCACTTCCGACGTGCCCACAAATACCAATTAATTTTGATTTAGCGACTTCGAAATTAATGTCACTTAAAATTTCAATACGTTTCGGCATCAATGACTCTATTTCATTTTTCTCCAAATCATCTTTATTAAGTTTTCTTTTTCTGAAAAAAATAAAAATAAATATCCATACAATATATACTATTGAAATAAATTAATCGATAAATAAAATTCATAAGAAATTTACTTTTTCTTCTGTGCAGACTTTAGATTACATGAATCAACATCGCAAACAAACGTTCCATTCATAATAGATAACGCTTGACTTTTAACAATTGGTTTTTGAATAAAGCTATTGTTTTCTTCCATACACATTATACTCTGTTGAAATAAAATAATCGTAATAATTCCAATAAAAGTATTAATAACACAAAGAAACTCAGTTAACGTCAATAAGTTTGAGAAAGCTACAGGCAACAGTTATAAGCATGATGATGAATGATTATGAAAAAACATTTAAAGCTGTGGTGTAGATAAAAAAAAAAAAACTATACTAAAAGTGTATGATTAAAAAATAACAACGATATTTAATGTATTGTTTTCAGGTTCAACGATTGATAAAATGTTCATGCATTTATTTCATTTTGACATCACCTTTTGCATATGAGTAGAGTATGAAGCTTTAGTTGTGGAAACTTGCATAACTGCTGGTACTTTAACAAAAAAAAAGGCAATCTTATTTTATGATTTGAGAACTTAAATAAAGTAACATTCACTGAAAGATGCAAAGGTTCATAAAATTGTATAAATATATAAATAATATGCACCTTTATTCTAGCAAAAGATACTTTTGTATTAACAATCGTTGTTATAGCCACTTCGAAAAATGATATCATATGGCGGGTCTGCGAATTTAATAATAGTACAAATGGGAATACCTGCAAATAAACTCTAATGTTATAGTTATAAGGATCCGATGATATAATTTTTAATTTATTAGTTGAATTTTAGTTTATGACTTCTGAAAATAAATTAAATCATGCAATATTTAAAGTTATATCTTCTGTATTAATTTTTCAGAAATAGTTAATAAAATTTCATTATTATCTCAAGTTACACAGCTTGTTTTGATGTCTAATCAAATTTTTATAATTAATGAAATAATTTAATTGATAGATAATGAACTGCTGCCTGTAAGCGAACGAAAAAAAATTTAGTAAACTTTAAATTGAAATAAAAAAAAAACCTTTATCCTTTCAAAAGCAATATTAGACTCGACAATTTGTTTTGATCCATCTCGGATTACTGAAAGACAAATCTTCATGTGATTTATGTAAATAAATAAAATTGGAAAAGCCTGTAAATTACAAATCAATAGAACATCTTATTATGAACAACAATTCATATCACTTTTTTATTATTTTTACGACATACAAATACCTATTAAAATTGTTGGCGTACTTTTATTAACTTCTATTCATTTATTCAATTGTATGAATATTAAAAATCAATAGTTATAACTTATAACTCTAATGATTTATTTAAATAAATGAATTACCTGTGCAGCAGTTAAACTATACCCTCCAGCAACATGAACCAAGAAACTAATTATTGCAGCAATCATTGGAATGGTAACTGTCAAAGACGAACCATAACTTCGAGTTATGCACATATTTGCAAGCCAAGTTTTTTCTTTATTACGTAGTTCTATTTAAAAAATAATTATTTATTACTGCAACGGCTCCGATATTTTTCTAGGTATAAAAAATACTACCTAGGAGATTCAAGCTAAAGGGATCCTCCCATGCGTACATTTTAATTAATTTAATACAATTGAAAATTTCAGTAACTGCAGAAACTCTTTGATCAGATATTGTAATACTTCTTTTTCTAAAGTAGCCATTAAGATGAGAAATAAAATACTGCAAAAAATAAAATAAATAGTTATTTTAAAAATATATAATCTGTCAAAATATATTTTTAAAAAAGTTGTAATACCTGCAAGGGATAAAAGCAGAAAAAAAATAAAAATCCTGATAAAGCAAGAGGACTCAAAACAAGTAGGATATAAATAATAATTAAAATTGTTATAATAGGCCCAGCAATTATCATTGGTGTATAGATGCAGAGATCATATACGGCTTGACTATCATTAGACATCATATTAATTAACTATAATAAACATAAATAATTTGTTAATAGATAAAAATAATTGTGGTGGTGCTAATAAAAAAAAATCAAACATACTTTGCCGGAATCTTGATTACTTAGATTACTCGTTTTGATAAGCTTTCTGTACATTACACTAGTAAATGCTGATTTCATTCTCAAACCAGTTCTATAACAAACACTCCAGCCCCAACTAAAAAATGTAACTCTTAATAAATCTGAGATCATCAGTAAAATTATCCATATTATTCCAGTGTATATTGAGCCATCTGGAGAGCCTACATATTCTAATAACTTTCTCATGACTATCGCCTGTTAATAAAAAAATAAAATAATAATTTGGGAAGCTATAGTCCAAATAAATATAATTTATCCTTTGAATAAATAATTACAGGCCCAAGAAAACCTAGGATAGCAGAAAAACCAAACATGAGCGACGCCATAAATATTCTAGTACGAATAAATTTCCAAGCAGCTCGAGAAAATGAAGCTCCTGTTAAACCATTTCTCATAACTTCATCATTCCACAAAGCTTCTAATCTAAAAAAATAGTGTTAACACGATATTAAAAAAAAATATGTAACAATAACTACTAATCATCAAGTAAACTCACAGTTATTAGAACAATAAAAGATTAAAATTATAAAGTTAAGATAAAAAAGAATTAATAGAAATAAAATTAAGTACCTCTTTGCATTGTGATCAGCTGTATCATATGGCGAAGGCTTTGGTAAATCATCTAGAGTAATTCCTTTACGATGTGACACCCACAAATATTTAGTTATCCATGAAAAGGATATGGTTGAAAAAAATCCGGCTTTGTCAATTGGCATTTCTTCATCAGAACTAATCAGAAAAATAAAAATTACTTTTACAGTTAAATAAATTGATAAAAAAAAAAAAAAATTAATACATACGTTTTGCCCAGACGAAATGGAATAAGATTCTTGAGTGCATTATTGTACCGAGATAATTTTCGGCTTTTTCTATATTCATTTCTAAACATCTCAGATTCTTTCTTGTATCCAAAAGAGTGAATATCAACTGTAGACCTCGTGATAAAATTAGTATTGTTAAACTTCAGTAACTACCACGACTATATCTACAACTACACATCTACAACTACTGGTGATTATTAAATTGTAAATGAAATCATAAAGAGGAAGGAGAGAAAGGAAGGAACAGAAAAAGATTTGGAATGTTAATGAATGCTAGATAAAGTATGTTTAATTTAATATCAAAATTAAATAAATGACCGCCAAAAACAAGTGACGTACATGCTTATGAAAACATTCTTATCTAGATTTTTTTATACTAAGAAAAACTATTTCACAATTTAAAATATCATACACACACATACACATTCATCTTGATATTTTTCTCAGTTTATCCCCCAAAAAAATATAATCTCTTACCTATTTGTTGGAGTGAATGAATTGTCCTTGACTCCAATTTCGTCAATTATCATTTTATTGCAGGTTTATGGCTTCTTCTACCAAGTGGCATTGAACTGATCCCGAGCAGATGGAAGATAATTTTTTTTTCTTCAATCCAAGTGACAGTTGAATCTTCTGTTTGACATATTATAACAGTATGTGAATTTTTATCAACTTATCAATCTATCTGTCATACAGTTTCATATCGTATACTATAGTACCAGGATTATCAGATTTTTTGTTTATTCAAATTATGAATAAGTAAACTCAGTAATAAAAATTAACTAGTATAGTACTTAATTCAAGTAAAATAAGTGTATACTTACGGTGAGTTACTGGATACTGCTAGGGTGATTGGACTTTTCATTTCAATTGCTTATCGTTGTACCTTATCACGATTAACGCCGTTTAAATGTTAAATCTTATTAAAATATACAGGTTTCAGCTAACATAATTCTTATCAGTCTAGGAGTATTATTAAAATGATATATTTTTATATTGTTATCGTTGATTGTTACTTTCAGACATGGGTTATGTCTTTTATATCAGTACTTTATATTAGACTGTAGACTCTTGTTACTAAAATATGAAAATAAAAAACAAAAAAAAAAAACAGCATTCATGTTGTTTTCTATTGGTTTGTTAAGTATATAATTCCCCTTCTACAACACATGAACATACTCATTACACATTTATCAGTTCAGTTCTTCCAGTCTTATATGAAGGTCGAGTGTAATTAATATTCAGTAATACTCTTAGAACTTATAATAAATTAACAATTAATCCATATATTTATCATATAATTATGACTAATAGAAAAGTATCTAAGTATTCAATGAAAACAATTTTTAAGTATCACTATTTTTTTTATTATCACGTTCTTTAATTATACAATAAGCAATGTTATGTATTTTGTATAGACTTAATCATAAGAAAAAATATCGGCAATCAACAGACTAGTATGTCAAATTATTTATTATTTATTTTAATTTATATAAAATATTTATTTGAATTTACTCTCGAGTAATTAATCTACCCGATTGATAAATCCAATCACTGTGTTTACTTTTAATGTTAAACTACAAAAGAGGAGTGTCTAAATTTTCATAATTTAATAAGTAATTGATTACTTTTAATTGTAAACAGCAAAAAATTCTAGATTATTTCTATGAGCTATATTTCAATTACTTTAATTATAATACAAATAATATTTTTTAATAATAATTATTATTATTAATGTACTATCAAAAATTTATTAAGCCTGAGATTATTTTTGATATCATTGTTACAATTATATTATATGCTAATTACTCAAGCTTATTTAATATCTACTCATCAGTTTTTTTTATTTCATTTTAAAATGTAACGCATGTAATCAAGATAATTCGCAATATATTACAGAAAGATATTTTGCTTATTTTATCACTATTTATATAAATGAAATTGATTTTTCATCGATAAATGAAGATTTCTTAAATTATAGGGATTATTAATATAAATTTTATATGAAAATGGATACCTTGATTGTTGCTTTTTTGTTAAATATTAATTTTTAACAAATTACTTAACTTCTAGGTAATTAAATGAAAAAATTTCTTAATTTTTTCTTTTCAGTTTAAAAATTTCTATTTCAGAAATTATTGTAATTATTTCCACCACCAAGTTGATTGTTGTAACCACGATTATTGGGTGAATATCCAGGTCTAAAATTGTTTCCTAAACCTGCATAAAAGAAAAAAAAGAAGTAAATTCATAAAATAACTTTAATCAATAGCATAATAGAAATACTTGATGAAAAATAAAATAATACCTCCACAGAAATTGCCAATTCCACTCAAAGACATTCCGCTTGATCCGCTAGTTGAATTTAAAAATAATTCTATATATCTATGTGACATATGACTTTTGTCCTAGACAAATAAAATTTCATTAGTATTCAATTTAATAAAAATTACTAATAATTAAGAGAAGAAAATAATTTAATCAATACTTTTCCCATAGCCTTGACAGCTTCTTCATGAGTTGCAAACTCAACGTCAGCTTCACCTGATGCACGGCCATTGTTTTCCAAGATGATGCGAATATTTATAGGATTAATCGGTCGGAAAAACTGAAAGATTGAATATGAAAATAAAAAATTTTATTAATTATTGAAATCACAAATAAATAAACAAGAAGATAAATACAACTTACGTCTGCAATATCTTGCTCTGTAGCTCTAAAAGGTAATCCACGCATGTGTATGCAATGCATACCGGTATTTCCGCTCCAATTATCATTATTACCGCGATAATTTCCACCCTTCATGTCCATGTTGTTTCTCATACCCATACCACCGCCGCCGCCGCCGCCACCGCCACCACCACCACCGCCACCACTACTGCCGCCACCAACATTACCACCGCTACCACCACCGCCGCCGCTACCGCGTGATCCAAAGTTGTTTGTATTTCCCCATGGACCGTTATCAAAGTCTGAAAATAAAGATATGAAATTTAAAATATAAAATTTAAGTTTCATTTAAACAGATTTAATTTAAATATATTAATAATAAAGTTACCTCTGTTTCGTGCGTTTCTGTTATTGTTAAAGCGGTTCATACCGCCAAATCGATCTCTTTGATCATATGGTGCCGGCCGTTGATTGAATCCACCCATTGAACCTCGCATTTTAGGTCCAAAACTTGCTCGCAGTTCAGATAAACTGCTTCGGAATATTTCTATGTACCTGTTGAAATATAATTCTCATAAATGAGTGTTTGTTAGCTTACTAAAAATTTAAATTAGACTTTCCGTACGTTTTTTTTTTTTAATTTATATTACGAAATTTCATTAACATTAATTATATAAATATAAAATTAATATTTATTACTAATTAAAATGATTAATAAAATATGTTACTGCCAATTATAATAAGTAACAAGTAACAATAAATAAATCCACAACGAATCTACATACAGCAAGTCTATTAATATTAATGAGAAAAAATTAAAACAAGTGCACATTCAACATAAAATGAACATGTTAAATTTTGTATTTATACAATCAATGAGCATTAAGCTTGATATTGTAGATTATTTTCAATTACAAATATAAATCATCAAAAATACTACAATGTTTATGTTGAACGAGCAAGTGTGACGTTGAAGTAATAATTCAAAATATTAATGGTGTTTACTACCTCGGTAGTATCCACCTATCCACGAAGATAAGTAAAGCCTTTGGATAGTTTATAACCCACCTCCCATGGGGTTTGATGATGATGTAAGGGGGTACCACCCGCCCGGCACCCACCCAAAGGTTTCAGTCGGGCCAACAGTACTTTAGCTTACATTTTATCATTTATTGTGATTTTCCTTACTTTTTTTTTTCTGTCATCTCAAACACAAGACTTTTTTCGATCGATCGATATATAAATATATATATATATACATGTTTTGATGTATATTGTATATATTTATATATTATAAAAATAGCTTATTTTATAATACATAAAAAAATAGCAAGTGGAGGAGGGTTTTTCTTAGCGTACCTTTACCTTTATTGATAATAATGATTTAAACCCAAGGGTTTATTAAACCGACGGCTTTATGAAATAAATAATTATGCCTACCTGTACCATATCAAGATATTAAATTAATAAAAATACTTATATTGATAAATCATAAATGAATACCCAAACCCATTCTAGCATCAGTGCCCCACCTGTGTCCTATCTTTTCCTTGTGTTTCTGTAGAGCCCTTTCCGCGACATCTTTGTTAACAAATTGAACGTAAGCCTCCCCAGTACTGCGGCCCGTGTAGCTGTCTGTTGGTAGCAAAATTCCGTTCGGCAATATCTCCAACCCTGACCCACACATAATCAAACAACCATATTGTAGCGAATTAACCCATCATTGCATGTTGATTATAATATCAATTAATGGAAACCCAATATTTAATTATTTTTCAATTATCTATTATTATTATTATTATTGAATTTGTTCATTGCTGAGAGTTCCTTTAATATGAGAAATCTTTTATTATTCTTTTTTTTTTACTCATGCTGTCCTCTTCATATCAGTACGTAAGTTTAAATAAAAATAAATAAAATGATAATAATGTAATTAGAGACAACACAAAGAAACAGCATTTAAAAACCAGCTCAATAATACTGTAACTGTTTTTAGTTTTTAAATTTAGGCATTAGTCAATTGTCAAAAGCAATCATGCTGTTTACAATAGACACTATATTTACAATTGTAAAAAAATTTTTTATTTTATTTCTCAATTTTCAGCATGAGAAATTGATTTTTTAAACTATTAAACCAAAAAATATATATCAAAAAGTACTTTTTAGAAGTATAATGCATTTAAAATTTTAATTTTTAAAATAGTAATGACTTCAAACAAGGTCAATTTTAAAATGGGTTTAAAAAACAGTGTATGATTAAAATAATAAAAATATTAATAAAAAAAGATATTAGTTGTTATCATACCCGAGAAAAATTGTGCTATTTCTTCTTTTGAGCAACCAAAAGGTAATCCTCGCAGTCTAACACAGCCATCATCCATGGCATTTTCTAAATTCAAACCACTTCTTTTGACGACCCACTCCATTTCGCTTCGTCTAACTTTAAATACTAAAATAACACAGCAAAGAGGTAAATTTTGTATAATTAAATAACTTTAAAATTCCTATCAATATTTAATCAAGTTGTAAATACCTTCGATATAACGATGTCCCATATGATCCCGGTCACGTTTACAAGCCTTTTCAATATCCTCTTCGCTCTCCATTTCAATGTAAGCTTCACCACTTGGACGTCCTTCCCGTGACATAGTCATGTGTATACCAGCTTTACCGTGGGAGATCCGACAATCACTGAAGAACTTTAAAATTTCATCCACTGTCGTCGACCAAGGTAAACCACGCAGTTTCACCACGTAACCTTCTTCCTCATGATCTCCATTTCCATTCGACATTTTTATTCGCAAATTCTGTAATTTTAAAATAAATATATGTTCACAATATTATATAAATGTTTAATTTATGTATTGGCTTTTATATAAAATATTAAAATTTTGATTAAAACAATGGAAATACGCAATTAATAATTTTAAAAATTATAAAAATACGATGAAATTATGAATTGCCGCATCACGTAGACGCTAACCCACAAATATTTATAATTCATTAACAAAAAATAAATTCTAAATAAATGTCGAAATAAAAAATATTAAATGTCATACCCCTGCTGTAGGGTCCCACTCTATATAAAATGAGTAATTAATAAATTTATTTTTATTATTAAATAACACTGATAAATGGTTGCAACTCAACAATTTTCACAGAGCTAATCTACAAAATGGCAGCTGATCAGATCATTCGTGTACAAACGGAAACATACAGCGCAATACAGCGTAAAAGTATAGAAAATAAGCGGCGAGATTATACCTTAAGTAAGTATAGCTTGATTGACTCACTTCAGGCAGGAAATAACAACACAAAGAAACAGCATTTAAAAACCAGCTCAATAATACTGTAACTGTTTTTAGTTTTTAAATTTAGGCATTAGTCAATTGTCAAAAGCAATCATGCTGTTTACAATAGACACTATATTTACAATTGTAAAAAAATTTTTTATTTTATTTCTCAATTTTCAGCATGAGAAATTGATTTTTTAAACTATTAAACCAAAAAATATATATCAAAAAGTACTTTTTAGAAGTATAATGCATTTAAAATTTTAATTTTTAAAATAGTAATGACTTCAAACAAGGTCAATTTTAAAATGGGTTTAAAAAACAGTGTATGATTAAAATAATAAAAAAAGATATTAGTTGTTATCATACCCGAGAAAAATTGTGCTATTTCTTCTTTTGAGCAACCAAAAGGTAATCCTCGCAGTCTAACACAGCCATCATCCATGGCATTTTCTAAATTCAAACCACTTCTTTTGACGACCCACTCCATTTCGCTTCGTCTAACTTTAAATACTAAAATAACACAGCAAAGAGGTAAATTTTGTATAATTAAATAACTTTAAAATTCCTATCAATATTAAATCAAGTTGTAAATACCTTCGATATAACGATGTCCCATATGATCCCGGTCACGTTTACAAGCCTTTTCAATATCCTCTTCGCTCTCCATTTCAATGTAAGCTTCACCACTTGGACGTCCTTCCCGTGACATAGTCATGTGTATACCAGCTTTACCGTGGGAGATCCGACAATCACTGAAGAACTTTAAAATTTCATCCACTGTCGTCGACCAAGGTAAACCACGCAGTTTCACCACGTAACCTTCCTCCTCATGATCTCCATTTCCATTCGACATTTTTATTCGCAAATTCTGTAATTTTTAAATAAATATATGTTCACAATGTTATATAAATGTTTAATTTATGTATTGGCTTTTATATAAAATATTAAAATTTTGATTAAAACAATGGAAATACGCAATTAATAATTTTAAAAATTATAAAAATACGATGAAATTATGAATTGCCGCATCACGTAGACGCTAACCCACAAATATTTATAATTCATTAACAAAAAATAAATTCTAAATAAATGTCGAAATAAAAAATATTAAATGTCATACCCCTGCTGTAGGGTCCCACTCTATATAAAATGAGTAATTAATAAATTTATTTTTATTATTAAATAACACTGATAAATGGTTGCAACTCAACAATTTTCACAGAGCTAATCTACAAAATGGCAGCTGATCAGATCATTCGTGTACAAACGGAAACATACAGCGCAATACAGCGTAAAAGTATAGAAAATAAGCGGCGAGATTATACCTTAAGTAAGTATAGCTTGATTGACTCACTTCAGGCAGGAAATAATTTTAAAAATGGATGTCAAGCGTTTGCGCGCGAAACTACTTTCGTATCGATTATTAAAACAAAACAGTAACGTCGATATAAGTACCGCGTATGCAGTCGCTTATTATTGCAACTATGTAAATTCTCATGTGTGTATTATATTTATAAATCGGCATAAAGTTCAAAAATAGTATTCATTATTTTTAATCAAAAAAAGATATTTTTATTTTATTAATTAATAAATGATTTAAAATTTAATTTTGTTCTGATGTGTAGTGAGAACGTAGTGCATACACTCATAAATACATTCTCATATGTATAAATAGTTCAAATTTAATCCTTTTACATATGTGGAATATTAAAAAATTGAGTTATTTATTAATGATCGAAGAAAATAGATAATTTTTAATAAATATTAATTATTAATAAACGATGGGTCGTTTAATAATACTTGTATTGTTAGCTAGCGAATGTTACTTTGGAGAATGTAATAAGGTAATTGGATATACATAGATGTAAATCTACTACGTGCCTTACTGAGAATTATGTTATCAAATATATTTATGACTTTGATATTTTTATGACTTTGCTGCTTCGTGATTTGCCGGCTGTAATCGTGAATCATATATTTTTCTTTTAAATTTACTTTGTGTATTTTTTTTATACTCTTAATTGTTACTTTTATTCTTATGAACTTTTTCTATTGATGTTTTAAATTGATTATTTTAATTATTTACAGCAAGTCATACCACCTAGTTATTGTGAAATTGACTTAGGAGTTCACGCGTTGAAATTTGACTTTAGAAAACTTTCTGAAGTTAATGATGATTATATTCTTGAGCATGAAAGTACGAATGAAACGATCAAATTTCAACTGTGTAAACCATTGAAGAAAACTTGCAATGAAGCCAGCGGCGTAGCAGGATGTCTTATTCGAGGGAACGAACAAATAATATTAGGTTTGAAATAATTTATTTATAAAAAAATTTTAATGCAATTAGAAAAGAAATGGTTTCTTTTTTAGAAAGTACTGTTTAAAAAAATTTTTTTTTGCAGGAAAAGTACCTGAGGTTCAACATGAAGATGGAAGAATTTCATTTAGCTATGTCGGAGAAAAATGTGGAGAAAAAATTTATTATTCTTTTAATGTGATAATGATATGTGATTCCCAAGCTGAATACTCATATCCTGAACTCTTTCCTTACGTAAGTAAAATTTTTTGCATGATATAATGATACTATGCATATAAACAAATTAAACTAATTTTTATAACATAAACTTTGTTAATAGGACCAAAAACAGTGCAATTTTATTGCTGTTTGGAAAACAAAACTAGCTTGTGGAGTTAATTTTGAAGCATCTGAACATTCAGTTGATTGTAAAGTGACCGACGAAAAAACCAAAACATTTTATGATTTAGGAAGTTTAAAAAAAACGTCAGATAATTATATTGTCCATATAGATAATAAATCATCAATAATTTTAAATATTTGTCATACAGTCGTATTTGGAAGTGGAGTAGTTTGTCCATTCTCAGCAGCATGTTTGAGAAATAGTACAAATTCAACAATGTACGTTGGATAATTAATTTTTAATTTTAACTTCATTTTTTTCTACATCATGTAATTATTAATTTTTATTTTAGTTATTCAAGTATTGGAGATGTAGCATCACCGAAAATTGTAAATGGTAGCGTTACTTTAACATATAGTACTGGTGCGCTTTGTGCAGACATGACCCACAGTGATACAACAATTTCTTTTGTTTGTGATTTTAAAGCTTACGTAATTTGATTATTTTTATTTCTATTCCTTTGCTATAATTATTATATTTAAATAATTGACTGATTGATTTTTTTTTTTTTTTTTTTTTTTTTTTTTTTTTTTTTTTTCCAACAGGAAACTCAACCAGCGCTTGGACAATTGAAAGATGATTGTCATTATAATATTATATGGAAAACAATCGCTGCTTGTGACAATAAAAAAGCCGAAGAATACAAACAAAAGACATCGGCCTCCTGTAAATTTACGAATCCAATCACTAATTACGAGTACTGTTTTAATTATGATATTTATAAAAATTTGAACTAAAAATTTATTAAAAACTTTATTATGCAGATATAACTTAGATTCATTAAAAGGAGAAGATTATATTGTAAGATCAGCTAACGATGAGTACAAATTCAGTGTGTGTGGACCTTTGTTAACAAATTTTTGTAAAAAAGGGAACGATGATTCGGCTGGTAAGCTTTTAAATCTTGCTGTCGTTAATTTTATTAATCTTTATATTTATAAAAATGAAACGGAATTTTTTTAGGCGTTTGTTCAGCGCATAATCGAATAGTCGGTGGAAAAGCTAATTCTAAATTAATTTCAACTGTTGGAGGTCTATATCTGAATTATACGGATGGATCGTCGTGTCAAGGAAACAGAAGTCGTTTCACAATAATTGCATTTCGTTGTTCACCAGAAGGTTCCGAGGCTGTGCCTATAATAACTGAAGAAAGTACATGTCATTTGGTGATTCAATGGAATACCTCATTAGCGTGTGAAAAAAAGGTATGACAGAATTATTTTTTACTTATTTTATTATTTCTCGTAATCTTACAATAAAATTGTTATACAATTTTATAAAAATATGGCAAAATATAAACATTAAATTTACATATCACTCAGAATCAAGATATAATTATAAGGTAAACCTTAGTACTACTTACAAATAATAATAAAAATTACACTTATGCTTACTCATAAAATCGGTAACATACGATAAATTCATAAAATGAACATGGAAAATGCCGTTTATTTTACAAATGGTATTAATGACGCTAAACTTAATTGAACGAGCTTAATATAAGCTTAAAATTAACTACAAATTGAGTTATTAAGTCAAAACATTGATATAACTATATCGTCAACAATTGAAATAGTAGAGGAAATATAAAAAATTTATATGGTTAGCCATCAGAACTCTATCGATTAAATTTAGAATGTTCTTGACTAGATTGAATCTATACACGTAACTTGTCACTTTATACATTATAGCTTAAACATCTGTGATGGTCTTGTTTAAGCTTGGAGCTGTCGGCTGTGGTATCGATCCATTTTTTTTTTCATTTACTATTTGCAAAGTGGGCTGGTGGTTTTCAAAAACATTGTTCTCTTTTTTCTTTATATCTTTGGAGTGGGGAAGAGCATATCTGAGTTTGTTCCAGAACCACGGATCACCCCACTGGACGTAGGTGTTCATAGTAAGATAAGCTTTGAGTTCAGGATCAGTGATATCAGATGGTTGAATGTCGCCGTACAGAATAACAATAACTCTAGCTCGACCGTCACTAAGAGCTTGATTATGGGCTGCACGGAATTCCATTTTACCCCAGATACTTTCCAAGAAATTTGGTGAGAGAACAACGATTGTTCGCCGTGATTCATCAACCGATCGTGCAATTTGTTCCGGAATCCATCCACCGGCCATCCAGTCACGATAATGCACGCAGATTTTGAATGGTTTTGGTCCTTGTTCAAGTTTTGGAACTAATTCGTTCACTATAAACTCTTCATCTTTGTGAGAAAAGCTTATAAATGCGTCATAGGTTTTGTCCTTGTCAAGCTCGGATTCGGTGACAAACCAGAGACACCACTGATGGGCGTATAGCCAGACTTTTATTTCATGTTGATAACGATAGTACAATACTGAGACTCCGCCAATAAGAATTCCAAATATAGCAATGCCGACACAAATTCCAATTACCCAGTACATATCAAATGGACAAAATTCGTCTAATGTTGCTGAAAAGATTGGTATATTGGTTCCACCGCAAATGACGTTTTGTAACTCCGGTATCTTTACTCGTTTATATTGAATAAATTCAAATAAATTACGAGTCTCACAGTCACACCTCCAAGCGTTATCGTTCAAAGTAAGATGTTTGATATTCGTTGAATTTTTCAGCACATTCAAAACTTGACTGTCCAACTCAGTCATGTTATTGTTATCCAAATATAATTCTTCTAGTGTGTCTGATAAATTATTAGCGTCAATACTGCTGATATTATTGTTGTTCAGCCGTAAAATTGTAATATTTTCATATCCTTTTTGTTTTAACGAAGGCACTGTTTTTAAATAATTTCCTGATAAATCCATTTCAACATGATGACCTGGATTGGTGAAAGGTTGTGGAGCTTCTCTCAATCCGCGGTACGAACAATCAACCAAGAAAGCTTTATTGGATGGTCTTACTTTACAGCTACACGGGCTTGGGCATAAATTACCGCTGTCTTCTGAATCATGATACACACAGGTCAAATCCTTAGATTTCAAGTCTTTAACTACAAGACTTTTCATTTCTACTGGGGATTGGCATTTTAAATCTTCTGCTTTCAAGTAAAACCTGTTGTGTAGATAAGGAAGTTCTCCTTCAAAGTATTGAAGAAGATCATATATTTGACAGTCACATTTGAGTGGATTATATCCGATGTCTATAACTGCATCATGAGGGTAATTTTCAATCAATTTTTCGTAGACGTTTCTATACATATTAATAGACTCAATCATATTATATGTCAAATCTACTTCAGCTTTTCTCGACGATAATGTCAAATCTCTTGCCTGAAACAAAAATGAAAAAATGATTTAATTAAATTATTTCATCAATATATCTTTAGTTACGTATTATATGAAAAATTGAATTAATAGCTTACATGTAAATAAAATATTTTATTATGCGACACATTTAATATCTTCAAATGGCTCATTTCTGTCCAGTCTTGGAACATATCTACAATGTTATTATGATGGACATGTATCTCTTCTATCGTAGAAACACATTTATGAAATGGTGATCGATAACCATATTCATCCCTCAAGCCTTTGTTGGTCAAATTGAGTTGGTTGTACGAGAAATACGCAACTTTCAATTTTTCCAAGTCCTTGAATGCATTCCCATCAATTTGAACCATATTATTTCTTTCCATATTTAAGATTTCAAGTGATGACAATCCAGTTAGGTGATTTCTAAAAAAAAAAGACAAAAATGATATGTTTTAAAGAAGAGACAAAATATTTATTGATATGACATGTGAATTTCAATGATCAAAATATTACTTACGAGCTTAGATATTTAATTCGATTTTTTGCTAAATTCAAATTCGTAAGTTGCCTTAACGATTCAAAAACGTCATTAGGTAGATGATCAATTGTATTTCCGCTCATGTCTAAAAACTTCAAATTTTTTAAATCTCTCAAGAAGTATCGTGGTATTGTTGAAATATAATTATCTTGTAATTTTAAAGTTGTAAGGCTCGTTGTTCCCCAAAGAAAATTTTCTGGCATTTGATGGAATCCATTATTTTCCATATATATTGTTCTTAAGCTAGTTAAATTACTCAAGAATCCACTTGGAAGAGTTGTAATATTACGATAATTACTAGTCATTGTTAATGTTTCCAGCATGTTGTTGTAACGGAACAAATCTTCTGGGAATGACTCATTAGTGAAATTATTTAACGACAAATTAATCGTTTTGATTTTTGATAACTTTGAAAAAATACCCTGTGGTATACTTCTCAATTTGTTGCCATGTAAATCAATCGATTGAAGGTCACGAATGTTGTCGAAAGCATTTGCTTCAATTTCACTAATATTGTTCTTCCATAAATTCAAAAAAACGAGGTGTCCGAGATTTTCAAAGCTCGATCGTTTAATTACTTCCAATTTATTCCAACCAAGTTCAATTTTTCTAAGACTCGGAATGTTCAAAAATTTTGGAGGCAATTCCTTCAAGTCATTCGTAGCAAAATTTAACACCGTGAGATTGGGAAGTTCCTTGAATGGTTCACTAGTCAAATTTGACAGACTGTTCCCCTGCAGATCAAGACTTCTTAGCTTCTTGAAATCTTTCAAGCCCTCTCGAGTCAACACTGATGATAAATTCTTACATGCCTCGAAACTCAATTCCTCCACAGTATCATTGAATACATTTTTTACAATATTTCCAAGATTGACTTGGTCAGAGAAAACGCAGTTTTCAAACTTTAAATATTCAACCGGCTTAACTTGTTGAACTGAACCTAGATCAAAATAAGTCCAATTTTTTGAGCCCAAACAGTTAACAATTAAATGACTTCTTGGTTTATATTGTACTATGAACTTTGGATGTTCTTCTTCTTTACAAGTGATTTCATACACCCTGAATGGATGAGACTCACATGGTCCGCAAAAGTTACCCTTGGGACAATCGATAGCCCAAGATAATAATAAAACGTTGAACACTAGATACCATTGAAGCCAATTCATCTTTGGATTCTGAAAAACATAGCAAAAATTTATTAGAAAGGGTGTCAATAAACAATTAAAAAGACTTTATAATAACATGTGTAAATAAATTAATCTAATCTAACGAGCACACGATAAATAATATTATTTTTCATATTTATTTTTACTTCAAATAGTAAAAAAAAATAAACAAAGATTTTGATAAAAAAAAGTTATAATGGTTCCACATTTCAATTCGTAGAAATTTTTTTTTACTGAATATTTAAAAATAAGTATTGATATTATTCTAACCCACGGGTAAAATTCTATTTCCTACTCTCTAAACATGAATTAGTGAATAGAGTAAGTATTAAGAACGTTAAGAATAGAAAATACGGCGTTATTTCAAGTCGACAGAAAAAATTTTAGGACTTGAGAAATATGTTTAACAATTACCATATTTAAAAATTTAACAGGTTAAAAGGATGTTATTCCAAGAATCTTAAAAGGGACCAACAGGATTTGAGTCAAATTTATTCAAAAAGAAAACTCAC
The DNA here is from genome assembly GCA_905319865.3 of Cotesia congregata. Classification (NCBI taxonomy): domain Eukaryota; kingdom Metazoa; phylum Arthropoda; class Insecta; order Hymenoptera; family Braconidae; genus Cotesia; species Cotesia congregata. The sequence goes on along the minus strand of CAJNRD030001124.1, from coordinate 7,234,648 downwards.
TTATACTTATAAGTATGCACTATTTTACGGTTTATATGTAAGGTTCAAAGTACAGAAATCCATGATAATTTTCTACGTTTATCATATCCTGTATTTGGTGTGAAATCGACTAAATCCGGATACACCGACTTTTATTTATGTTTTATAACTCAACAATTGTTATATCTCGTTTCCGTTCGCGATCCGAATATAAATAATCCAGCAGTCCAGGAGGCAAGAAATTGGTGATTTAAAAGAAAATTAAAAAATTTTTAATTTAAAAAAAAATGCAGATCACCCTTTGTTGATAACAAAAAAACTATTCATTAGATAATGTTTTTAACTATTTATCCAAGCGACCATACATAGCTATTGTAAAAAAATATTTTTTTTTTTTAATTTATTCACTTTTAATATTCTTTCAAAAATTTCGTGTCGGGTAAACTACAAATAAAATGAATCAGTGTTATGAAACTTTTATAACCCTGAAAAATAGATTTGTAAAAAAACAGAAACAAAATATAAATTTTAGATACACTTCATAAATGCAATTTTTATAGTTTAACCATTTAAAATTTATTTTAACTTCATTATTTATGGCTTAATCCTATTAACAAATTTTTAATTATAAGTAACCTTGAAATGATTTAAAATTTTTAATTTTGCATCATTATTTACTCATTAAATTCTCATTTATTCATTTTCTTCTCACAGAATAGATTTCATTTCATGAACGAATTGATTTTGTATAAGAAGGAAATTAGTCGTAGTCAAAAAAGTCTATTGTATAAAATTGCTTGGCCAATACTTTAATTATGTTTCTCATTAGATTTTAAGATATTCCACTAAACAATTGACTGCTTATAGAAAATGTCATCTTTCTTATTATTTTTTAGCTAATTACTGAAGTTTTTAATTTTACATGCAAAATTGGATGAGCGAAAATTTCCCAAAAAAAACTTTTTTTTTTTCTTTGCCTTCTGGACTAAAAAGTAATTTATATCAAGTAAACGAAAAAAATTCAAAGTTGTAAAATAAAATTGAGACTTTTCAAGTAAAAAGCAATTTCTAAGTAGCTTTAGTCATAAAATATAATTGCTAAAATTTAATATTCGTCCATAAATATCCAGGTATGGAGTAAATAATAAGCTAGGTTTAAGCTAATAATTTAAAGAATCGAGCAAAATTGCTACGTTTCGGCTTCTCTCTGAAGACGTACCATTGTAAACTCGGTACGACTGTCACCGATATACGGGTTTGGGTCCGATAAAAATCCCGCCCATTGTCTAAATACTTTTCAAAAATAGTTATTAAACGCTTACAAGCAGGTATAAATAGATGTCTGAGAGTGATAATTTTTCCCAGCTAATACAAGCTATACAAGACTTACGCACTTAATACATTAATACAAGTACAAATACTATACGCCGTAACCGTAAATCTGTAGTTTTGAATGAATGTCACGTACAAAAGAAGATGTATACGTGTATGTAAAAACTATGTGTTCATTTTCCACATGTAAATATAATACATTCACATACAAGTCAAGGACGTCGATCTTGCCAGACTAGTTCTCCGTCGCGATACAGTCAAAGTTGATAATCAACAACGGATAATGATTGAAAACATCCGTAAATTAATAAATAATTTATTTTATCAAAATTTATGATATTTTGATTAGCATATTTTTGATTTGTTTCCTCCTGTAGCGCAATAAGATAATTTATTTTCATTGAAAACTTCAACTGATAAGTCTATAAAATATTAGTCAACAGATATCAGAGTTTAAAACAAATATAATCTCAAAGATATAATAGAATAAGTATGCTGCATAATCTACTCTAATTTAATAAATCTCATCGTCGCTATTGGAATTTATTTCCTAAGACTTGATCATGTTTTACAACTTTATTTCAGCGCAATTAACATGTTAAATTAATATAATAATTATTACTGCTGACAGTAAAAATTATGTTTTATTGATCATCATTCCTAGAAAACAAAGTGGAAAATAAATTCAATTACATATTACTACAAAAGATTAGTGTTACATCGCTCACTGCTTCGGCGGTTTATCAATTAGCCTCCTCTCCACCAGAGAGATAGACAATTCGGATGGCTCACTCGAGAGATAAAAATATAAACACGTATTATTTTATTGTTTTTAATAGTACGTCTCACGATAATTTATGTTTTAGATGATCACACATCACCAAGCAGATGTATATTTCCCTCAATATAAATTTAATATGCATTTACCTGTTCCGGTGTGATATTCGAATTAATGATAGGGAAAAGTTTAATTTAATCGTTATAAATATCAATTTTATTTATAATCTCTGCCGGATATTGGATGTCATTGATACTGAATCAAGTTTGTTTTCCAAATTTTACTGTTTACAAGGAAAACATTTAATTGAGTGGCGTAATCGTCTTATCATCAAACAGTTGTAATTGTTAAATATTTAACGTTACTTGAAAATTATCTTAGTTTCTCTGAATGGCAAACACGAGAGCGTGTATCGGCAAAATAAATACGTGATGGATTGATAAAAAAAAATTATTTACAACATAATATTAGTATTTTTAAAAAATCTCGTTAGGTTTCTCAGTAATTTTTAAATTACGTCATAAGTTGTGATATCGCAGAGAAAAATTAACTTTCCGGTCAAGTCTTTATAGCAAGAGTTATTTCATACAAAGCATATACGTGATTCACGAGTAAAAATATTAAGTGATGAGAACAAAAATTATTTTATCAGTGTCTAAAAATTTTTAAATTTTACACTGTTATGACATGTTAATCCTTAATTAAATGTTTACTTACTTCTAAAAATAATTTTATTGTAGAATTAAATCAAACTTGTTGGATGGATTTCCTTATTTTTACGCAATCTTATATTCACAGAACACTGAATTTTTTAAAATTGAGTGGCAAATAAATTAATAATGAAAAATATGCACTCCGTTAAAGAGAAAGTTGTTACATCTATGTTTAAAACTTAATAACAAACAACGTGTTCATGAAATGATGTTCACTATGCGGAGACTTGACGCAAACTGAAATGAAAGTATAATGTTAACAGGCAAGAACCAAGAAGCAAAGAGTAGGCCTAATGAACTGGCTGTGTCGTCATCTCTCCCACAATTTACAGATCCGGATAAATGGAGAGGGGGCATCTTGTACCGGTTTGCTAACTGCTGCAACATTATGCGAAATAATATAATTTTAAATAATTATAAATTTAAAATTCTTACTCTAAGCTTGTAATGTTTTAAATGCAATGGATTTATTCAGCGTATCTCAGAAATTTTAATGTTTACTCCAAAATATTTATTGGCGTGCAATAAAAATTTTATGCGAATTATTGGTCATAAATAACTTGATTTTAAAAGTTAGAGAATGAGGAATAAATAATAATATTTATTGCGAATATTTGTTTATTTATAATCTAAAATAAATTATAAATAAATATTTTTTTTTATCAATCGTGATAAAGATTTGTGAGAAATACTTTTAAAATTGATTACACTTTATCCAGTAGTACTTTGAAAAATCAATTCAATTTTTTTATCCATAGATAATTTAATTTTGATCTGTGAAAATTGTTGATATTCAGGTTCAATGATCTAATCAGCTCTCAAATAATTTGAATCTGCGAATAATAATTATGCGTAGTTTTATTATTTATCTTATTGATTGGCTTGAAATGATTAATTTTAAATTAACGGCCTTGATGTGTATCCTCTTGAATGCGTTTACAGTATAAAAAAAATAAAAAAAACACTACAATAATTTAATTTGTAATAAATTATTTTGAAGTTTTGTGTATAATTATCATTATATAATTAGCGATGAAAATCTTTTTACAAACATATAATACGGGAAGTGACAATCATGATCAAATAAAAAGATATTTTAGTAGGGTTACAAATATATAAATACTTTAGCTTTTTCAAGTTAATAGAAAATACATATAATATGTAAAAGTCTTCTGGAGATTGATGAAAAATAAACTAAAACGAAAAGCAGCATGGACGTACTATTACGGCGTCTGCATTTAAGAGCGTGGGACTTAATAAGATTAGTTTAGATAAAAGATTATACTTCCTGTCAGGCGGCTTTAAATATCTGTTGATTTTTCATCAGGATCACTTGTAGAGCTGTTACAGAAAAGTCTGTTAAATTTTTCTTGTACGAGTCCTCAATCTCTGACGCCAGACACATGTACATGCAGACCTACGACCATTAGTTATCATATTACAAATATATATGTATGATCTACCACCTTTTTCCGTTTTCATGTCATTATCTGCCAGACTAAGACAAGAAACTTGTGGCTTATGACTCTTGAACTTAATATAAGTATTTTATTTTACGTTGCTATCTAAAAGTTCTATTTTTTTTTATTAACAATTATAACTACTTATCTAATTAACACGTGTTTTTCGCCTGAGCAACGTTTCACACACTGTAAAAGCGTAACCAATTGAGATAGTCTTGTTAGTTCTTGCAAACACATGGATTAGATTTAGTAGATAAAGCCCTTGTGCCCTTGAATTTATATTAGCGAGTTTTCGGGAAAATTTTATAAAAATCTGGTGTCCAGATGCTGAAGAGTAAATTTTCTTTTGTTATTTATTTTTAACTGTTCATACTTTAAAAGAATTTTTTATTTTTTTCGTAAAAGTAAATCCTGAGTAATGCTTATTTTATTTTAGTGTGAGAAAGTTTAATAGAAAATATCCATGTACTTTACTGATTTTTACATTTTTCGCCTGAAGAAAATAAAAATTCTTTAGAACTAATTTTTTAGGATACAAAAAAAGTATTTGAATTGGGTAAATTTATGCAGCATTTATTACGGGTAGAAAAATTTTATTTTACTCGATAATTTGTTAAGAATAGCGGTTTTTTTTTGCTTTTAAACGTTTTACTGGAATTTAAAATTAAAGTTGCACTTTATTTGAGATTTATTATTTTTCTTAGTTGTAACTTTTATAGACATTGAAATTTTAGGATAGTTAAGCTAAATTTAACGTACTTCTAAATGCTTGGGGTAATTATGTATCTAAGTTTAAATGAGAAAAAAAATTTACATGTACAAAATTACATGTAAAATATATATTCTACCTACGTTATCTAGTATTATATGTTCAACTTAAATAAGGACAAAAAAGAAGTCTCACGTAAATAGTTAAGTAAAAAAAAAAAATTAATGCTGAAAAAAAAAATGCAAATATTATTATTTGTTAAAAGCGTGGGCATTCACATTTCGTTAAAAAGTATACTTCCTTAATTCTCACCAAGGAGACCACTAAAAACCAGTTTCTAATGATTTTATGATGTCCTACGGTTGTAAATTTTCGTAGATCCTGCATATGTTAAAAAAAAAAAAATAATTCTACTCTAAATCAAATTGTTACAGCTAGTCAAGAGATATAATTTATTTTCTCAAAAATAAATATTTAAAAGACGAAAATGCATAATATATTAGTGCATTTAAATATCTATTGTGCCCGCTATTGTATAATGCACACAATAAGAAAATTATCTCCTATACCCCAAGAAATATCTGAAAGAACGTTGTGAAAGAAACATTACATATAAGGAATTCAATCATAATTGAGTATTATATGAACTTGAACTCCGTTGTTCGGTCATAATAAATCATAAATTTTTAGATTATTTTTTGCTATAATAAGAGTAATAATTAAAAATTTTTAATTTCAATCATTCATATCAGAGACTGATTAATTTCGACACGTGATAACAAGTATAAGTAATTTAGTCATTCAATAATAGCGTAAACGGTGTAATAGTACCTTACTTATATTATTTATTCTGTTATTAGTGTAAATAGTATCCGCAATTCTTACTACTTTCTAACTCAGCAGGCTAAGCCTTTAATATAGACACTTGTGTAACATCTGTATGAGTACTATATGTGTTCATTGATAATTTAATGATTAGCGATAGAATTCATGAGATAAAATTTATAACGATTAATCATTCGGACATGTTATTAATGATTTAACAAGATTATTTTTTTGATAAAATTTATAATCAAGAGAAACTTACATAAAATAAATAATTAATAATCTATTTTATATTTTATATTTTACAGGTTTCATCATCTAACTATGAGCGAGAGACTCAAATTAAAGAACCAGTTATTAAACAAAGTGCAGATATAATAAATCAAGCATCCTCTTTTTCGGCATCGAAAGTTGTTGAGTCATCGACTGATGATAAACATACCAAAGGAAATTCTTATGGTAATATATTCTTCAAAAATACTTTACCTGTTATGAGTAAGAATAATTACTACCTGACTAAAATTTTTTTGGAAATTTTTCGGTCACTTTAGTTACTGGAATAGTAATCGTCTCCATTTTGGTCGGAAGTAGTATTTTTTTGGCGGTATGTTTTTTGAATGCCAAAGTACAAGAGTGCGTAAAATCTTGCCTTCGCTGCAGATTTTTGAAGAAATCAGATGTAAGGATGCGGTATTCGAAGGTAAATTTATTGGAATGAGTTTATTGAATGCGCACACTGAAATGACTTTCATCACACTATTTTGCTTTTGTAAGGTTTAAACACATCAATTAGCATTGATTACACTATTGTTTAAAAAATGTAGTGTTGTTTATGTAGTTTATAAGGTGAGGATATTTTTTTCATTTATTTATTATTATTACACATGTACACGTAGCAACTTTATTTTTGCGATGCGTTCTGAAATTTTTTTTATATGTAGAAATTTTAAAATATTTTTTAGTTTTTTATTATTCAGTTTTCAAAATTTTAAAGCAAAAAATTTCGAAGCGTATCAAAAAATTATTTTTTATTTTATTTTAAGTTATATTTTTATACTTTCATTTCAGAAACAACTAATTAAAAGGGCTGATTTGAAGATGACTTGAATTTATAGGAATTCAAACTTTTGTATTTGTTTTTATTTTTTTTATAAACAAAGCCAGCTTTTATAATTTTTTATGTATTATCTTTAGTTTGTATTATGCACAATTGCTTATTATATTTTTATTTTAAAGAATGTCAGAGTGCAGATCTCTGAATTGTTATTAAAAATGAATACATTAAGGAATCTGTAGTCTTGTACATGCATGAATCTATATATATATATATATATACTCAATGTATTGTGACAATAATTTTTATACTACAATTATGAATAAAAATAAAATTTATTTTTTAAATTATTTGTTTTTGCATGATATTTATAATAAAATTACCATCGTAAAATCGTTTGAAATTTTAGATAAGTACAAGCTCTGAAGCAGATGCATTACTGGATGGCCCAGATACAATGTGTCAGTCAGATAGTGATGACGACTTACTAAGATTATAAATAATGTACATACAATAAATTTTCAGTAATTTGTATGATATAAAAAAATAAACTCTGTTTAATATTTTCTTGCTAAACACTCAGTTGCTTTAAATTTATTAAATACTTACTCTCTGAGTAGGTATCAGTTCAACTTTATCATTATTATTGTCAACTATATAAATAATTTAAGAAAAAAAAATTTCACTGAACCTGATAGTTATAAATTTTATTAATACTCTTAAAATGAAGCTATTTAACTATTTTAACAATGTAAAAAATGTACATAACTTTACATAAAAAAAAATAATAAAGTTTTTTAATAAATATAAAAAACTCACAATATAATTGTAACTTTAAAAACTTTATATGATCTCAAAATAAACAATGAAAAAAAAAAATAATAAGAAAAATATCGTATATAATTTTAATAATAAAGAAAATTCATACTGATGGATTTAAATTAGTTTCTTGTCATAATAAAATTAATTTTTACAATTAGTTATCAGAACTCTATTATTGTAAACTTGAAACTGATGACTACGATATCGACTCGGTATATTTCTCATCTACTTTCTTTATAGTTGGTTGGTGGTTTTCGAATATATTATTCTTTTTAGATTTTTTTATTATACAGTGAGGAAGAGCATATCTAAGTTTGTCCCAGAACCACGGATCACCCCACTGGACGTAGGTGTTCATAGTAAGATAAGCTTTGAGTTCAGGATCAGTGATATCAGATGGTTGAATGTCGCCGTACAGAATAACAATAACTCTAGCTCGACCGTCACTAAGAGCTTGATTATGGGCTGCACGGAATTCCATTTTACCCCAGATACTTTCCAAGAAATTTGGTGAGAGAACAACGATTGTTCGCCGTGATTCATCAACTGATTGTGCAATCTGTTCCGGAATCCATCCACCGGCCATCCAGTCACGATAATGCACGCAGATTTTGAATGGTTTTGGTCCTTGTTCAAGTTTTGGAACTAATTCGTTCACTATAAACTCTTCATCTTTGTGAGAAAAGCTTATAAATGCGTCATAGATTTTGTCCTTGTCAAGCTCGGATTCGGTGACAAACCAGAGACACCACTGATGGGCGTACAGCCAGACTTTTATTTCGTGTTGATAGCGGTAGTACAGTGCTGAGATTCCGCCAATAACGATTCCAAACAAAGCAATGCCGACACAAATTCCAATTAACCAATATAGATCGGATGGACAAAATTCATCTATTGGAGTTGAAAAAATAGGTCTCTTGGCTTTATGACAATGGACCTTTTCTAATTCTGGAATCTTCACTCTTTTATGCTGAATAAAATCAATTAAATCTCGAGTTTCACAATCACATCTCCACTTATTTTCGTGCAAAGTAAGGTGTTTGATTTTTGTTGAATTCTCCAATTTTTTCCAAACCTTACCGTCTAATTCAGTCATGTTATTGTTATCCAAATATAATTCTTCTAATGTATCTGATAAATTATTAGCGTCAATACTGCTGATATTGTTATTGTTTAGCCGTAAAATTGTAATATTTTCATACCCTTTTTGGTTCAGTGACGGCATTGTCTTTAAAAAATTTCCTGATAAATCCATTTCCACATGATGACCTGGATTGTTGAAAGATTGAGGAGCTTCCTTTAATCCACGATATGAACAGTTCACTAAAAAAGCTTCATCTGACTGTCTTGTTGTGCACTCACACTGGTTTGGACATGACTTACTATCGTTGTTTTCTGAATCACGATAGACACAAGTGAAGTTCTTAGACTTCAAATTTTTTACTGCAAGACCTTTTATTTTTTGGGGTGAGTCACATTTTAAATCTTCTGCTTTCAAGTAAAACCTGTTGTGTAGATAAGGAAGTTCTCCTTCAAAGTATTGCAGAAGATCATATATTTCACAGTCACATTTGAGTGGATTATTTCCGATGTCTATAACTACATCATGAGGGTAATTTTCAATCAATTTTTCGTAGACGTTTCTATATATATTAATAGACTCAATCATATTATATGTCAAATCTACTACAGCTTTTCTCGACAATAATGTCAAATCTCTTGCCTGAAACAAAAATGAAAAAATGATTTAATTAGATTATTTCATCAATAAATCTTTAGTTAGGTATTGTATGAAAAATTGAATTTATAACTTACATGTAAATAAAATATTTTGTTATGAGACACATTTAATATCTTCAAATGGCTCATTTCAGTCCAGTCTTGAAACATATCTACAATGTTATTATGATCGACATATATCTTTTCTATCGTAGATATACAGTTATAGAATGGTGATCGATAACCATATTCATCACTCAAGCCTTTGTTTGTCAAATTGAGTTGATTGTAAGAGAAATACGCAACTTTCAATTTTTCCAAGTCCTTGAATGCATTCCCATCAATTTGAACCATATTATTTCTTTCCATATTTAAGGTTTCAAGTGATGACAATCCAGTTAGGTGATTTCTAAAAAAAAAAAAGACAAAAATGATATGTTTTAAAGAAGAGACAAAATATTTATTGATATGACATGTGAATTTCAATGATCAAAATATTACTTACGAGCTTAGATATTTAATTCGATTTTTTGCTAAATTCAAATTCGTAAGTTGCCTTAACGATTCAAAAACGTCATTAGGTAGATGATCAATTGTATTTCCGCTCATGTCTAAAAACTTCAAATTTTTTAAATCTCTGAAGAAGTATCGTGGTATTGTTGAAATATAATTATTTTGCAATTCTAAAGTTGTAAGGTTCGTTGTTCCCCAAAGAAAATTTTCTGGCATTTGATGGAATCCATTATTTTCCATATATATTTCTCTTAAGCTAGTTAAATTACTCAAGAATCCACTTGGAAGAGTTGTAATATTACGATAATTACTATCCATTATTAATGTTTCCAGCATGTTGTTGTAACGGAACAAATCTTCTGGGAATGACTCATTAGTGAAATTATTTAACCCCAAATTAATCGTTTCGAGTTTCGATAATTGTGAAAAAATACCCTGTGGTATACTTCTCAATTTATTGGCATATAAGTAAATTGATTTGAGGTCAAGAGTATTGTCGAAAGCATTTGCTTCAATTTCGGCAATATTGTTCTTCCATAAATTTAAAAAAACGAGTCGTCCGAGATTTTTAAAGTTTGATCGTTTAATTACTTCCAATTTATTCCAACCAAGTTCAATTTTTCTAAGACTCGGAATGTTCAAAAATTTCGGTGGTAATTCCGTCAAATTATTCATAGCAAAATTCAATTTTGTAAGATTTGAAAGTTCCTTAAAAGGTTCACTAGTTAAACTTGATAGATTGTTTCTTTGCAGATCAAGAATTCTGAGCTTCTTGAAATGTTTTAAGCTTTCTTGAGTCAATACTGTGTCTAAATTCTTACATTTCGCGAAGCTCAATTCTTCCACAGTATCGTTGAATATATTTTTTACAATCTTTTCAAGATTGACTTGGTCAGAGAAAACACAATTTTCAAAGTAAAGAGATTGAACCGGCTTTACTTGTTTAACTGAACCTAGGTCAAAGTTAGTAAAGTTGTTACCCAAACAATAAACATCCAAGAAAGTTTCCGGTTTGTACTCAATCATGAAAATTGGATATTTATTTATACAACTTATTATGTACTCCCCTGGTCCTGAAATTTCACATAATTTACAGAATTTACCTTTGGGACATTCGTTGGCCCAGTTTGATGAGATGAGACTGAGCGCCAGACACCATTGAAGCCAAGTCATTTTTTTTATTCTGAAAATTAGTGAAAATTTTTCAAAAGATTTTATATTAAAATTTATGAATAAATTCATTTAATCCAGTAAAAAGTTTTTTTTCCGACTGGATGATTGAATAAAAGTACATATTTAACTTTGTTTATTGATCAGATTTTGCATTGGGTTTGTAATTTTCTAATTCCGAGTACACCGACTTGTTCTTGTTTTACAACACTACTATCATTATAAACATTAAACGATAAATATGTAATACGCGTCAACAGATATCAGAGTTATTATAAAAATATAATCTCATAGATATAAAAGAAGTAAGCTGCAAGATATTCACTGATTTGATAAATCTCATCACAACTATGGTTATTCAATAAAAATTATTTGGTGAGATTTAAAAACCTATTTTAAAATTGATATTATTCAAAATAACTCACATTGTATATTGCAATATTAAAAATTATATTACAAGTTGTGGTATGGAAGGAAAAAATTTGCTTTTTGATCGAGCCTGTATGTATCAATACAATACCTGCGATGATTAAACTCCACTTATTTTTTTCTTTTTTAAAACTGAAGAACATGATAAAGAGCAGCTTGTTGATAATAAGTTCTTCAAAGTTAGTTTGAAGTTGAACAAAGGCATTAGAGAATGATAAGAACATCATTACGATATATATATGTGTATTATATAAAGTTTATAAAATGCCAAACTTTTATGACCGGTAAGCCCCCACAATTAAATGTTTATTGATTTATAAAATAATTCTGATCTTGTATGCTATTGAATTCGAAGTTTAAATTTATAAAACAACTTTTTATTGTTGTTGTCAATTTTTACTCACAATTTATTCAATCATTCAAGCCAACTAAAAATTTTTTCACTTCAAGTACATTTTGAAAATAATCAAAATATATTTCAGTAGATTTAAAAATTTTTTCAAAGTTAATATTGTGGCAATTAAAATTTAGATCTGATAATAAATAATAGGCGTTGCACAAGATGCTTTGAGAGTAGAGGTTCGAGGTGAAATTGAAAACTGAAATTGAAGTGTGATATTAATTGACAAGTAAGTAGTGGGTCTAATAAAGTATCTATGTCGTTACTTTCTTATTAATCCATTAATAGATTATTAGTTTTTTAGGTAGATTTCTTTAGAAATCTATCTATTGTAGCCGGTCTCATATCGTAATTTTTATAAAATTTTGTCATAATATGTTCAATTTCATCAAGTAATGTCGAAAAATGGCATTGGCTCAAAAGTTTATATATGTATTTATGTATGTATATATATACATATATTGAAACACTGAACTTTTTGTTTACTTAAAAAATCCAATTACTTAAGTCATCAAGTCCTTGCGGATAGGTAAATGATCACTTAAGCTTCGTTTAATTGGGATACGCTGTTCGGGGATTTTCCGCTCCCTGATTTATATGTATTAATTCTTATTAATAATTTTATTGTTTGGCAAAAGTTCTCACGTGTGCCAATTATAATTGCTTTATTTACTTACAATGCTCTGCGTCCTTGATTGACCCTTTCGGTTGAATAAAACGATCGTAGCAAATGGATAAGTGAATGGCGGTAATTCAGTAATGATGTATAACGATGATAACGATAAATTTAACTTTATTTCACAAAATAACACTTTAAACAAGACTTATAATGTCTCGGTAACGTAATTAATGAAATACTTGATAAACTGAATACTTATACTTAAAACTATGATTGATTAAACAGTAATGATAATAAACGTGGTGAATAATCACCTAATATAAAATTAATAATATAGATAAAAAATAATTAGGAATATTAGTTTAGATTATTATTTAGACAATAAACTTTTAGATTATTTAAGGTTCTGGTGAGTAATCACCTAATAGTAGTAATAGTAGTATAGTAGTATTATAGTGATAAAAATGACTAAGAAATACCTAGCGTGGTGGTTCACACCGGGGGATAGATCGAAGTGTCGATCAATGCTCATGTTCTCATGCTTTTAGCTGATTTTCCCCTCCTCGTGTCGTCTTGTGACGTTACGGGAGCTACCCATTAATTTAGCTAGTGTCAGTAACGGAAATTTCGGGTGGTAGTTCGCCAGGCTGATAAAGTCGGGACATTTTGCATATATCACATATATATATATATATATATGTATATATGTAATATAACGCGCCATGTCAGCAGGATTGCACCCACAGTTCTCAACCGATCGTCATGAAATTTTGTGAGCTTATTCTGTGGATTAATACCAAGATCAAGTTCGAAGATGAGCAAAATCAGCCGGTTAGTTTACGAGTTGTGGGTGTTTAAAAATTTTTTTCATTTTCAAAAAATTTTGAGTTTCGTAGATTTTATGAAAATAATTTTCCAGATTCAAAAGATAGATAAAATCTATCAGATTTATCTTAAACTTCATTTAATTACCTTCAATATAAACTATCATCTGTCTAGTTTTAATGATTTTTTTAATTAATTTCGTGATTTTAAAAATTTTCAAAAATTTTTCAATAAACGTGTTTCGTCCTTTCTTTTAAAAAAAAAGCGCCATTCGGCCATACCCGACATGGATAGGTAGATTTCTCGTTTGAATATTAAAAAAAAAAACACGTTATTAAAAGGCAATAATGTCCTAAAATGTATTTTTTATCATAATTTTGCAAATAACGATATGAGATTATGATAAAAAATACATTTTAGGACATTATTGCCTTTTAATAACGTGTTTTTTTTTTAATATTCAAACGAGAAATCTACCTATCCATGTCGGGTATGGCCGAATGGCGCTTTTTTTTTTAAAAAAAAGTTATAATTGTTAAAACATAAAGAATACAGTTACACTATTTTGAACTTTAATTTATTATAGTGTTATCAAATATTTCTATAAAATATTTTTTTATAACTACAGTAAATTCATCTGATGTATAAATACAAATAAAAAATAATTAAAAATTAAAAATATATACATTTTTCATTTAATCTTAATCTTAATAAATAATAATTTTGTTTTTACACAACAAAAATTGATTTTATACCATGCTTAGTATCATAAACGGTTTTTCTTCTGTTATTATGTCTATTTCTTTTAATCAAATATAGCGTTAAAATTATTCCACCGATAAATCCCAAAATACCGATGACAATACATACGACAAGAATCCAATAACGTGTTGAAGAACAAAGCCTATTTAAATTGATTGTATAAATAGGTAAGTCGTAGCCATAACAAGTAACATTTCTTAATTCAGGAATTTTCTGCTCCATCATCTGAATTAAGACGGTTAAATTACGCGCGTGACAATTACATTTTAATTTGTTCCCATGTAAACTGAGATTTTTTATTTTTGTTGACGTACGCAGTATGTCCAGTACTTCATAATCAATTCTTACTAATTCATTATTGTCCAGGTATAATTTTTCTAAATTTTCCAATGGCATATCTATTGGAATTTTAGAAATTTTGTTATGCGACAATGCGAGAACAGTTACATGCTCGTATCCTTTTTTATTTCTCGACGGAATTTTTGTTAAGTGGTTCCCAGTTAAATTCACTTCGACATTCGCTCCCGCGAACCAAGGAATTGTGGCTGGTGCTTCATCGAGGCCACGATAGGAGCAATCCACCAATATGGATTTCTTCTCTGGGTTAATAATACAATTACAACGAGAAGGACACGCTTCAATCATAGTTTCCAAAGGGTGATCTAATTTACATACAGAATTAGCCATCTGATTCTGTTTGCCGCATTTGAATTTATCAATTGTTGAACTGATAAATCTCTTATCAACTTTAGGATACTTCAATTCTAAAAATAGAGCCATTTTAGACATCTCGCAGCCGCATCGAATCGGATTATTCTCAATGTTCACAACATTGTCACCAACAGAATATTCATCTAAAAGTTCCACTTGTCCGTAGTTTATTTTTCTTATGCCGTTAAAAGATAAATCCACATTAATTTCATTTGACAGAAACTGCAGTTCTGTGTCCTAAAATTATTAATGAAAAAAATTAATAACAGTTTTTTGATTTTAAAAATATAATAATGGTGAATTTATGAATTTTACTTTACCTCAATAACACTAAAATGATTGTGACTCAAATTCAGAATTTTTAATCTAGTTGCAAAGATCCAATCTCCAAAAATTTCGTCAATATTGTTGTAAGCAAGGTTTATCTCTTCCAAAGTTTGTTGAGAGTGGTGGAATGGTGACACTGGACCATACTCGAAGTCAAACATATTATTTACCTTCAACGTAAGAGCGTTGTAAGAAAAGTCTATAGTTTTGAGACTTGATAGACTGAGAAATGCTTGAGGATGAATAGTTTTCATGTTGTTGCGACTCATATCCAAATAACGCAATGATGATAGTCCTGAGAGAAGATTTCTATAAAAAAAAAAATTAATTTTTAAAAAAGTTTTATAAATAACTAATTATGTCGAAGTAAGGCTACACACATTTTTGGCCATAAAAATTAAAAATTAATGTTGAGATAATTTTTTTTTTCTTAATTAAAATCTATCTTTAATACACGAGATGAAAAAAATACAAGATTATTGAAAATTATATGAATTATCATGAAATTATTGATTAAAAGTCAAAATTGAAAAATTTATAAAAAATTTTCAAACCATAATATCATAACTTTTTTTTTTTTATTTTTGTTCAATTTTTCAAGCTCTTTCAGAAAAAATGTATGAAACAGCTCTCAGTTGATTTTGAATTAAATTTTAATGAAAAATTTAAGAAAAATAAATTTTTGGCGTATCAAAGTTAAAGTTTGATATTAAAAAAAATTTTTTTTAAATATTAAAAATATATTATTTAAAGTATTAAACATATATTTTTCAAAGTATTAATAATGTCAATTTTTCGATTCCTTATAGCCAAATAATTATTTTAAAAAGTAATATTTTTTTGCATCCTTACTTGTCAAGTGACGATATCAAATTGTTGGATAAATCAAGATACTCCAATTTTTCTAATCCTGGAAAAGCTTGGTCAGAGTTGAAACTCTCGGTCGAAAGGTGATTGGAACTAAGATTTAAACTATTTAAATTATTACAATCGTTGAATAATTCATCAGAAAGAAATGTTATTTGATTTTGTGACAAATCCAAATACTCCAAATCAAATGCTTTTGAAAATAAATTGGATGGTACTGTCACTACATTGATATTTGTGATAGTTACAAATTTAATTGATTGTTTGAAATCAGCGTAATAGTTCAAATCAGACAAATCGGATTTATTCGACGGATTTTTGCAGTTGATTATAGCAGTTTCAGGTCCATGAAATATAGATGACAAATCTAAATTTTCAATTATGCCGTAATGCAGGTAGTAGATATCGTTAGCCGCAACTTCGCATGTCTGACAATTTTCGCTTCCTGGACAACTAGCAGTCCAGGCTGGAGAGGTGATAAAAAGTAAGGTCAGCAACAACTTTAAGCCGGCAGTCATGGTTATAAAATCTGAAAATAGTTGATCGAGAGTTTAGTTGATTGAAAAAACATGAATAATAATTAATAGTCGGGTAAAAAAATAAACTGTGATATAAGTATAGTGTGAGTCGCCATAAAAATAAATGATTTATTAAGTTAAGTATCACATTAATGCTTTTGATAAAAATATCAGGACTAATAATAATCATAAGACTGCAATTAAGAAATTTTACCCACGTCATATCATAAAAATTTAACATTTTATGATTATTATACTTAAAATGAAAACAAAACTATTTTATATATATATATATATATATATATATATATATATATATATATATATATATAGAATCTTATCTCTGCTGATATGAGTAACCTTGACAATAAATATATCAAAAATGAAAAAAAAAAAATACGTTTAATGTGATAATAGTCCGTGAGTTTTAAATATATTCGAAAAGTAGATTTACAAGATTTCACGGAAATCCTCAAGGATCAATTCAACGTAAGTGACGTTTCGACTACAGTTTTATTTTTGTTTTTACCATAACAACATGTTTAGATTATCCATGTAATTACTTTCTCATTTATTTTTTACTTAGAAATTTATTATCTTCTCTTAATCTACGACAAATCATTCACCGTATTTCGTTTAGAAAACTTATTGACTGGTTTAATTATAGCTTGACTAACTTTAAAAGTTTTTTTTTCTGTCTGTTATCAAAACTCACTATTTTTAAACTTTGACACTTCTATTTACTTCTTATTTTATTGATATATGAGATATTAATATGAAAATTAATTTAGCAGATATTTTATAATTTTAAGAATTTTTTTAACAAATAAATTATGTCAAAGAAAATCAGAAAAAAAATTGACATTTAGAAAATTAAAAAAATAAAAAATCAAAATTTTTAGAAATAATTTTTTGGAGCAAATTTATTTATAAAAAAAAAATTAAAAAATTGTCAAGTGACTGCTAACTTTAATGTTACGATATTAATAGTATTTATAATTATTTTGAGACTGAATAAGTTTTTTCTTTATGAATTTTCATATAAATCGGTTTATAATCTGTCAAAGCGAAAAATCAACAAAATGTATCTCTTTAAATAATTATGATAAAAAAATAATAAAGTATGGTGATTTTTAAATTTTTGATTTCAATTTTTGCAAAAAGGAAATATAAATGTAAAATATTTATAGATACTTGAAAATTTTTTATTCACATATTCATGATTATTTTTTTCTGATAATAAATAATAATTTAATTTAAAAAATTTAATCAATTGTTAAAAAATTTGAATTTTTGGAAATGTTAAATTAAATTTAAAAAAAATTGTCATATATACTAACTTTGTATTAAATTAATGTAATGATAAAAATATTATGACATAAAATAAAACAATAAGAAATTTAATTGCACGACTCATTATGCGAAGCATCAGAGAGTGCTTTACGATTGAAAAATTTTTTTCGCCTCATTTTGGCAGCTATTTTTATTATTATAGCCTTGTTAGTTCACGGAATCAAGATATTTTGCATACTATTGTCGAGATAATTTAATGGAGATTAATTCCATACTTTTTAAAAATTGATTTACTGCAATAGAATCGAAAAAAAACACCAAAATAGGCCAAAAAATTTTCCTGTCCGTCATGTGTGAAACCCGAAAACACTGTAACTTGTGAAAAAATCCATTATTTGAGTTAAATTTTTTTTTTTTTAATTCTAATCGATGATTGTAGGTCACTGAATGCGAATGATTAATTAATTCAGTGTCGTTTAATCGTACCTTCCTAGTACAGCTGTTTTTTCGGCAACTAATTTTGAACGACTTATGTTTTTTTTTTTTTTTTAAATATTTTATAATTAAATGAGCATTATGAGTCGTGCACTTTTGGATTTTCCAAACTTTTTTAAATTTAATAACTTTTTAAAAGTAAATTTGAAATCTTATGAGGAAAGATATTAAAAAATGAAGTCTTTGAATGAGAAAATAATTATAAGGAAAATTAAAAATTATTGACTCACCTTATAATATTAAATGTATAATAAATTAATAAAATCCTGAATTGATAAATTAAAATTATAAGTTATAAGTTATAACTAACATAACAGCAAATAAACTTGACAGGTATGCAAAAATATTATTATAAAATGAACGTAACAAAAATGAGTAGTGATAGCGAAAGTGATTCGATTTCGACTGAGAATTTTACTAAACTCACAATTTAAATTCTCGAACTTCCGAGTCCCAACACTCATAAAGCTGGCAATGAGGCGTCTACATAAATTGAAAACAACTTAAAACTAAATTTCAAACAAAGTACATTCGACACTTTCGACTGCATGAGGCACCGAGGCTTAAATGACGCCTAAGTTTACAATGAATCATTTCAAAAACCATTATCCTCGAAAATAATAGAAAATATACGTGCACTTTTGGATTACAGAAGTAAATAGCATTATTAATTATCCCGGCGTCAAGTATAGAATCAAGACAAAATTCAGCTGAAAAGTGGAAACAACGTATATTACTGTTGATTTATCTCAAAAAAGTAGACAGTAGATGTACTTCTAGATTATAGCATATAGTACAATAAACAATAGAAAGGTGTAAGTGCAAAAGAGCTTGAGTGACTCACAATTTTTGGAGATGGAACTATATAAGTGTAAAGTTCAAAAATGTTTAAAAAAAAAAAATAAAGAAAGGCAAATAAAATCGTAACTTTGGGAGTTTAGGACTCGAATGGTCTCTACTCACCGTGTGTTAACAAGTTGCGAGCCTTATAAATCAATTAAAAATGTAGTGGACATTCTCTCTTTGACAATTGCACGTTAGAATAAAATACACTTTGGCCAAGATTTTCAGAATTATTAATTCAGACCATTTCTGAAGTCTTAAATGATAACTTTCAAATGTTAAAGCCTGACTGATCCACCCTGCGTGTTTTAAAAAATTATTGTCCTTATAAATCAATGAAAAATGGAGTAGACATTTTTTTTAGATAATTGCACATTAAAAAAAAATTCTTTGGCTAAGATTTTTAGAATTGATAATAATTCAGCCCATTATTAGGGTGTTAAATGATAAGAAGAAAAGTTTTATCTCTAAGTTATACCTCTGTGTTAAAAATAAAAATAAATCGACCACTAATACTTAAGTATGTTTAATGAATCTTTGGGATTTATTATAATCTATTTGGATAGAATAGAGCTTTAGATAATTACAATTTTAATTAAATAAATAATTAGAAACAAGTAATTGATATTATTTACTTTTTTTTTTATTTAATTACAAATTTTTTACCAACAATATATTCAATTTTTATTAAAATTTTTTTTTTTATTTTTATAAAACTTACAAAAATTTTAATACATAAAATATTTACAAAAAATTGTTATATAATTTTATTAATATAGTACAGTGGTTATTCCCCAACAGTTCGATAAAAAACAATTTGTACAAAATAATTTTGATCGTAGCGACAAAGATAATGATAATAATTGTTATTATTAATTTATGATTACAATTATATATAGTAAGTATAATTTTCAGCGATAGATTTTTCCATACTGTCAGTGGATGAATTTCCAATAGATATTTTTTCTTCGCTGATAGTCGACAAAATTGGACGATAAATCCGGCACCCATTTTTTCGTTTTGCCTTTATACTTTTAGAGTGCGGTAGAGCATAGTCTAATTTGTCCCAGAACGATGGATCACCCCATTTGATGCAAGTATTCAATTTGAGAAACTTCTTCAACTCCGGATCAGTGATTTCAGATGGCTGGATATCACCGTACAAAATAATTATAACTCTTGCACGGTCTTCGTTGAGTGCTTGATTGTGCGCTGCGCTGAACTCTATTATACCCCAAACACTGTCTAAATAATTAGGCGAAAGAACAATGATTGTTCGCTGGGAGACATTTATAGAGTCGGCGATTTGCTGAGGAACCCACTCTCCTCCGATCCAATTATGGTAATTAATACAAATCTTCAGTGGATTAGGTCCTTGTTC
The DNA here is from genome assembly GCA_905319865.3 of Cotesia congregata. Taxonomy (NCBI): domain Eukaryota; kingdom Metazoa; phylum Arthropoda; class Insecta; order Hymenoptera; family Braconidae; genus Cotesia; species Cotesia congregata. The sequence goes on along the minus strand of CAJNRD030001124.1, from coordinate 7,214,101 downwards.
AAGCTTAGGAACCAATTCGCTGACTATAAATTCTTCATCTTTGTATGAAAAACTTATAAAAGCATCGTAGATTTTATCTTTGTCCACCTCTTCTTCAGTTACCAATGACAGACACCATCCACCAGCGTACAGCCACACTTTTATCTCGTAGTTATAAAGATTATAAAGTAATACAAGAATACCGAAGATCATTCCTAGACTAAGTAGTGCAATTAAAACTATAAAAATCCAAGTAAAAGAAATAGGACATAATTCATTTTTAGTTATTTCAGAGATAGGTACCTCGCCAAATGTTATTTTTTCCAATTCAGGAATCTTGGTTCGCATCTTTTCTATAAAAGTAAACAAATTCAATGATTCACAGTCAAATTTCCATTGATTGTCATGCAAAGTAAGATTTTTTAGCACTGTTGAAGCTTTTAGTTTATCTAAAACTGTGTCATTGACTTTGGATATTAAATTATTATCTAAATATAATTCTTTTAGCGAATTAAATGGCATATTTGTAGGAATTTCAACAATTTTGTTGTCTGACAATGACAGTACTGTAATTTGGTTAAATTCAATTAGATCTGGCTGGATTGATGATATATAATTGCCTGTTAAATCGAGTTCTAGATTAGCCCCGGAGATCCATTTAATATTGCTTGGTACTTCTAGGAGTCCTCGATATGAACAGTCGACTAAAAATGATTGATCCTCTGGTCTAATTTTGCAAGCACACCTGGGTGGACAAGTTCCAATTGTAACTAAAGAATAGTTTGTGGGGGTACAAATAGAATTTTCTTCGGTCTTATTCTTCTCATCACAATTTAATTCTTCTGTGATAGTCGGCTTAAGAATGTGTGACGAATAAACTTTATTGGCTAACAACGTCAGGAAATTGTACGTGTTACAGTCACACAGCAGTGGATTGTCGTCGATTTTTATACGAACGGAGGCATGCCAATCAAACCTAACTTCTAATTCGCCAAATTGAATTTCTTCTATTTTATTTGAAGATAAATCCAGCTTAGTGGCGCTCAAAAAATCGAGATCTGATCCCTGCAATTATAAAATAAATTATTATAAAGATAAAATAACTAAATAATTAGAAAAAAAGTTATAGATGATTATTAAATTTACCTTTAAAGAAGTTATGTAATTATAACTGAGATCCAGCTCGCGGAGGTTGGTCGCCCATGTCCAATCTCGAAATATTTCAGTGATATTATTATGAGCTAGATTTATGTATTGTACTGATTTTTGGACGAAGTGAAATGGCGAAATCGGACCAAATTCATTCATAAATTTGTCGGACTGAAGCGTCAAAAAATTGTGAGAAAAATCAACCCTCTGGAGTTTATTCAAACTGTAAAATGCTCGAGGATCGATGGTTGTCATGTCGTTGTGGCTCATGTCCAAAAATTTAAGTGAAAACAACCCAGTCAAAAGATTACTGTAAGTAATTAAAAAAAAAAAATTAGCATGTATGCATAGTTTTTAAAAATTTAATTGAATGTTTAAATGATTACCTGTTAAGTGATCTGATTTTGTTATGCGACAGATCCAAATTCTCTAAGCTATTTAATTCTATAAATGCTTTGTCGGAAAGAAAACGATCACTGGATAAATAATTTGAGCTGAGATTCAAAAATTCCAAATTGTCGCAGTCTTGAAATAGTTTTGGTGGAATATAAAAAAGATGATTTTTTGATAGATCCAACTTTTTCAATCCAGTAGTTTTTTCGAATAAATCACCAGTCAATTGCATGATTTTACTATTAGCTAAATAGATTTCTTTCAAGTTTATCAAATTTTTAAAAAATCCACCAGGAAATGATGGAATAAACTGACCATTGTTTGTCAATAAAAATGATTCTAATTTAGTGTTCTTGCGGAGTAAACTTGAACTTAGAGTTGAGAAATAATTGTCAGACAAGTCGAGGTACTCTAAATTTAATAAAGGTTCCAATATTTTAGGAGCAATATTCGCCATTTCACTGTTTGTTAAAGAAACTTTTTTCAGATTGACAAAACCCTCGAAAAAATCATCGTCGACATATAGCAGGTCATTGTCGTTCAATGAAATTTCCTGGAGACTTGTGAAATCTTTCAGATACTCTTTTTTAATTGGCAAATTATATCCATCGTTAAATACTGATGACAATTTTTTGCCGAATGACGATGATTCAATTTTTAATTTCGTGATATTTAAATGGCCAAATATTTTTCTGATGGCATTACTTACAGCAGTTGGCTCAGTAAATTGACACTGTATAAAAGTAGCTCCCAAAATTGTTTTATTTTTCAAAAATTCAGACTTTTTAGGCCAATATTTTGTCATTTTTGTTGTTATCTCAGAATCATCCTTGTCATCGATGAGTGATTTATAAAATTCATCTTCATCAATGATACCATAGTAAACATGAAGTGATTTTGCTGAAGAAACTTCATGCTCCAGACATTGCAAACTTCCAGGACACTGAGCAGCCCACGATGATGTAATGAATAATAGCAGGTAGAACCAACTGGCTTTCATTTCCAAAACCTAAAATTGAAAAATAAAATAAGAATTATTAAACTTTTATAAAGTAAATTATATTATTTTTTGTAGAAACGGCGTAATGTATTACTAATCGGGATAGAATAGACAACTTTATTACTTATCTTTAAAGTATACATTTTTCCGTAATTGATGTTCTAATTTACTCCACCATCGGAATAATAATAATAACTAAAAAATAGATGCATATCGCCTACGTGTATATTCAAACTAGATTACTTAAAAAATTTTTTGTTCTTATCTATCAGTGAGTAAACAGTAGAAAATTTATAAACAAAAATTTATTTCAGTATATGTTAGTCACTGCTAATGATATCTAACATATTTTTTTTCAATCAACTAAAGATAAATTTCAGGAAATTATTTTCTCTTTAGATATTCATATTTTTTTAAATGAATATTTTAACAATAAGTTAAAAATTGCATTAAAAAAAATCAAGAAAACGAAATAATAGGAAAAGTTTCACGAATCAAAAGAAAAGAAATAAATGTCTCTTATGAAGAATATAAAATAATTGGTATGTTTATTTTTTTTTTTTGTAATTAAAACAACTTTTAAAAATCCACTTTTTAGTAACATATAAAATCATATTCTGTTCTTTTTTTATTGGAAACGATTAACTTAAAATAAATTGAACGAATATAAGTAAAGTAAACATGACTTACCTATTTTCTTTAAATTTGAGAATTAATTATCGCCGTTCTCTGAAAGTTTGTTGTTAAAATAAAATTCAAAATATTGAATATTTAAACTAAGCAAAATTTTCACGTGTTTTTCAAAAAAGAACTAGAAAAATTAACCTTCAATCAAGTAATGATATTCAGTGAAGACTAACGTAGTTTAGTAATTACCTCGTGGCTAACTGACAATTGTACAGAGTTTTTTTTCTTTTGTCCAGAATTATCTATTAGTAGAATCGAACCATGAATTTCCCCACTTTTTAGAATATCGATAGTGAAATTTAAAATTTTAAAATGACTAACGTAACTATATACTTCTAAATGTATACTTAGATATTTATTTTAATAATAAATAAAGATAATTTTTAATAAAAAAAAAATTTCGGTTAGTTAATTTTAATTTCCTGACTGCATACTTAATTAATAAAAAATGAATAAATTAAGTTAAATAAATAATTAATGACTATATACTAAATATAAACTAGAAGAGAACAAAATAGGAATTACACGGTATATAATAATAAATAACAAAAATATAAAATAAGTTGTTATAGCACATATATTCATTTATTATACGTAGATTGTTCATAGCTTATTATTCGTCTATCTTTTATAGCAACAGCAAGTATTACAGTATTACAGTTTGGTCAGATTAACAAATGTGATATATTATTATTATTATTATTATTATCGCCAATCTGCCGTAAATGTGACAATCATACAGCAAATCCGGATGAACTGTATGAGTGACTGAGCCCCATACAAATACGGCAGGTTAGTGAATAGATGCCTTTCGATCATCCGGATACGAAGGCGTCTATTGCTTTTTTTTTTATATTAAAATGAATTTTTCAATAGTATTTGATTTATTACATCTGTTTTTTTTATTTTTCAATGAATTATTTTTCAAGACATCCAGCGGAGTCTACGGGAAAAGTCGTTTAGGTGCAAGAGCGCGTTCTACAAGCGCTTTTTAACACAAACTAAGTGTCTGCATGTCGTATCACCTGCGACTTTTAAAATGTTAATGAATTTATAATTGTTCGTTCTTAACAACTTAATTTTCTTTTGTTTATAATATAATCTTTCATACTATCTCGTTCTATCTTACTTAATCATACTCTCACGTACACATTTGACATTACCAAGGCATGTACATATATCTCATCAATATCAGCTATTTAATTTTTCTTTCATCTCGTAATCTCACTCCGAATTTAATAGACCCAAGCATCGCAACACAGCCCACGTGAGTCCTGTTTACTCTGTACACCGTACAGCTTCTTTTTACTATGTAATTAATAATTAATAATTAACTGTTTAATCTAACAATTAAATATTTCACGCGTTTATTTATCCTTTATAATTATTATTAAATATATTTATAATTTTTTTTATGACCAAATAATTACACTCATCAGCGTATCGTATACTAAGAAATACACACATCGAACTGATATTAATATTTATTTATCTTTATCATCATCATCATCATCATCATCATATTCTTCATTATCTATTTCATAATTAACTCTCTTAAATCTTAATCACATCTTAGAGCTACATTTGTTTTTATATATATTATTATTTACATCTTTTTGGCACCTAAATTGTCTGTCATCGAATGACACCAATCTATAACATGCATCCAAGGAATCGAACAAAACTCACCATCGATCTCTACACCCTATATATCTTCTTTTATTTATTTCATTTTAATTTTTAAATTTTAAATTAAATTCAATATCAATACAAGTTTATTTAAATATTTATTAATAATTAATATCATTAGACGCGTTAAGTCATCATTCCATGGTTGACTCACAGTGTCTGTGTCGCAGAATCACCCGGGAACGTTCCGTATGTAATATTCATTACCATTAAACTGTTTTATTATTTTATTTTTCATTTCAAATTGTAGTATGGATATTGTTTTTATTTATTTGTTTTCTTCATTTAAGTAACTAGTTTCATTTCTTGGATCGTTCAAATGACCGCGACGTGTCAGAACAACTCAAGTGAACACGTTTTAAATAGATACTTTGGCATACTTTATTATTATTATTATTGTAATTATTATTTTTTTATTTATTTTTAAATTGAATTGTACATTTTTGTGATATATTACTATTATATTTTCCTATCAAGGCTCATACAAATTTATTTTATTAATTAACTTTAATATTATTACTCTCATTTTAGTTACAATTAATATTATTATTATTATTATTATTACTAAAGAAATTTGTATGAGCCGAGTCCTTTTATTTGTACATATATATCGGACGTCACCAACTCGTCTTATAACTTTTTTTCTTCAAGTTTTTATTTTATTTTTGTGCAGTATTTGTTATTAACTACAATACTACTTAAATAAAGTTTTGAAGACGAATTGATAAACACGCCGTACCCGCGGTTATTTGTGTCTCGAATTATTTATTTATTTTCAATTTTTTTCTACATGAATTACACTTATTTATTATTTACTTATTAATTGAATAAATAACTTTGTCCTAGATAAAACTGACTGCGACTGGTTGTTATTTTTAGATATTTTTTTTTCCAGACTGCCCGGCAGTCAGATTTAACAATCACAAAATAAAATTTAATTACTAATACAATTTAATTTTTAATTTAAATATTTGTATTTTTTTTTTTTTTTTTTTTAATAATAATAATATTTTATCAATAACAATTAACATTTATTATTCAGTTTTTATTCATGGCTATTAGTACGATATTTTACTAATATTCTTGCCATTAATAGTTAGTTTTATTGTTATTGATTCATATAATTTAATTTACAATTTAACCATATACATGAAACATAATATGCAATAAAGATTTTTTTTTATTTATTTTTATATTTGTCGTAATCACATTTTAACTAACGATCTAATTGAAAAAAAAAAAATAAATAAAAAACGTAGAACTTAATATAAATAAATACACAATAATCAATAATTAATAATAAATTATATATGAATGTTATATTTATTGTGCAATTTTAATAATTTTAAAATCTATCCAAGTGTGTGTACTAAAAAAATATTTATCAATAAAACTACAGAGTGTGCTATGATTGTGAACATTTAAAAATGATAATATATATTTTTTTTATTTTTTTATTTGTAATAATTAAACTATTTGTAATTTGTAAAAAGAAATTTTTCAAATATCGAGCACTTATCATAGTAATTAATGCTTTGTGTCTGTCAATAAAATTTAATTGTAAAATTATTATTATCTAACACGTCGGTATTTTAGTCACATTTCAGTAATAAATAAATATTTTTTTGTCTTTAAGTAGTTATCATTTGAATTCAGTTGCTTCAAGGAAAGGATCCCGCGATATTCCTTTTCGCTTATTATGAACCATCATATCATATCAATATACGTTGTAATAAAGTATACGTACTACTTATATTAAAAATTTCTACATATATTCGTACTATAAATATATGTATATATCGCCCGTAATAAGTCACTCAGCGTCATAAGTAATAACGATAACATATCATAGATGAATTTTTAATAAACGTATTAAATTTATCACTGCAGTATGTTGCTGTTGTTGTTAATGTTGTTTTGGCTTATTGTACAAATAAGAATCTAAGTAAACAAATGTTTATACACCGTGCGATGATTCTCAATCAGAAGCACCATAGCAGACACTGAGGATGACACCTTGCTCAGAATACCTCTGGATCCGTTGGATCATTGGATGTTGATGGTTGTGGTCCTGTTGATGGCATATTTGCGTCTGTATCCCGTCGCTTGACTTTACCCTTCGTCTTCTTCAGCATCGCGGCCTAATTAAGGGACAGGATCAGGGATTGCACAAAGGCGACGATCGATAATCATTTTTTTTTTCTTTTTAAGTTTTTTTCATATAACAAGGAATATATATCAAAGTCGCGTTTACGTTTTCAAACAAATGGAAATTCAATGATAAATATAGATAACAATAACCCGTGACATAAAAAGTTAAAGATGACACAATAAAATGTGATAAAATAAATAAAAATACATATCCTACTTCAATATACGTATATAATAATAATAATAATAATAATAAAATATGGTGATAAATGAAGTATAATAATAATAATAGTATAACAACGATAGTAAAAAATACTGTTTGGAAAAATAACATGGCAAATTTATATTATATGCATTCATCTATATAAACGTATTTGACGTTTATGTACATTTATGCATACATATATCCATAATATACGACGAGAAGCTCAAACTGCATATAGGGCAAAGGTACTGGAATTAATGGAGACAATGATAGTGGAATATATTTATATGTGGAATAAAATGTATATTTAGGGTGACTTTTAAAAATTTTTTATTTTCATTTTTACTTTAAAGCTTCATAACCAATTTTTATTTCGGTTTGAAATATCTTTAATGAAATTACTATTTTCAACAATAACGATAATTTATTTTTAATTCTTGAAGTTAAGATGAAAAATATTATCTATAAAAATATTCAGAGATTGGAAAATTTTAATTGTATTAAATTTACTTAGAAGTGAAAGACTTTGAAATGTTTATAAGTGAACTAACTCTAATAATTATTTTTAACTTATTTACAAATAAACAGTTTATTAAAAGACATTTTACATCTGTGAATGTATCTTTAGAATTTTAAAAATCGGAAAAAAATTTCCATTCACGAGCTTTTTTCACATGAATTACAATAATTGTCTACTGTTGAGAAAAATGAAAATATCGAGTTTTTTTTCAATCACCCTAATAAATATACATATGTACGGATGTATATATTTATATAATAAAAATGGATAAATATTGTATATAATATATATATATATATATATATATATATATATATTATAGAGAGCAAGAGAGAAAGGAAATGAGAAAATACTGAGAGCTTGAGATAGAGATGAATTTGGGTAGAGTATATAGAGGTAGCATGCATCGGGGATTCGCTGGATCGACCGTATGAAAGGTTTGCCTTGTCCAAAACTCCCCTTTCTTTATTATACACTGCACGCGCATGTACTAACGCACGCGTGCACGGAGGAGTCCAGACAGAGATTGCAAACTTTGTTTATTTTTTTTTTGTATTTGTTTCTATGTAATTTTAAGACTTAAGAATTTTAATGACAGACAAAAAAAAAGTTAAAAAAAAAAATGAATGCGACGACCGATTTGTATTTAGCTGTTGAATTGGGATGATTTACTCGTCTGTGCACTTGCCCCCCTCCCCATTAGCCGGTTGTATTGACGGTTCTGTATTCCGACGTCGGATTTTATTTTTCTTCAACATGGTAGCCTGAAGTGAACAGAGGAATAAGGAAGATATAATTAGTAGACTGCGATTTGGGCATATGATGAAAGGGAGGATCACATGCGCTGACGGACTATTGGTTTAGCTGCTTAGGTTTAGCTTTATTAATATATTTGATGATGCTTTCTCGGATAAAATAGCCGCGGTATATACTTTTTTTCCAAATTTATTTTTAACACACTACTTGCTAGGTAATACCTATAATGATAGTTGATAGTTAACACTTAGCGTGCGACATAAATACTGTAATAATTTATAAACGTGCTGTAGATTCAATACAGCAACAGCATGTAAATTCAATTTTATATTACTTTATTAAATCCATTAGAAATTTTTTAATTAAAATTTTTTAATCAATTTATTTTTTTTTTTTTTTTATCAAGTATTAATTATTTTTTAGTAAAATAACTAAATGTTAATTATTTGCTGTATTGAATTAATAAATAGCTACGGTATGAAATGAAAAATGAATGTTACCTTGAGAGCAGACTTGAGAATAACTACTACACTTGGAGTCTGGGTCCATGGCTCACCATCGACTTGTACTGGTACATCCGAACTCAAATGAATTTTTATATGTCCGCCCTGGTAATAAAAAATGACGTGATATATGATACTTATGTATGTACTATTTGTATTTTTATAGAAGATAAGCTAGAGAAAAAAGATAGTGACAATGATAAAAAATAAAAAAAGTTTTATTATTAATCTTACTTGTGCTATTCTCATAGCTGAGCGGAAACCAGATTGGATTTGTCCCAAGTGTGCAACGCCTGTAACTCCTACGACCTCTAATAAACCGTCGTAATGATTTGGTTTACGGAATTGGTCGTCTGGGCCATCGCCCCATGGCTTTGCTCCAGAACCCCAGCTACAAATTTACCACGTTATTATGTTAATATTAATGTGCTATGCATATATATTATTTATTTCCAGTAAATTAAATAAAAATGTTAATGTAAACCTCTGGATGTTTAAAATAATCATTCCTTCGAGTGGCGGCAGATCAATCACTTTATTGTCAACCTCCAGCCTAATTTTCCTTTGCATATCTCGGCACGTTTTATCCAACATTTTCTTTACTCCCATTTTAACGTAGACTCCTTTATTGTGCAATCGACTGTTGAATTTATCAGGATTTTCTTCCCGGGCGTTGTGAAATCCCAGGCATAGGTCCGCGTCAATACCAAGACCGAAGTAATTATTCATAACAAACATTTGTGCGTTATCTTCACTCGTAGATCCAGCTCCTTAAATATTAATTTGTTATTTTATTTTTAAGCTTTTAGTTTTATTGTGAAAAAATATAAATTATAACTGACTCATGACAGAGACAGATATGAAGAAAAACATAAAAATAAATAAATAACTCATTAAATTTTTATAAAAAAAAAAAAAAAAAAAAAAAAAAAAAAAATGATGACATTTTTACATTTAATTAATAGTTTTTCAAGCTGACATTTAATTTATTAAAAAAGATATGAAGGTTAATTATAAATTTAAAATGAAATGACTAATAACTGATGACTATATTTACCCGTAGCATCATCTTGATCTTGAGGATGAAATACAACAGTCCACCTGTCGAGCATAATCTCTTCAGCATCGATAACATCTCGTAGAAGATTAATTGGATCTTCGCCACCAGTATAACCGGGTCCCCAACATAATACTCGTGCAAGATCGTTACCCGTTCCTAAGGGCACAATTGCACAGGCTGGTGACGAGCACTCACTGTCTTGTCCTACATTGTCTAAACACTGTAATACCCATCCTATCGTGCCATCGCCACCGCAAACAAGTATCTTGTAATTCCTTATATGCCGAAACATATACATCCTGATGTACATGAAAGATAAACCATCCGAGCGATCGATGAGCAATATAACAAACAAACCAACAAACAACATACAAAAAAAAAATTAGTGTAAATATATACAGGGAGATTAAAATATTACAGATGGTGGATGGTGGATGATAGATAGACGGGGGTTGGAATTTAATCGATCAACTTACCCGGGAAGTGGACCGCCATTGTCCAAGTCAAATACTTGGTATGGATTCAAGAGTTTGCGGAAACTGGTGACTAATTCGTGACCTTGGCATCCACCCGATTTGACGTTGACAAATACCAACAGTGGTTGGACACCCGCTGGTATCATGGTTGGTTCAATACTTGGTAGAAGCATAACCAGCAGATTTTTGTCTTCATATTTCGATTCACGTAGGATGTATAATGCACGAACGGCTTTCTCCAGGTCTTCGTAAATTATTACCATGCACCCGTGCTCATAATAAATTGGACCGATCGACTTGAATTTGTTTTCTGAATTTTTTAAACAATTTATTATTTGCTACTGTACTGAGATAAGAAATTTAAGAAAAAATCTAGTTACTTTTTATAATCAAGAATCAAAGTGATTTGATTTTTAAATTTTAATTCAATTAATCAATCAGATTGTGTTTATTAAAAAAATGAAAAAATTACCTATTCCTAAAAAATCAATGAGAATATTTTCATAAAGCTTCTCATTTAAGCTTGCTGGTAAATTGGCAACGTATAGTGCGACATTAGAACCGTGTGGATCTTGTTTTAATTGTAGATAAAATCTCATTAGCTCCCGTTGTCTAATAGAATCTTTTCCTAATTGTTTTAATATCTCCAATGGCTTTTCGGCAGTGTCCATCACCCTCTCTGTAACTACTCAATTAAATTATTTCAATTAGCAATATTACTTTTATTAAAACTATTAAATTTTTAATTATTCGTTTTAATATACTAAATGTAAATAATAATTATAATTACCATCACGATCCATGAGAACTTCACTGCATCTATAGTCTTCAATGTTTGCGTTGGGTTGGTTAAATTGAACCAGTGCTTCACTCATAAGATCAGCTACTGTTGTTTCTTCATTTATTGTTACTGTACAATAAGTTTGAAGTACATTAAGTTTACCAGGGTAGACACGAACTTCACTACTTAATTGGTCTCTGTTAAAACAAAAAATATAAATTTATTTTATGTATAATGTTAATAAAATTATTACCTTAAAGATATACATTTTTAATTTAATAAGACAAAACAAATTATTTGTGAAAAAACAAACCTATGTCGCAGAAAAACACCTCGGCGTTTGCCTTCTTTACGATGCAAATTAAGTACTGGCGTTGGATCACACAACCGCGTCTCTTCGGGCGCGTACAAATCAGTTAGATAAAAAGAACCTGTGAACACATTCAATTTTTAGAATTAAAATATCAAGATTCTTGAATAATTTTTCACTGAAAATATAAAATGTATAATTAAATAAAAATAATAATAAAAACATACTCAGATGTACTTCCGTGATGTGATACGCTTTAAGAGCCGCCGCTAAAACTTCCGCTGTAGATGCTTGCCGAGGAACTGAGATTACCCGGAATATTTTTCGCTTAAGGGACAAATTGCCGTCGTAAACTTTAATCATTTCTGTAGACAGTTTAATGTTATTAAAATATTATATTTTTTATTATCTGCATTAAAAGTCCGGCTTAAAATATGAGAGCCAGGAAAAAATAATTAAAGAAGTGGTATTATATAGAGAGAAAATATAAAAGAGAAAAGAGGAAATATAGATATAGATATATATAAAAAGAAAAAGAAAAAAAAAAAAAACAAGTTAATCTCACCTTCATCACCTCGTTCTTTATCGTCCTTATCCTTTGGAGATTTAGGATCTCTATTGTGACCGGTGCTGGGTTGCATCGCGTCATCGCTGTCACGATTTTTAGTGTCTCCGCTGCTAAATTCCTCCGAGATACTTCGCGCTATAATCAAACAATTAGTTTGGCTTTTTAACCATTAAAGATAAGAAACACGACAAGAAGTTTAATAAAATAAAAGTCAAACAACAATTTTTCATAATATTATCGCAGCAAATCATCTTGCGCAGGCTTGTTTTATTTTTATTTGTCGCAATTGAGCTTATTTATATATATATATATATATATATATATATATATATATATATATTTATT
>CAJNRD030001124.1:7146601-7200366 GCA_905319865.3 Cotesia congregata | reverse complement strand
TATATATATATATATATATATATATATATATATAAATATATATTTATATAAATTAATATATATATAGGAATAGGAATTTATATCTTGGCAGTATAAATAGCGTTGGATTATTTATTACAAATTTATCAAGACGTCAACAGGATAAATATTATGAGATGCAGGATGTTTTATTTACCATCTATGTAAAAATCGTAATCACTGTCGAATTTATTTATTGAATTTTATTGAAAGCAAATGATGTTTATCTGTTACAGTGTGTGTAATTTATCAAAAATAATTAAGAATAAATTTACCATCAACTCAACTATGTTTGTAATTAATTTAATTCTTCCAATATAATAATTGTTCTATGTTTAATTGAGAGAAATAAAAATAAATGATATATATTAATTGGCATTTAATTAAGGGTCAAAAGTTCCCCAAGTCGTAAATCATCAATTCTATTTGGTGATTTTGTTTGCGAGTGTTGTAATTGTAGCAGCTTACTGTTAATGTATAGCGCATGCCAGCAGTACTAAAATAATAACAAGAAATAAAAATAATAATGATAATAATGCTTTCTACACAGCAATATCGTTGTTAGAATCTCCTATTTCATATGATGGGATAGAGTTGCGTGCATTTATATGAAAAGCAATCAAACCAAGTACACACATGCTAAAATTTACGCTAACAAATAAACTTGAGTACCCGGAAAAAATAAATTATAAATGTTCTATTATGACCATACATACATTTAAACATAAATATGAATTTTTAATATTATTTAAACAGTATTGACAATTAAATCAATTAAAACTAAAATTTAATTAGTAATTTACTTATTTATTTAAAGTAAAAATTTTATAATGTTCCTATGGATCATATATATTCACATAGTAAAAATTTATGTATGATCATAAATATGAATAATTTTTCCTCGGGCATGTATTATGAAAATGAATCGTATATATGAATGTTAATGTTATATTGTGCTCACGGTGTTATTCCAAGTTAATAAATGAAGAAATATAATGTATGATTGGTGATTATGAATAAATAAAACGAGACTGGGGCTGAAGTGAAAACCTACGCATTGTTGTACACCATCAATGTTGAAGTTATTGATTTTATTTTTAAACGCGTTGAGATTAAAAAAACTATACAAATAATAACCGGCTCGTCATACTGTACATGTTGTATGCTGTATGTTGAATATTCATTTAAAGTATGATTGTGATAACATAATAGTGTAAATATAAATGTTATTATGAATCAGGAATAGAGAGCCTTTTCTATTTCTATAATGGATAACTGCGTTGACAGCATAGCAATATAATGAAAAGAGAGTAGAGAAAAATAAAAAGTTTAAAGTAAATGAGGTAAATATGTATGTATAATAGTAGTACAGCTTTTTAAACTTTTATCCTATAGGTCTATATGTTTTATCACATTATACTACTGTATTAAACAATAATTATAAAAAGAAAATTAAACAATACAACCATCTAACTATACTAGGTTATTCATTTAATATTTAATTATTTATTACACAAATACTACTTGCTTAATATCGACTTTATGAAACAATTATTATTTACACACGATTAACTAATAAAATAAATAACTGGGTTTATATGCTAACAAACAATATCCAAAGGGTTTTAATATATATGTTACTGTTATTATTTTTTTTTTTTTTATTATTGTTATCATCATCATTATTATTATTTATGTTTTTTTTTTTTTTTTTTTTTATTAATGATATATACGAGTTAGATGCATGAAAGATAGATAGACGCGATATGTTCACAAAAACACAGTTGCACGACGATTTGGTTTTTTAAAGACTAGGTACCTCGAACATAAGGAGGGGAAGCATGACAATTTCCATGGCAGCTACGTGGAAAAACTAGTGAAAGGCGCCTGAAAGCTTCGGCTAGATGACCTGTCGCCCCAATTCGTTCGCTCTCAGCAAAATCAAATTGCTCTCCGGTGTTATCTTCAAATAAGAAGCAAACGATATTTTTCCGAATTCGTCAGACACAACACATCACTATTCCATTAAACTATGTTTTATTACTGATTACTTTTTTTTTGTTAATCCCCTAATTTATTTATTATTTAACTTGTTTTATTGTTTGCACTGAGTAATGACTTTTGTTTAACGTTTTGTGACTTAATTGTTAATTTATTTTATTTATTTGCTCTGTATTACTTGTTTAAAGTCTGCCAAATTTCAATTTATCTACTCGAGCTATTTTTATTTTAACAAAATTAATGTTGAAATAATTTACCGGTTTAATAAGTTAATATTTTTATTTATGATTATGAACTGCAAGCTTCCAACAAACACAATGTAAAAATATTTAGACTGCAATTGTCCCAAGATGATACATGACAACACACAAATGGATTTGTCAGGGCATTTTTATCCCAATTAAGAAATGAGTACTGTTGAAAATTTCTGAAATTTCAGCTTAGTTCTATATTTTTACGCTTAAATATTGGATTGCATATTATTAAGCCATTACTTGAAACTTAATTTTAAAAATTATTATTTTAATTAAAAACTTTTACTAGATGAGAATTTTTATTAAAAAATTCAGATATATATTTAAAATTTTAATTCAAAATGTCATTTAATTTGATAGAAAAAAAAATTTTCAATGATAAAAAACATAATTAGTTTTCTAAATTTTTACGAAATTGCAAAAGTTGTTTAAAACATAATTTTTTATATAATTAGTAGACATTCAGATAAAAAAATCAATAGTTTTTTTCTTTGGAATTTTAAAGAAAAGTAATTTAATTTACGGTTTGGAAAAAAAATTATTTACTTTAGAGAAATTTTCAAAATATGATAAACTTTTGTATTCAATGTTATGTATAAAAAGTTTAATTTACAGAAATTTCAGAGAAATTTTCTTACAGTTTGTGAAATATAATACAATTTATTAATAATAGTGACAGATTTTTAATTAACTTTATTTATTTTATTCAAAAAACGTAACCGTGCAGACAAAATACATAGCACAATTAAACCTGACTCGAGATGAACAAATTTTAACGTGAGATTATACATAAGAATAATAGATGATAAGAATATAGTATATAAAATGAAAATAGCGATTAAGAGATAGAAATAAAATGGAAATTATAATAATAAAAAAATAGGTAAAAAATTAGAGTTATACTTTATAAACTATGTTATGGGAGATTATCATACTATTATGTGATAGTATAAACTTTGTGTGTTATGTTTATGACATGTGTATTCTATAATGGATATTATGATACTTAATATTGATACTAAAGTTATAGTACAAATATATATCTATTAATAATAATAACTTATGGTAGTTGTTTACTTGTAATAATTTTGTCAACAGTATTAAACTCTTAAAGTAAGCAATAAATAAAGAGTTTTGTTTCATTGAGCATGCGTATGCCAGTATAACACCTGTTTTAATATTTAATACGTAATACATATCACAAAGTAAGCCAAATAATTTTGCATTGTTTGATATTTGATATTATTAGAGGCAGCAATTTTTACAATTTTTCTTTTTTATTATTATTTACTATTGATAATTATTCTTGATTGAATTATTAATAGTTTGTGATTGTATTGCGCGGTTATTGAATTTATATATAAACTACTTGACTATAAATTTAATAAATGAATTTGTTGGAACGATAAATAAAGTTTAATTGAAATACTCACGCGTTGAGATTTCTCTCCGTCGAGAATGTACACCGATGATTGCCTCCATTGGCACATCGCTTCGCGGGATGCTGATTGCGTATGGAGGTAGATAAATCGGTTCTAAACTTCCGAAGGTGCATTCTTGTCTTACGGCCGGACTTTTGCGGCAATAAGAGTGTAACTAGAAATTAAATAAATAAATATCAAAAATCATTTTATAGTTAAGTTTGAAATTAAAAAAAAAAAAAAAAAAAAAAAAAAAAAAAACTAAAAAATTAAAAAATTAAAGCCGTCATTAATTATTGCTAAAAAATTAACCGATTACTGTATTTTAAGTTTTACGATATTGACTATAAAAGTATGACTTAAAAAATTTCAATTTTCTATTCTACTAAAATTTGCATTATATCTCTCAAGACAGTTATTAAACTTTCAATCTTGTCAAACATAAGAAAAAGTTCAAGATTAAGCTTATAGATTATTATGATTATAAAAGTGCATTTTTCCTGAACGTTCCCGTTTCGGCAATCTCCAGACTCCTGACACATAAAAAATAAGATTTATCGTGAAATTACCGTCATGCCACACCACTCGCATCGAAATCCCGACAGGCACTCAGTAGAACAGCAGCCCTTTTTGCATACAGCGCATTTTGAATTGGTCGGCAAATTTCCTTCTCGCCAGTGATGTGTATGAGTGACTGACGACAGGTCCTTTCCCGGCAGGTACGTCGCATTCTCCTTGCAATCCGCCAAAGCAAAGTCTTGACAATCCGTGTGCACAAAGTACTCGCAAACTTTAATTTAATTTCAAAATATATAATTAATTATCATATAAATAGATAAAAAACTTTATTCTTATTTTTGTAATGGTAATGAATTTTTCAATTACTTTCACAGTGTACGGACGGAGACGTGTCCTCAAGACGTTTTCGACAAACATTGCAAAATTTCTTTTTATGATGTACCGGTTCGGACCAGCAATGTGCAACCGGATTCTGGAAAAAGAAGACAAAAATTACAATTATTATTATTGTATTTATAAATTATTTTAACAATATAAAAGTTTTTAGCTAAACTTATATTAAAAATTTTGGCTTTATTATTGTCATTTGTCAATTTTAAAGTTAAGGTAGTACTGGCAATATTGCAAAAGTTTCACTTGATTTAATTAGTAAATTTATCTGTGCAATGTCTTGCTTAAAAAAAAAAAAAAAATAGTGACAATTCTTGAAAGTTTTATTTATCAAGTAGTATTATCATATACATTAAATCTGTATTTTCAAGAATAGGAAATATTCAGTCTGTTATTTACCCTCATTTTATAAAAATTTGAAAGGTACTTTTTGTAAAATAAAATAAAAATTGTGATTTTTTATAAGACTAATAAGTTGAATGCAAAGATTTTAAAAATTCATTATTTTTTACTAGTTCTCTTAGCTCTTTAAAAATTTGAAAAAAAAAAATGTAAGTTTTTTAAATTTGAAAATATTACCATAATACATGGAACAATAATCTACTAATATATAAAATTTCATTGAATTTTAAACAGTATAAATAAAATTATTTTTTGATCACTTAAAAAAATAAAATCAGGATTTGTTCAGTTAAGAAAGAACAAGTGTATGATAAAATATTACCGACAATTAAATAACGTCTGTCTGCTCAGCAATAGATATAACTACTTAACAACATCAGACAACCGGTTAACGTACGTTAAGTTAAGTTATGTCTGGTTCTTAGTCTACAACCAAACCACTTAGACAACAGCAGCGTAGTGTAGTGTACCGATAACATACTTTTCTATTATCTATCATCAACTACCTCATATATTAAACTACTCGTACATACATATGTAATGTACCTCATAGGAGACATATACAATACATATGGGTATATGTACCGATATTCTGAAAGGAAAAGTAGAGTAAGTAAAGTAAAGTAAGCTAGTGAACGATTCATTCACGTGTTGACATGTTTCATTCATCTACTGAATGAATCTTCCATTGAGTCTTTACTTGCCGCGGAACAGAGGTCGATACTGAACCTCTTGACTTAACCAAAAACCGTAACAATGCCACTACTTACCTCGTATCGTAAGAAAATTATTTTAAACATTCAACTTTACTTTTATTTATGTTTACGCTTCACTTCCTTAAGCTCCAACCTTTTCAAATTAAAGTCTTTACAACTCTACTTATTTCTATTTTTATAATACCGGTAATAGTAGTACTAAGTACCTGTACTTTTACTTGTAAAAAAATAAAAATAAAAATAGTTTTGTTCTTATATTTATGTTATATATAATACCTTAATGAGGTTTGCCGCGATGCTGGAGCAGGGAGACACGACGGCCGTGAGACAGCGTTCATGCACCATGAAGTTGCAAACTGTAAAAATTATTATTATTATTATTATTATTAATTATTAAATTAAAGATAGTTAATATTATAAGCCAGACTACCCGATCCAAATTATTGGATAATGACTAATTTTTCATTATTATTTCTTCACCATAATATTTGATGAGATTTCATACTATCAGAGAAAATTTAGGTGAAAATAACAATTAAAATTTGTTTTTTGACAATTATTATTAGTCAATAAATTTTCTCTGATGGTATTGAGACCTCATACCGATAAAATATTATGGTGAAGAAATAATAATGAAAAATTAGTCATTATCCAACAATTTGAATCGGGTAGTCTGGCTTATAATATTAACTATCTTTGATTTAATAAATTTAAAAACACCGATCTTCATATATTAAATATACATTATTATTATTATTGGTATTATTATTCTGAATTAACCTAATATAAATTTATGAATGTAGAATATGAAGATTTCAAATAACTAGGACAAAAGTCTTTGTGTTGGATCAACAGGAGATCAGTTTCAGTTGATCCAATTCCAGGGATCATTTGAGGGGATAAAATGTATGTTGCATAATAATGTATCGAGGAAATGTATATGATAGGTGGTAGCATAGTAGAATAAAAGAATAAAACAGAGTAAGTGTAAGAGTTGAATGCTAACTGGCAGAGTTAATATTTAATGTTTGATGTTGAATGTTGAATCTAAAGTCGAAGAATCGATTAGATATTAATGTTATAACATCATTGTAGGTGGTAACGCATGAGTAGACACATTAATATAATGCACTGTCGACATTTCTCTGGCACGTGTTTGTCTTCTCCAGTTATTATAGTTATAGTTATAGTTCTATTTAACAGTATACTACTGATCATGAAGTATGAGTAGCATATAATGTAACTCTTTTTGTAATTCAACTTGTTAGTTCTTTCTTCTTTCATAATCGAGGATTTCTTTCTCCTCTTCACTCTCATTATTTCACACGGTTATTCGCATGGTTGTTGCAAATCTAAATAGAATTTTATCGTAACGTCGCTCTATTTTTCAAACAATAACACTCATTGGATGACAGCACGCGACTCCGTGACGTTTGCACGCCACTCAGTGGGGTTATACGTTTCCGGTAACAAAGCTAAAATAAACCGTCCTCGTTGATGTTCAGGCTATACGCACTTCTCTTCTCTTGTTTTTTTTTTTTTGTTATTATTGTTTTTGCTACAACATGCGGCCGTATTTTTTTAATTTTATTTTTTACAGCAAACCGACTCTCATCGTCCTCCACTCACGTAAGCTATTTCAGCTGCATATTAATATATATTTTTAAAATACATAATTTTATGACGTTATAAAAGTACATTGTATAAATGTAATCGTAATTTATTATTAAAAGGTCAAAGGGAAATTGAAAAAAAAAAAAAAAAAAAAAAAAAAAAAAAAAAAAAAATGTAAAAAGTGTAAGAAATACACTTTAGTTTGTTCTGACCAATTATTCTTGCGATCAGATTTTTTAATTGATTAAAACACCCACTGGTAGCAAAAAATAATTAAATGAGTTACTGATGGAAAATGACTCGCTAAAAGTTTGTCATGTTATTTTAAAAAGTTTAATACGGTTAAGAAAAATTTATTAAACTATATTAAATAATGGAGTCATTTTTCTTTTACCCTGCTGCCAACTCTTCTGTAAAATCTAATTACTAAAAAATTTAAATATATTATTTTAAATAGTAAAGTAAGAAGGATTTACCCTGAAAAAATTACTAAGCTAAAATTACTATATAGACAGGAAAAAAAAAAAAGTTAATGTATGATGAAGCAGATTTACTTTGATCATATTAGTCTTTTTTAATTTCCGATGGCAACTTATACTTATGATTCAGCAGCTTTTACAATGATGAAAATAAAAGTTTCTCTATTTCTATGGAGTTCATATAGTCATCTGCTTTGTCATAGGGATACATGTCTTTAACTTTTATATTAGGGTGAATCATTCCAAAATCTGCCTCTTATGCCTCCAACCAAGCCTCGTTCCAACTGATGATAAATTAATGTTCAAATTTCTTCGAAAATAAATGAAGGAGTTTCAATAAAAAGATTGCAAGTGACAAAATAAAACTTTTTGAGTTGTTTCAAGTACATAAAATATTGCTTTTATAGAAAAACTTAATTATTGAGCCCTTCTAGTTACTGGCATGAAATTTGGGTGAAAGTTATCAAACGAATCTTAGATTTATTATTTTTATCTCCCAGCTCATTTATTCTTTATAATGATTTTGATAAAGTATGTAGGTCGATTACATTATACTGAAAAGGGGAAGACATTTGATTCATTTTAGAAAAATTCGAGCGATGCTATACTTATATTTATATATATATTATCCCAAGAAAATGATATCATCTTCTAATTTTTTTTTCAAATAATTTTAGTCTCTAGTTTTTGAGCTAGTATAATTAAAGTTTTTAAATATTTTTCCGTAGAATGAATATGATATGTACATGATACTTAAAGATCGAAGTTTGTAACAGTACTCTCGGTCTCTATATTTGTTTTAACTGTCAAAGAACAATGCTGAACTGTTATGAACAAACTCTGTGACGTTCTTTGTACATTGAACAATGCTCTTAGCCCAGTAAGTATATAGTTTGCGTATTCGTTGCGTTAGCAAGTCTGTTTTGTCTCTCCTCTGGGCAAAGATGAATAGAGTGTTTTGTGAATGTCTGCATACAATTATAAACGAACAAGAAAGAGAAATTAAAATAACTAGTGAGACTGAGGATACTGAAACAGTACAGAGTGTGTATACGATAGAAGAAAATTCAACACCAAAAATAATGTAAAGACAAAAAGAGATAAAAAATAGTTATGACTCAAAGAAAAAGTAGTATAACACTAAGAATACCTACTCTTCATTGCGTCAATAAATTTTAAAAGGAGTTTACCCACTTTTCTCTTTACTTCTCCTTTACAAATTTGTTATTTTTTCCTTTTTCGACGTTTTTTTTTTTTTTTTTTTTTTTTTTTTTTTAAAGAAAATTGCTAGTATACTTATAGTATACTTATCCCTCGAGGAAAACTATGTATAGTGCAAGGGGCATTTGACGTCACATGACGCCGAGGGAGCTGTAAGTTGTTGAAACGCGACGGCGGATAAGGCCACGAGACCACCAGTGGAAAGAGGACGGATAGGAAGAGGTCGAGAGGGCCAACGGTAATAAAGCGACCAGGAGCAAAAAAGCCTGAGAAATATGCACTGAGCTTACTCTTTATTCTCTTTTTCTTTATTTTATTTTTTAACTTATAATCCAGCCCGCCTCTGCTCTTTATACCCAAACTTTCTGTCTTGTTCCCGGTCTTTTAGATTTTAGATTTATTATTATTTTTTATTAATTCAGGGGTTTTGTTTAGCAGGAATGAATGCCCAGTATCCAGTACCCAGTGCGAGTTAGTTCTTTGGATTTTTATTTCTTTCTTTTTAAATGAGGCCACGCATGCCCTCTTGCCCCGCTATTCCTCGTTCAACAGTACCAGATCGGACTTATTTGCAAGCTCACAATTGAAAATCCCTCGGGATTAAAATTTATAGAATTTCTGGTTATAACTGTAATATGAGTTTGTTACATAAATTGTTATTACAATTATAAATTTTAAAAATATTTATTAAAGCAGAAAAAAATAGAATCTGGGTGTGTGATTTAGAGTTTTTTTGGCAGAGATTAAATTATTGTTGGTTTTTAAATATTTTTTATTTGAAGCACGTTTGTCATGTTTGCCTCCTCACCGCCTCCGTCAACCCGGGCATCCACTATCCGCTATTTCATTCTATATATCCTATATACATACATATACATCTTGCTTGCTCTTTCGTGTTTTCATAGTCAAGTATCCCAATACCACCAGAGTCCCACCACTATCACCAGCATCACCACCACCACCACCCCACTCCCACGATCAATGCTCGCAAGCCAAGCGACATGGTTGCCCTCTATTCCAACTAAACATTACTCGTTCTATTCTCCCGCCGATGAAAGCTTGAGTGTACTTGGTATGGTACTTGACGAGTGTACGACTTTTATATGTGGACACATTTATATAAATATTCTATGTATATTTTATGCTGTATGATGATCACCAAGTACTGACACGCAAATAAAATCTAAGAAACTCATCTTTATGTCGCTAGACGTCACCAATGAAAGACGATGATAACTGAACTGATAAAGATCAATGATAAAAAAAAGTATTAAATTAAAAGAGTTGATAAAAAAATTATTTTCGCGTATCACTTGATCGATTGTAATATTAATTATATTTATATTATTAAATAAAAAAAAAAAAAATAAAATGAACCTCTACTCAAATAAGTTATTATAAACTTGAAAAGTAAAACGATAAAAAAGTATCAAGTATTACAAAGTATATTAGTCACGAGAAGGCAAGGTAACGGTGGTTAGAGGGTAACAATTGTTGGTCACGAATCCACCGCAAAAATTACTGTAGGCTTTAACCCAGAAACCTAGAGGCATACATAGCGCTCAATGGGCACCATTCATTCATTGGTGTGCAGGAGGTCAGTCTCACCCTGTACTGTTAGTTGCTGATGTGCTTTATATTTCTTCCCAGACTTTAGAGAATAAATTGTGAGCAAAATAATGAAATAAAAATTTAAATAATATCTGAGAGAGAAATAAAATAAATGAAAGCTGAGTAAGAAAAAAAAATAATAAAAAGTACTCTCGTTGATTGGAACGATAAAAATAACACAAATAAAATAAGTTTAGTAGAATAAAATAGAATAGAGTCGAGGAGAGTAGAAAAAAAGAGGTTGAAATGTTTAATATCGATCATTGGGCATGTTAATTATGCCTCGTGGCACAACAAACCCGCTGAGTAGAGTAGAGGGTAGGAAAATATTTTCCGTTCTATTCTATTCCAGATTTCAGAGCCATTTGAATAGTAATATAAATATAAATATACAAGAGCCACGCTTACTCAAGCGTTACTTTTATTTGTTGATACAGTTGTTGTATTGTGTCTTTGTGTATGACTGACAAAGTTTTTTGGAAGATTAAATAATTTTTTTATCGTCATTATTCTCGACTCGAGTCGTAGGCGACTTGTCTTTTGCTTGCTTTTTTTCCAATATTAGTATTAATATCAGTGTGGTTTTAAATGTGCATACCCAGTTAAGTGCGTATCCTCGTGGGGAGTACCTGAGGACATGACAGAGGGTGTGGGAATGTGGGTAGGTCACCACCCTTTCTTCCGTACAATGTATTATCGCTCCTTTGATTATTCTCGAGTGTCAAATGAAGGGCCTGAAGATCTGTAGAGAGAGAGCTGCTTTGGTAACGAGGTCGCGCTTTAACTCACTGTGACATTATATCTCAAGGGTGGATGTGAATCACTCGGGTGAGAATTATACGATAGGCATAGATAAATTTAATTAACCAGCAGTTGAGCCGTCGTTATGATCAAATATATAAAAAAAAATATAAAAAAATTGAGTGGAAAGTCAATGTAATGAGATGGTCGAGTGTCTCGTGGAAAAATTCAACATTTTTCTGCTAAAAAGAGAGTAGAGAGTAGATACATTTTTATATATTAATAGTAATAACAATAATAATAATAATAATAACAATAATAATAATAATAATAACAATAATAATAATAATAATGAAAATGATAATACCTTCGCAGATGTAGTTCCCCTGTCCAATGATGCCCCAGAGCCGATCGGTGCAGCTATGGCAGAACGTAGGTTTATGGAACGTTTTCTGTCTAAAGCTGTGCCCGTGGCTAGCTGGAGTCTTGGCCGAGGTCGACGCCATGTTCCCCGTTCCACCGCGGCGCCGTTCACGCCAGATTTTCACCGTGAAGCTACACAAGGCGCAACGCGCTACCACATTACATTTCTTCTATGTTATCTCGAAACCGTACGCGAACATTTCGCTGCTGCCAAGGGCACTCCCGTTTAACGAGTTCAAAGTGCCTAAGGCGCATTTCCGGAGGCTCGCCTTGTTGTGCTCACTACAACACAGCTGACCATCACTCTACTCCAACAGTACTTAAAATATTTTTTTTACTTATCGCGCATCCGTCAAACGGAGCGGGCCACGGGATGATGATAGTGAAATATCTCCTGGCATCGGCTCCGATTCGTAGCCGAGGGAGGGCGCACCTCGTTTACTATTCAGGCTGCTCCTATCTCACCCTGATGAGGACCGTGCGCAAGCTCACGAGGAGCGACGCGAGCCAAACACTTTTATACACACCAAATCTCTGATTTTTATTTTAATGTCTCTGTACTTTTATTATTTCTTCTTCCCTTTGCTTATTTTATAAAAAAATTATCTTCTCCTCCTCTTCTTCTTCTTCTTCTTTATAAATTTTCCTCACTCTTCAGACTCAATCCTGTTAGTAATAATTATTAATTATTATTATTATTATTGATATTATTTGTCACAAAACAATAACAAGAAAAATAATAACACGACGGCGACGTACGTACGACGCTCAACGTCGGTACGGCGCGGCCACTAGCTCACCATGTGATTATGCACAACACCACCACGACCCACACTTTGGTCAACGCAACGGTACTCTGAGCAGAGTAGTCCTCTATTGAATCGGCATACCACACAAGCTCCGAGAGTAAGTCCCTTCTCTCAAAGCTTTTTACGCCATCAGCAGCAAGACGTCACTAAAATCCGCGCCGACGCGACAGTGCTTAACATTATATTACCCAATGACTTGTAGCTACTGAGCAGCCTTTATCAGACATGCGCCACGGTACCCCGCGGGTTCTAAATAGCTGGAAGAAGCTTGCAAGCCTACACTAAATACTCAGACTCCCACAATCTTACGCCGCTTTGTCTACCACGTGCCACTAAAAATGATTTAAATCACTTGGTTTTTATTTTATTACCTTTATCTTACGATATTACTCAATAAAAATTACAATACTACTTATTCAATTTTTTTTTTTTCAGGAAGACTAGTTGCTTGTTTTTAATAAATTATTTATTTTTAGCTAACAGCGACTCCATTATCCATAAATATAAATCAGCAGATTCTGTCATCAAGTGATTTATTGTGCTCCTGATGTTATTGTTGAAGACTTTTGGAAACTTTTGTATTAACTTATAAACTGAATTTTTCGGGTAACTATTAGAATTTTCATAAATTCTTGAAGCTGATACTCCATCTATAAAACGTATATGCGGGAGAGCGCTAGGTAAAGAATCAATGCCCGTTTGATTTGTGAAAGACATAGTTTAAATAAATTGATTTTACAAGTATTGACTTGTAAATAAATTTTCATAAATTAATTAACTTCATTGTTACGAAAATTCCGGGCTCGGTTAATATTTAAGCGAGTAACTGATCGATATAAATCTTGGTGGTTTTATTATCACTTTTTATTGGTAGTTGAGTTTATATTTGACATTATCGAAGCACGTTTGATAAATAAATACGCTACTGTTGATAATTTTTATAGTTTATTCCCAAGTTGACACTAAGGGAGCGTCATTGTAACAGAATTTAATACCTTTTTATTGATACTTAAAACGAACGTTTGATTAGGTCAATTTAATCTAGTAATCGTTGATTAGTGACGCGGTAGTTTTTTATTTGCAACACTTAAACCTTTTATTAATACTGAATACTATTTTATTGGAAAATAATTAAAGATCTGTGACGAAGACATGATAGGAAGTTTGCTTATGCGCGTGTCCATTACCTATTTCGTGACATGTCAGAGGTGCGCACGTTGAAATTATTGCGCGTGCTCGCTCTCAATATTTTGATCCTCGCTGAATTTTTGAGCATCAAATATTTTCCTTTTTTTTTTTTTGAAGCTATATAGTTTTATAAAATAACAATTAGTATATTACATACCTAAGCCAGTAAAATAAGAAAAGTCTCAGATCACATGTAATTGTTGGCCGAGGTGGACAAACATGTGATCTGAGGCTTTCTTATTTACTGGCCAAGGTATGTATACTATTTTTCTGCTCGACGTAGCCGGAATGTGGCAACTTTGTTTAGCGCAGCGGCCAGAAAGTTGCCACTTTCCGGCCGGAGGGCAGAAAAAAATATTCTTTGATTTATTGTTTATAATTTTGACTATTATTTCTACTGTTGAATTTATTATTATTATCATACATTGCATTGTGGACGGAGCATATAGTATGATTGATTTTTTTCACGTTTCTTCATGTTCATAAAACATTTTAGATCTTGATTACCAAATACAATTATTTTTTTTTTAATTTCATACAAAACAAATTGTATAATATAATATTTAATGTATATATATTTATAATTCATGATTTTATTTGATATAATTGATCGTAACACCCTTATGATTTATAATATTAATAAATTAAAATTAAAACTTAATATTAATATCATTATAATCATTAAAATTATTCTTAAATGCACCGGTTTAGTCACAGGTTTCGTTTGCTTACTAACTACTTATAGTAATAACAATTTAATTGTGCGTTAAATTATAAAAAAAAAATTGCTGCTGACTTAAAATAAAAGTACAATAATGCAAAAAAATTCGTTGTATCACGAAAAAGTGCTAATTATTAAGCTAAAAAACTAAAAAATCACTAAAAAAATTGGTAATTGGAATGATAAAAAAAAAACCTTGACAAAGTTATTGTAAGTCAGGGTAGAGAGCTATTCTATGAAAATAATATCAATTATCCGAGTCCATGATCTTCGAAAAATCCTTGAGGTGTTTCCTCCTAAAACATAAAAAAAAATTTCAATCAGTTAATACATAATATTTAAATAATGAGGAGTTTTATTGTATTTAATGTGTAAATTACGGTCAATATGAATAGGGATCAATTAATTTGATGCTGCACACATTTTAATTTTGTTAATGATACATTTTACGAAACAATATATGATTTATAAGCATATACAATACACGTACCTACTTCGTAAATAATATCTTCTCATAGCAGCTTCAAATGGCGAACTGAACCCTTTTCATATGACTGAACAATTATTAGTGCAGTTAAAATTTTTAATAACAAATAAATTAACAATAGTTCATTGAACAAAAAAACAGTTTATAAATATATTTTCTTCTTTGGAAGCATTCGACGATCTATAAATAATAATTTATCTCTATTTGTTTATGATATAATTAAATAATGAAAGTGATACATAGATGTAAATAATTTCTTGATTATGATTTATAATTTTAATTATTTTTAAATACATATTATTTTTATTGCCATTAAATTTAAATCCCTACACTACACTCAGACAGTAATAATTGATAATTGAATGTTTCTTTATCACAAATTACAGATAAAACTATCAGTTACATATTTTTTTACTAATGGTAAAATATATTACTTTTATTTGGTTATCATTA
This sequence comes from Cotesia congregata, assembly GCA_905319865.3. NCBI lineage: Eukaryota > Metazoa > Arthropoda > Insecta > Hymenoptera > Braconidae > Cotesia > Cotesia congregata. The sequence goes on along the minus strand of CAJNRD030001124.1, from coordinate 7,184,898 downwards.
TGTTAAGTTAAATTATATTTATATTTATTTTTTAAATCGTAGAAGCACATGGAAAATTTAGTATAAAAATATTTGGAATCCCATGATTGATTGAATCGCGAGTAGTATGTTATAAATATAAATATAAATATATATAGTATGGCAAGTTGTAATATAATTAGTGGTTTGTATTATTATAATAAATTGTGTATGAGGCGAGATGGGCGAAGACATCGTCAGGCAGATGAAGGATTGACTGGTTGGAGATCTTGGTGGTCTTTTCGATGACTCGGAACACACAACATCGGAGCTTTTACAAAAGCCCTATTTCCCGTAGAGCTCCTTCGACAGCTTCATCCTTCCACAAACAAAATAAATACTAACTAGTTTTTTCTACGTGCTCGTTCCTTTATTCTTTTAACTCTATAAAATTTTTTTAAAAAACAGTTGTTAAACACAATTAATTAACACATTTACGCGACAATGTTGAAGCCTGAAGCCTTCATACAGATGCAACGCCTTATTGTAACTTAAGTATTCATAAAGCTTATATTTTAAAGTAATAATAATGATAATAATGGTAACTCAATTCACCTCTATCTATTAAACAAAATTCAATTTTTAAAGTGTACACATTTCATAACATTATAAATTTTTAATTATTTATATAATACATTACATGATGTTGATTTTTAGTCTTAATACGTTTTGTAACAAACAGAAATGATTTATTGAACACTGTAAAACATACAATTACATAATTAACATTTTTGTTAAATAGAGCAGCATTATTTCAATTTTTTTTAATTTTCATTTGTACATTGTTTTATACGATCATTTATTATGCATTACTAAAATATATGTATATATATATATTTGTTTCATGTAGTAATTATTTTTGAGATTCATATATTTTATTTAAAATAATATAATTTTGGTTGTATTTTAAAAACCCGACTAGAAGGTTCTAAAAAATAATAACTTTATGTAAATATGTTCATGATTATACGATTCTTAGAAAATAAAATGAGAGAAACATCAAAAGATTCAGTAATAATAATTAGTAATCTTTTTTTTTTTTTTTTTTTTTTTCAAACAAGAAATTATTATAAAGTGCAATTTTTATTTGGTTAAAAAATTAAGATTAATTATATTATATTTACGATTTAAAATTTTATAGTTCATTTATTGTCAATTCAATGGAAGAAAATGGTTGTAAAAAATTTACTTTCATGTCACGATAAGTATAGTCAAAGTTCTTTTAACTTAAATTAACCTTGTTTAAGAATATGCGTTTTGTCAAAACATGTAAAAAAAAAATTATTTTCTTAAACAAGCTATTTAGATTTAGATGAATAAAAAAAATTACAAAATTCAGTTTGTTGTTTTTAAGACTAAGATAAAAAATTTTAATTCATCAAAGTTCAATTAGTAACGATAAAAATTATCTTTTCCCTATGTTAAACTCATAAGGTATTCATACCACGGAACTACTTTTGTCTTGGAAAAACGAATTTTCAAATTCACAGAGTCTTCTTGTATGAATAAGAAATATTTCTCCAGTGAATAATTATTCTTAGGTACAAAATGTAAGCTAGGACGACGTTAAACACTCTAATCATCAATAAAAGATTATTCACGATCCAACTGTGGGTTATAATTAAGCATTAAATAAATGTAGCTATCACTATAAAGGTTAAAAAAAAATTCTTTAACGCAGAAGGCAAGAAAACGGTTGTACTGTGCTAACAAGCTCATAATAAAATATTCAAATGAAAACTATCGATCCTACATTTTCTCTGCATCAATATGAATGCAACATTCTTACAAGAAAATAACTATCATCGGTTGAATATAAATATCTATGAAAAAAATATATATAATATATTAAATCATCTATATAAAGCTATATAATAATAAATTTCTTATCGCCTATAAATGATATATACATATATATAACTAATAATTATATATTTTTAAATACAAATTATAGAAATGCTGCTCTATAAAATACACTTACAATAATAAAATAATTATAGCAAATAAGACAAGCTTGCATACATTGACATAACAAGAAAAACATAAGCTCGCTCTTATTTTGTTTAGCACTTCCCAATCTTCAATTATTATTAAAAGAATATAGAATAATTATATTTATATTAATAATAGTAATAATAAAAATAATAGTTGTATTTTGGCAAGCCTCTATGTTGAGATTCTACATTAAACATTGATCACAGCAGTGCATGCACACACATTAATTCATGCATTCGACAAAGGACGACACAAATGACAATTTTTTAATTAAAAGATACACAGCAACAATACATATATGTTTTTGTGTTGATTAAATTAATAGTATGTGTCTCATATACAATTATTAATATCGAATTTAATAGATATATTTATAGTCAATATATACATATATAAATATATGTTCTCTTTTAGTTTGATTAAACTAATAATTTATTGCGATGTAATTTAATAAAAAAATTATGCTTGAAAATTAATAATTCCCCATCATTCTAACACAACATTCTGTTTTTTTCTTTTGTTTGTACTTGGAAAAAAAAAAAAAAAAAAAAAAAAAAAAATTATTTGATTCGATCAAGTTATTATGATTTTTAGTACAATAAAAGTTATTTGAATAAGTATTAATTACTAGTATTATCAGTATTAATTATTAGTGTAAGTCAGCCAACTTAGTAATCGAGTCCTGTTGACTGTTATTGAGATAATTATATCCATAATGCATATTTTATTATTGTGATGTAAAGTAAATCTCATGTTAGACAAAATTACAATTCTAAAGGTACATTGCCATAACTAACCTCCTGCAGTAAATCCTGTGCTGCTATAGCCTTTAATACATTTTTTTTACTGGTTTCCTGTATTTCACCTCCGACCAACAGCTCGTCTAGGATGAAATAGGCTTTTTCGAAATTGAAAATAATATCCAATTCACATACCTACAATTAATTCGTCATTAATAACAATGAACAATTATTTATGTCAACATTATTAGTATCAAATTGTTGGCTTACACTTCCAAAATATTTATCCAACAATTCGACGTATCTGTGGATAATTTCTAATGTTAATAGTTCATTGTCATTTTGTTCAATAGCACAGCAGAAGTACAAACTTGCATATCTGTAATCAATAAAACAATAAGTTCAAGTATTGGTAATGGAAATCAATTTATTACAGGCTGAGAGTTTTAAAAAATTTTTCTATTTTAATGTATAAGTTTCCTGTCCACAGACGAACAATAGGTGTCACATCCTAACTGTTTTCAGAATAATAAATAATTGAGTGTTTTCTTTTTAATTGACAGACATAACTTACTTAAATTTTTTTTTAAGTCAAATATTCTATTGCCTTATATTTTCAGTTTGATATTTAGACCAGTTATATCCTCCAATATCTACTGATAAATAAAAACTAAAAAAAGTTTTAAAATCAAAAGACTTTTTTAGGCTATTCAGATTCATATGAGTACTAAATACTTTTAAATATTTTTTAACAAAAAAAAAATACATTGTAATTACCTTTTATAAACAACTTTAACATCCTTCCATTCAAGAAAACTAGACATTTTAGGTTTTCGGGCAAGTATTGTCGTTATTAATTCCCGTGTTATTTTTTTCTTGAGTTTATCTGGATGTGCTACATACCATTTTTGTAACCGCAATTTACCTTGACGACTAAATAGTAACATAAATTGCATCTGAAAATAAAAAACAATAATTAAAATTTACATCAAACGAAAATACTAAACATACTATAATTAATTACTTACCATTTTCACTAAAAATAATTATTTAACTCTATAATGAACACTAACAAGAATGAAAACCTAAAAGTGCCAGGTATCTTTTCGACACGACTGATGTTTTTAAAACGTCATTATAAAATTACAAGTTATGATGAGTAATTTTAAGATGCACTTACAATGAATGATCAATTACACTCATCTAGAGAAAATTTTTATGTAAAAACGACAGGATTGGTCAGTCTTAGGTTAAGAACTGACGTCGTTGGTCGGGACAAAAGAATGTAAGAGTCATGAAAACGCTGTGAGAGTCTCTAAAGTTAAAGGAGGGACTTGAAAAGCCCGGGAAGTGGCGACATCTAGTAGTGAAATTTAAAATAGTTTGATTGGTAAGCGAGTGAAACGATACGGTGACATCATACTCTGCCATCAGCCATATTGTCTTACTGTTGTGATTATAAGAACAACTCTTGAACCTGTCTTGTGTTATATTTTTTTTTCCCTGCGTCTTTATTGTTCTAACCCACCACATATTATTTTATTTTTTTTTGTTTTTATCTATCCAACTCGTCTATGCACTTTCTCTCTCTGATTATAAATAAATTAATACTGCGTTAATGTATCTGTCATATTAATTTAGTTCTTGTAGTGAGGTTATACTTTTTGATACACATTATTTAATTAAATTCAAACTATAAATAGAAAAGAAAAAGTTATGACAAAAATTACCGGTGACTTAAAAAACGTTTAAATTTATTCTAGTGAATTGATAAAAATTTTTTATGTGAATTTCAAAGTTTTAATTTTTTATACTGATAAAATGGCTGAAAATTTGGGAAAACGTCCTTCTAAAGGAATTCTGAAGACATCTAGTAGTTTTGAAAGCCACGAGGCTCCTCCAAAGTAAGAATAATTATTTATACTTTTATATAAATATGTAGTGTTGCAAATTGTGATTCGCTAATTAAATAATTTATTATATTTAGACCTAAAAAGCAAACTAATTGGGATGAAATGAATGTCCTTGCGACGTTACATCCTCCAGAAAAAGATTACGGGCATATGAAAATAGAGGAGCCGAAAACACCTTACAATTATGAGGGATACGGAAATAGCCATGAGGATGATGAACTCGATTCTTCAGCAGTCAGTGAAAAGTATGAAAATTTTATTTTATTTTTTTAATTCAACTCCAATTTTAATTATTAATTTTTTATTTTATTTTTAAATTGAAGGTTATCGAGAAATAGTCAGCCGAGAATATTTCAACAATTAGACGACGAGGAAGAGGATGAGCTAGACACACCTGAAAAAATAGGTAATTATTGTAAAAATTTATTTAAGTATAAAAAGTGAATTTATTTGACTGATTTATAAATTGATTATTTAGAAAAGCGAAAAGCCTTCTTAGCAAAACGGAAAGGCCATTACAGAGAATGGGACGCAGTAACGTTGGCGCGTAGTAAACAATTGTTAGAAGAGGACGAGGACGAAGATGAGGAAAATAAAGACAATAATGATCCTCACAATTCTGATCAAGAAGATCATCCAGTAGCTGATAACAATGAATCGGAGCCTAGTGCTGACTCAAATACTGCTACCAAGTGCGTGTCATTATCTTGTGATAGTGAAAATAAGTCAGAATTGAACTCTCCGGAGTAAATTAGCTTGTGCTCTTTTTTATTACCTTGAGTTATTTTTACTAGTATAACATAAGTTATACTTGTATACTTAGCAGAATCGGTTTCCGTAAAACGATTAACTCTAATCTTATCTTTTGAAATGATCATAATCATGACTATGACATCTGATGATAATATTAACGCTCTTTAGCTATTTAAATGTATAGGTTGCTTTGTAAAAAGTCTTATTGTTAGAATTATATTATATTGTACGTAGTTACAGATAAGCGTGAAATTGAGGCATACTTTATCCGTTAGAATAGAGTCTTATTTTGAGAGATTAAAAAAGCTAAGAGAAAACATATTATGTATGTTTGATACGAAAACTTCCATTTATTAATTGATAAATTAATAAATTCTTCCGAATTATTAAAAATAACTTGATGCTTGTTCATAATTAATGAGGCAAGTTGTATATTTATACAACGAACTCAGACTGATTGCAGATGCAGTTTGAGATACTTGGTAGCGTTTTATTATTTTGATAGGATAAATGCTTTTTTTTTTTTCTTTTTATTTATTGATTAACTCAAACTGTCTTGAGCACTAAGAATTTATTTATAATTACAATATCTTTGGAGTGAAAAATTAAGATGCAGTGTTTAACAAAAGAATATATCGATCATAACAAAGATACGCAGTAATAAGGTTGATTATGAAAGTGAATATTTTATACGTAAAATTATAAATAGGACTAAGATAAAAATAGTATATTGGGAAATTTGACTCTACTGTATAAAAAAATATTTTCCCGGTGTAAGTCATTATCACTATGTAATAATATTATTATACCTACATATATCTATATATGTTTTCATTCTTTAACGTTGGATTTTGCGCATGAAATATACATTTTTAGAAATCAATAGATTAAAAAGAGGTCAAAAAAAAATTTTGATTTTTCTATAAATTCATTAAGTCATTACTCATTACTATTTTACTAACTTCAATAAATGTTGGCATTATATCAATATATTTATATTTATTTATAATTCTACTTTATATTTATAATACTGACCTAGTGATGACAAATTATTAACGCGCCGTGTAATTTTGTGATATTTATTTTTTTCTTTTGATAAAAATTTATTTCATATTTACAAAGTTATGTCGAAAAAACTATATATATAAAATAAAATAAAATTTTTATATTTTATTTTTTCCTTAAAGACTTAATTATTAAAATCCCTTGAGATTTTTATTAGGATTTAACTAAATGTACAATTGTGGCAAATGTTGTAGAGATTCATTAAATTATATTTTCAGAGATGTAATAAAATATTTTTCTGCAATATATTAATTATTATTATAAATTAATTCATCAGTTGGTTTTAAAAATAATATATTTTACAGATTATCTATAAAAATTTTACTGTGTAAAATTTAATAGTAGCCAATGTAGGAATTGGTAGTTTAAAAAACAAAAGATAAATATAAAAAAAATCAATACAAAAATTAGCAGATTAGCTACTAGTAAATCGATATCGCAAAACTTTACTTGAATTTAATAAAAATAATTAATAGTAATAATAAACTCGGCTTTTTTGTTTTTATTCTGAAAGATTTAAATTAATTAAATTGAAGAGGTTGTAAATCGACACATATTAAGTTAGATATTTATCTATGTTATTGTTATTGATATTTGATGCATGAAGTGTGGATTAACAAATCGATAGTGTAAACAAAATAACACATACATTGTATTTTTTTCTAGACATAAATAACATTTACCATATGTAAGCATAAAAAAGTAGTACATAAAAATAATAAAATTAATTATATGTATACAGGAAGGATTGTGTATCTCGAAGAGAAAAAAAATTAAAGTCTGGATGTTGTTCATCATGTAAATCATCGACGTGCGATCGAAAGAAGCTTAATAAATGAAAATTGCGATATATTAATTGATATTTTCTCCAGTATGTGAAATAGAAAAATCAAACTTAGTTATGTCCGATGAAATGTATAAAATTATATTGTAATATTCATTATAAAAAAAAAAAAAAAAAAAAAAAAAAAAAAAAAAAAAAAAAAAAAAACAAATCAAGAGTATAACATCGCCGTCCTCGTGTTATATTGGATGAAATTCACGAATAACATGTTTTAAATAAAATTATAAACGTCGGATTATTACAAGTAATGGCCTACTGCAATGTATATTTTCCAGTGTGTGCCGTCGAATATTAAAAAATATAAATAAAATTTAATAATAGAGTGACGACGAGAGATATGTGTTGCACTTTAATTTCACATATTAATATTAGAGTAAGTAGTATGTGTGTCCATCCATATAGATATTTAATGGGGCTTGAGTAATATCCTGGGACTGTCGAGATATATATGTATCCAATCAAATCAATAGAATATTGTTCAATGATTAAATATTATTTATAAAATATAAAAATATATATTTATAAATACATTGTATTGATAAATATATATATATATATATATATCTTTCGAATAAAAATAAAGCCGCTGGATAAATTGAATTTTATTTTCTTTATTTTACTTCTTAGTTCTCAGTAAGTTTGCTTGAGCTTTTATTATTAATTAAAATCAACGCATCAAAGTATGCGGTAACAAGCTTTTATAAATTGCAAAGTTATTAAGTTAGACATAATTATATTATATGATCTTTATTATTTTCCTAATTAAAGTTCTTAAACTGTATTAGTTCCAGCTTTTTTTTTTTCAAGTTAAAAAAGTGATTGGCAATAAAAAGTTAAAGACAAAATTTTTTTCTTATCATTTTCAAAGATTTTATAAAAAGTTATTTCAACCGTGAGTTCAAAATTTAAATCAATATTTAATAAGAATTTGGTATTACTAAAAATAAAAAAAATATTGACAATTTTTTTTAACGAGATAAAAAAAAAATAATTATGTACACAGTGTGCTCAAATTTGTATTTCCCTTATTAAATAAAATTTAAATATCTTTTATAAGCCCGTTATCTGACATTGTCATTCTTATCTGAAAAATGAGCCAATACAATATATATTTTTAATAATAAGTGTGCGTATACTTGGTTTACTGACATGTCAAATTATAAACTACCTACATAAACGTTAGCAATTAAGACGTGACAGTATTGAATCGAATTGTTATTTAAAATCGAAAGCGAGCACGTATAAATATAAATATAAATATGTACCGCTGCGTAGGTCACGTGATTAGACTCACAATTTGAAAATGTAATAGCTACTGACCTGTCTATGATAACATTCGATTATCATTAATATAACTCGGTTGACTTGTCTACCGGTCGGTGATAGTCTTCAGTCACTTTGCAAGACGAAAGGTTTGACTTTCAATCAAAGTTTGCTTGATACCGTTATCTTTCTCAATAAACTTTCTGTAAAACCAGTTATTATTCTTTAAAATTAATTCTCCAGACGTTTATTTTTTTACCGAGATAAAATATCGATACTTTGATTAATTGAAATAATAAAAGGAAAAATTATATTTGATGCTCAATAAAGTGAAAGAGTATTTAATGATCATCGAACGTATACAGAAGCGTGAATTTCAGTAGACGAGATTAAACGATATTGAGAGGTAAATATTAACGATTCTATGCATTTGTAAAATCAAATTTACCCTCCAATATATATACCTATATACCTCCAATATACCTATATATAATGCAAAGTATATATGATAGATATTATTATTATTATAATATATGTTATGATCAATTAATTTTGCTTGTGACCTGTGATTTACTTATCAATTTTCATTGTTATTTAATTATCATATAATTCATAACGAGTTACATTGAATAATTAAATTTAAAATTTCATCTCATAATTAAATTATAAAATTATTGAATTAAAAAAAATAATAATAAATATCAACATTATGTAATACATAAAATGAATTAGACGGTAAAAAAGTGTAATTGCAATTAAATATCGTTGTCGGCTTATCTAATCGATAATAATAATTATGATTTATGATGATAATAAATGAATTCAAATGACCGAATTTAAAGTAGATAAAATAAGATGTTTTATATGTACATAAAATTAGTAATTGTTAACAGTAGAAGGTACATGGAAAAAAGTAAACTGTAATAAATAACAGTCGATTTATGATAAGTAATGATCAAATGCTAAAAATTACCATTTCAAACAGTAATTTCAATCGGGATTTTACTATTCACTTTATAATATTTACCATTTAAACGTTACAATTTACTCTTTACACGGAAAAAAATACTATTTCAAACAGTAATATTTGCTATGTAAATGTCTAAAATGTTAAATGATAATAATTAAGAATTCAGACTTTGATATTTATCATTTCGTACCTAAAAAATGATCTTATGATATGTAAAAAGTATAAAATAAAGTTAGTAAATTTCTAATACAAGAAACCTCAATATTTACAAAGTAAAAATGGTAAATTTTAAACGCAACGATAAAAATCAAACTGTAATTATTGACTTGTTTGGACTGGTAAAATGTATATTTTTACTGTTTCAAATGTTAAATTCTCCCAGAGTGAGACCCCCTTCTCTTTCATCTGAGTTCCCCTTCTACTCATAATATGGACTATTTATTGAAATGGCAATTTTTACTGTTTGAAACTATAATTTTTTAAGATGAATGAAAGAGTCATTATTTACTATAGTGACAGCTACTAATCACTTATTTTGGATATTAAATTATAAATTGTGGCTTTTATACTTTCTACATTAAGTTCTGTAATATTTATATTTTTGTCACTCCGATGTCCGCTTTACTGTTTGAAACTATAAAAATTAACCGGAATCCGAGTGAATATTACAATTTACTTTTTTCCGTGTAACTTTGAAACAAATTTTATTAATATTTTTGATTGATGATTTTCAGAGTGACACTTGAGTTAGAGTAAAAATGAGTATACGCGAACTGCCAGTGGAATTGAAAAAATTCGCGAAAGAAGAACTTGGTGAAGATGATAATCATTTAATAGAAGATGTAAATTATATAATAGACTGGGTGTCGAAACAGCCTCACCTGTGTATACGTGAAGATCCACAGTGGATAGCAAGTTTTTTACGAGGTTGTAAACACAGTTTAGAGAGAACAAAAGAAAAATTAGATGCTTATTATACCATTAAAACCCATTTGCCTGAGCTTTTTCAAGATCGTGATCCAAAGCAGTCAAAGATACAAAAATCACTTGAATTCGGGTGCGTGTCTATAATATAATTATACTTAATGACTCCAGTAATTTACTTTACTCTGCTGTATTTTATTTTTTTAATAATTATAGAGTATTATTACTTTTAATTTTGCTTTTTTAGAAATTATTTACCGCTACCAATAACCGCCAAACCCGATGGCCCGCGAGTTGTGTTTATACGCGGCTCAATATTCGATTTCAAGAAATTTGGTTTTCAAGGACTCCTGAAAATATTTTTCATGATTATGGATATTTCACTGTTAGATGATGATTGGTTTGTTTAATTTTTTTTTATCGCTACTAATAATAATAATAATAATAATAATAATAATAATAATAATAATAATAATAATAATAATAATAATAATAATAATAATAATAATGATAATTTGTTGTAATGTAAATATAATATTTCAAATGAAATTTAAGAGTAATGACGGCCTTAAAACGTTGCATTTTATGTAGTGGTACAAGAAGGCAATAGTAAATAGCTTTGGGGGTGGTAGAAAATAAAAAATTGTAATATATGCAATGTCCTTGGAATTTCAAGGCTTAATGTTGCAGGGCAAGATACTGTTATAGATCTCAGCGGAAGTCGCCTCGAGCACGCGAGCTACATCACGCCTGCTCTAATAAAGAAAGCCGTTACCTGTTTCCAAGTACGCGTACTTCGATAAGAAATTGAAATTACTGTTTAACAGTAAAAAAAAAATAGTTCACATTAAAATTATTGATTTATTTATGTTTATGATTTTTCTAGGATGCCTACCCAATTAAGAATAAGAGCTTGCACTTTGTTAATCCACCGCCTACCTTCGAGACATTTTTTATACTTATTAAGAGGTTTACGAACGAGAAATTGAGAAATCGAGTAATTATTTTTTTTTAATATTTATAATTATCTAATCTAATTATTCATAAAAATTATGAGCAAAATATTGGAGATACGAAAAAACTATAAGAGACTTTTTTTGTTGAAAATTTATTTTTCTATAAAAAAAAGTCCTTGTATAATTAATAAAATTTTTGAAAAGATTTTTTACATCGAATTTACTAATTAAAAAATAAATAATATTTCTTTTCATTAATCTTGTTATTTTAATTAAATTTATAGGTAATGCTTCATCGTGAAATGGATAAAGTTTTTGATTATATCCCAAAACGTGTTTTCCCTTCTGATTATGGTGGCGACGCTCCTTCTATTGCTATATTAACCAGTGAGTAATTTAGCTTTTAATTATATTACAAATTAAAAATTACTACACAAAGAACTGATAAATTAAATAAAATTAATTTTTTCTTATTAATAATTATAATTATTCGATTGTAATGATAATAATTGATTTAACAGAAGAATGGAAGAAAAAAGTAATCGAGAAACAAGAGTGGTTTATCGAAGACTCTCAATACCGAGTGACAGAGTCAAAGAGGCCTGGAAAGCCAATTACAGGATTAGATCTCTTTGGACTCGAGGGTAGTTTCAAACAACTTGACTTCGATTGAAATTTTATAAAAAAAAAAGTCTAAAAAAAACGTTGTATAGCACTTAAATTTAAAATGATATTAAACAGTAATTATCTTATCTATCATTTTCCTCCTTTTATTTTCTTTAATAATGAAAAAAAAAAAATAATAAATAAAAATTAATATAATAATAAAATGAAAAGAAAAAGAAATTTATGAGTGTAATTAAAACAAAAAACCTCGAAATAAGAAAGCAATAAATACTTTTTATTTGGTATCATGACAAGGCGGTGAGGGTGGTTTCTTCTGATTATATGGTGGATGGAAGAGAGTTTGATCGCGTCTCCCCGATGTTGAAGAAAAAGAAGTTAAAGAAGAAGCAGAAACAGTCGACGGGTGTCGCGCATCTTTGGGAAAGATATTATTAAGTACGTGCCGAGAATTGCCGACCGTATAATAACATTATCGTTCGGCATACGACACGATCTGTATCCATACTATGTACCACATATATAACGTATATCATATAACAGCGAAGACGAGGAGTGGACGGGCATCAAAATGAGGTATCTTTGACAAGAGTAAGAGAGATGGTGCTCTCCATATAATAACATAATATACAAAGACCTCTGCTATGCTCAGATTGAGATTATTATGTATACATACAAGCTTTCGACATGAGCTTACGCGACACGTGTCTTCCACTTTGGGCATATGCGGCGTAGTTGCATAGTAGCGGGTGGTAAATTTTGTGACACCGTCGACGAGCTTGCACTAGAGTTGATAGAAGAGAATTTTGTCAAAGAGAAGACATGCTACAGAGTACTGAGTAACTAAAGGAATATAATGTTGTATTTTCTCGTCACGAGTAGTTGCGCGTGTACTCACGTCCTCAAAACGAAGATATTACGCATTCATAACGTATATTTAATACGTGCGCACTTGATTCCATCACATTACGTATTCATATAAATTAAAAAATAAAAAAATTTATGATAGTAATAAAGATAATAATAATAGCACTATTATCAGATCAGTAGTTGTAATTTACAATACATATATGATATGATATGATATGATAAAAAGTAACATATTTAAGAGCTTAAAGTGTTGGCACGCGATTTCACGGTAGTTGGATAAGAAGAAAACCACTTGACTTTGGTTTTTAAACATTTCAACAGGTGTCAGTGCTCGTATCAAATAAAAAAAGCCACCCACTACCAGCACCAACACCACCGGCATCATCATCCAGCGTTCACCCTCCAGCTTTACTTATCCCATATTCAAAGAGGTTGAAATAAAACGATCGTGCATTTATATATCGGCAATTGAAACGCACTCGCTCCATTAACTTTATTTTATGACTCATCGACGTGGTGGAACGACGAGCTGCCGAGTTTCTATTTGAGGAATAGGATGAAGAAAGTATCTGTTGAACCTCTGAATTAATATTATATTAGTATAGTACTTTTGTATGTATATAATAAAAAGATTTGACTAATAATAAATTTATTTTATGCATTGTGTTGTCTATTGTGCAGACTGAAAAATAATTTGATTAGTATTGTAGACGGATCATGGTGCTAATACAACCCATTTGTCTGTGTTAAATCGTGTTCGTTCCACTTGGTCTGTTCGGTTTCTGTTAGTTGTATTTAACGTATATAAATATATATATATATATATATATATATATATATATAGATATTAGTATAGTACTTTTGTATGTATATAATAAAAAGATTTGACTAATAATAAATTTATTTTATGCATTGTGTTGTCTATTGTGCAGACTGAAAAATAATTTGATTAGTATTGTAGACGGATCATGGTGCTAATACAACCCATTTGTCTGTGTTAAATCGTGTTCGTTCCACTTGGTCTGTTCGGTTTCTGTTAGTTGTATTTAACGTATATAAATATATATATATATATATATATATATATATATATAGCATACTGGTATACTACTTACGGAATAAAGTCACGCGCCTACACTACACCAGTGTTAATTTTTTTCCACTTGCAGCAAAAGTACGAGACGGTTTGACGCCGCGTATTAACTGATTTATTTCCTTAATACGTAATTATATACATTTGAATAATATCAAACGGTATAGTTTAACGGTTGGAGAATTGAAGAAAGCTTTTTTAGTAATTGCAAGTAATTTGAATAGTTTAACATGAGAGGTGAAGTAAAAAAAGATCGAGTGAAATATGATTTAGGGATCTAAAGGTAGATATTTTTAATTTTGTTTTATTTAGTGTTGTTTTAATAATTTTGTTTGGGTTAATTATGAAACGTGAGTAGTATTTATATGTTTTATATTGTATGAAGATTGGCGGTAAATTGCGGTAGAAGTACAAGAGTGGGCGTGGTGGAGTGGGTTCACGTGATCGTGGCATGCCACCCCTTTACATTACAACGTGGACCGAGTCAGGTATCGGATTGGTTGGGTAAGTCGAGCTTGCAGCGCGCATTGGCGTCTTGCAAGCTTCCAGGGAAGTCATCTTCACGCCTGCCCTCCTTACTGACTTGTGGCCTTCATTTATTTAAAGTGCAAGGCAGTATCTTGAGCACGCGTACCGAATAGAAACTCGAAGCCTTCAGTCATAGTATAGATAGAAGAAGAATATAGAATGGAGAAAGAAGAAAAAGAAAGAGAAAGAGAAATATAATGATACCGAGATTTCAAGGATCCAGAAAATTGGAGTAAGAAGGAAGCCCTGAAGAGATCTATGCTAAGATTACTTCCAGGAAGAAATCTCGGCAAAATTATTTTTCTAAATCGTTTAATAGTTACAAGCTATGGGTATGCTAATGGGATAATGACTCTTTGTGATGATAAGAAATTAAATTTATATTTATGACGCTTAATTGGAAAATAAGAGGTTGAAGAAGAAAAATTTTTACCACTGATTAAGAATGACCTTGTGGTGCTTTGGTATATACAATATGGATATATTGGTGCTTATAAACGGTTTATATTTAGTTTTCAGTCGGCTGACATTCCAGGCTGATTTGTTTGTCAAACGCAAGATAAATATATGCTTATTACTCACTCAGTACTTTGGTAGCAGCGGCACCGATGACCTCTTAGTTTATTCTTTTTATGCTTTCACACTAAAAGACGCTGGATTGCTCCTCCGCATACAAATTTTCAAATTCAAAGATCTGAAAATAAAAATATATATATATATATATATATTTTACGAGGTAAAAGTTTATTTTTTTCGGACAATTATTTGTAGTAAATAAAAAAGAGGTTTTGTTTTGTTTTGTAGCTGTGAAATATTTACCAGTCACGTGGAATTCGTGCCGTAAAATTCACCGTGAACTGAATATGTATAGAAAAAATTTAAACATTGAGAACTTTCGGCAAAATGATACATTAATACAAAATAATTTTTTGTTTTGATAATCAAAAATATTTTCGCATTTGAGGAATTTTTATTTATTTAATTTTTGATTGTTGTTTTGAAGGTTGAACGGGCGGGACTTTGGCTGGTTAATAAAATGAATATTCATGTTCAAATATTATTTTGTTTATTAAATTTTTGAAAGAAAAAAATGATTACGTTATTAGCTTTAAGTAGGATAATTTTATGGAAGATATGAGATGATTAATATTATTATAATGTACGACGTACATAATATAAAAGATGCCTGATATATTCGAGGAACGAGTAGAGGAAGTATCCAATTTAGCTAGAAAAAGAACTTTTAAATAATTGCCCTAACCTGCATCCATCTTTTTTCACCGTCTGACTCTGTCTAATTTGATAGAATGAGCGATTGGCAATCTTTAGCGATCTAGCGTGGAATGTTAATATTATTGTGCATAGTTTACTGGAATTATACTAATTGCATAACTATTTATCTTGTCCAGCGCATAGAATCACGGTGATGCGGCTTGTGAACTTTGTTATGCATCATCCAGAATATATAAAAACACGTATATTAATCATCGGCTAAGTAATTTTAATTTTTATCTCAATCGTTCGTCTCGAGAAGAACGCTGCCATGTATGAAATTATCACTGACGTGTGAAAAATTTGAATAATATTGCTTGACCCTCAAGTTTCAATGTGTAGCTGTATATTGTGTACAATTATTGAAGAAATATTTAGATTTATTATTCCACATTATATAACAACACACAACTCTGCTAACTATTTATTGATAGTAAATTTATTAATTAAATAATAAAATAAAAAGATAATTAAACATTTTATAATTTATAACGCAATAAATTATGTAGATAATGAAATTAATTTTCTTAATTTAAGTAATTGGCGAAGTTTAAACTCGTAATATGTATATTAAGTTATTAAAATTTTCTAATTACATTAAATTTTAATTACGTTGTTGGCAATGTGACATGAAGAAGCAAGGTATCCGGATATATAAATCTTATGTTCGTATACACTGTCGTCGACATGTTGGAATGTCGCTCTGACATAATGACTCGATCGTATACGATTCATTAACAATTACGCTTTGTGAAACTCGACAAAATAAACAACCTTAACAACTCGATCTAATTGTCTTTATATCTCATCAAAGTATCGCATTGAAGTTACATTATAATTTTCCATCTTTAATTAAATAAATTATTTCTTTATTTTTTTCATTTGAGATAAAATATAATATATTAAGTACCTTAAAGTAAAATAAGCCTACATCAATGCAAAAATTTTTAAACTTACAATATGGTTTTTAAAATATTTTTCTTATCTCAAGTCTCAATAAAAAATTTCGACATTTTATTGTAATGTACGAAAGTAACGTAAAAGTAAATATTTTGATGTGAAAGCTAATGTAATTGTTAAAAATGTATTTGATTAGGCTTATTGGATTCGTAATTTTTTATTACTAAGATATGAAACTATGTTATGAAATTATTTCGCAAATATTACATTAAATATGGATGTATAATTATCTTCTTAAAAAGATTTACTGAAAAGAATTTTAATCTTCTTTAAAATATGAAAGAATAATAGTTATATAGGTGGTTTATTTTTTAAATAAATTAATGAAATTTTTAAATTACACTAAACTAAAATAATTTTAAACAAAAATGTATATTAGATATTATTTATAACAAAGTATTCGTTATCTCAAGATAAAATGTAAAATCAATAGATTTTTATGATAAAGAGAATAATTTCTATGAGTAGGTTAAACAAGATAATTATTAAATAAATATTTCTTTGATAACAATAATCTGTATACATAATAAATAAATCTGTATAAACAATAATGAATAATTAGATTTATTTTATACATATATATACTTGGATAATGAGATTGTCATTGTCGCGAGTTACAATAACAATTATGGAAATGAAATTACAATTGATACTAACTCCTTAACGGCGAGTGATTGAAAAAAGTCATGAAAAAGTCCCGGGGAATTCGGAAGTAAATGGAGGAAATTGGAGGCCGCGAATTAAGAAGCGGAACGATGACGCGAGTTTACATACACGTTTGCTATTAGTATATCGTATAAGTGTATGTAAAATAGGAATAAACGTTTTATTTTTCTACATAAAAAGTAAAGGGACTCTGTGCGTGGCATTGTAATTGGTTGTGTCCATGAATCGTCGATTGCCAGCTCTAGAGCAGAAGCGAGACAAGACAAGACAATACAGGATAAGAAGTAGAGGATTCAGCTCAATTGTTGGTTGGTTGTGTGGCTTAGTTTATTTTATTTATCAACTCACATCGTGGTCGCCAGTGTCGGCATTCAGGCCATGTGAATAAAAGGAGAGGGAGTTAGGTGCAAAAGAGGAAGTTCTGGTGTGTATTATACGGGTCTCTGTTATGTTGGGCCCCACCATACTCGCCTATCACTCAATTGCCTTTAAATGTACAAGTTCTATTGGAGGTTCCCTCAGTTTGGTACACCACGTGTCGCTTGCCGTGGTAAAAAAAAATTAATTGGGTTTTTTTTTATTATTTACTTTTTTCCCGTACTTAAACTCGATATTGATGTCATTAATATTGAATGTGTGAGCGATAAGTTAATTTTAATCATTTCGAATCACACAATATTTAAAAAAATTAAAAGTCCTTAATTTATTTATAAAAATGTTTGTTTGATTTAACGGATTAACAATGCGCTTGTTTAATTTTTTTTCGTGCTCCGCACGCAGTGAAAATGATATTGTTCCCGAAAAAGGTAACAAAGAAATTGAAAGTCAAAGGTGTGCACCTGAAAAAGGAAGTCAATGGTTACAGTTTATCGCAGCAATCAGTGGTGAGACATGATTAATTTATAAATTATTTATTTGTTCTATAAAAAAATCATAGTGATTGTATTCATTGAGAGTGATCATTAATAATATAGGACACTTCATTTTCAAGTTAATTTTCGTGGAATTGCATATGTAGAGAAAAAAATATTTTAGAAAAAAATTAATTATTTTTGAATTGGTTTAAAACTAATTTATTAAAATATTAATTCATTTATATTTACTGCGCATTATAATACAACCAGTGTAATAATACGGTATTGTGTTATGTAGATTAGCGGAAAATGAGCAATCCTTTATTTAGTTTACACGTGAATCGCAACCGTAACGATTATATTTGTGTAACTGCAATTAATTTAAGCTTGTGAGAAAAATTATTCGATGATTTAAACTCGTGATTATGGATTCATAAAAATAAAAGTGATTGAATGTAGCAATGTATGCATGATGTGAACATAATTATAATGTATTTAAAGATCGTGTATATATTTGCACTTGCATTGTCATAAGCAGTTTTTCCATTTATTTAAGTGTAATGAATTTGGGTCATTAATTATAATATAAATATGAGTCAATCGTAACTACTTAATCAATGTATACAATTTGAAATTTTTTATCAGATCTAGAAAGTAAGATCCTATTTGAGGCCGATGATTTTGGGGAATTCCGTGGTATTTTATTTTTACAACGGAGCTATTAAGATTCTAAAATATCTTTTATCTATCTTAAGAACACTCTAAATTCCTTTCTTTTTTCTCGACGACTATGAATTTTAATAAGTTTATTATATTCTATAGATTGAATAGAATATTTAAAATTATAATTTAAAATAATGGAGCTGTCACTTCAATATTTTTCACTTTCTATAATTTTTTTTTTTTAAATTCGAGATTGATTTCAAACAAGCTTTGACTTGATTTATCATAAACTGATAAGAAATTTTTTATTTGTTTTCATTGAGCGTTCGATCCCCCTAAAAAATTATAAATAGCCATCGATGTGAGTTGAAAATAAAATTATGAAATCTAAAACAAGCTAGAATAAATTTCTTCATCCTATTTAAACAGGAGATAGGGAACTGATATGACGAATCTTTCGATCTATCATACATTTACATTAGTGGAAATAATAACTCTACGAATTTACTGGAAGCACACATAACACCCTGGTTGTATGTTAAAATAACATGTTACTTAAAAATGACACACCCTAATCTCTATAATTTTTTCGTGACGGTAACACACACTGTAATTACCATTATTATTGTAATAATCATAATGATAATTCGTATAACCACTACTATCGGTGCTATCGTTATAAATATCTCTGAAAAATAAAAAAATAAAAATTATTTGCAAAATAATTGAATAATAGAAGCGTGTTTTGTTTGATTTAATCCAGAAATTCAATTATCCGATTAGTTTTTCCGTTGCATAACTAAAAAAATTAGTTTGCGCGAGAGGCAAAGCTACTCGGCATTTATTCCTGGCAAATGTTACGTGAGCATGAAATCTCTATACAAATACATGTATGTATAGTTTTGTTGTTGGTAATAATAGTAAATTGATACAGTAGAGTGTTAAAATGGTCGATTAAACTCGATGACAAAACCTAATTCCCGAATGATTATATCTTTTGAGAGATTATAACTACATTATACACGTCTCAGTAGTTTACTATAAATTAACGTCCATGTAACGCTTGAAATTGCTGAATTGAATAATTACTTTTCGAGGTAGAATAGAAAAACAAAAAAATTAGTTAAGTCAATAAAATAAACGGTCAAACAAGATCTCCAACTAAATAAAAAAATCAATACGCTTCTTATGTATCATTATAAATTATCACATTTAAATATATTACTAACACAAAGTAATTTTCCAGCTTGCCTAGCAGTTATTGCCTGTGGAGGTCATCTCGGGTGGACATCTCCAGCTTTGCCTCATCTGACAGACCCAAGCACCCAAGGCTCGATAACCAAGAGTCAAGGTTCGTGGGTGATGACCTTGTACACAGGTGGTGCAATAATCGGGTCACTGATAAGTCCCGTGAGCATAGATCGGATTGGACGAAAATATTCGCTTCTACTACTGGCTTTTCCCCAGCTTGTTGGCTGGTGCCTCATTATCTTTGCCAGCAACGTTAAAATGCTGTACGCTGCACGGTTAATTGCTGGAATTGGACACGGTGGTATTTATAATGTCACGGTAATTTATCTCGCGGAAATAGCGGATAAAAATATTCGGGGTGCTCTGGGGACATTTTTGAAAATGTCGACAAATGTGGGGACACTATTCGTGACAGCAATAGGGGCTTATTTGCCGTACTGGCAGCTGAATCTAATTTCACTTTCAATACCGCTGTTGTTTATAATGGTCTTTGTGTTTATGCCAGAGACGCCGTACTTTTATTTAATTAGAAATCGAGTGGCCGACGCGGAGAAAAGTTTGATGGTCCTCAGGAGATTGAAGAATCGAGAGAGTGTGAGGGAGGACATTGAAGTGATGAGAAGTGCCGTCGAGGAGGGCAAGAGGTCAAAGAAAAATTTATTTTTGGAATTAGTGAGGACTCGTGGTAATAGGAGGGCATTGTTGATACTATTGGGGCTTAAAGCGACTCAACAGTTTTCGGGACATATAGTTGTAGTGGCTTACACTCAAGAGATATTTGCTCTAAGTGGCTCGGATTTGCCGGCAGCGCAGGCAGTAGTTGTCCTCGGAGTATTTCAGCTGGTAGCTGGGATCCTTGCTGCGGCTCTTGTTGATCGGCTTGGCAGAAGAATTCTGATGCTTACCTCTGGTCTGTCATCCTCACTAGCCCTGATCGCGGTTGGTGTCTTCTTCTTCCTTCAGTACAAACTTCAGATGGACGTATCATCGATAACCTGGCTGCCACTCGTGGCTCTGATTGCTTACGACGTAATGGAAGTTTTTGGTATCGGTACTCTGCCCTACGTTCTCCTGGGTGAGTTGTTTCCGACGAATGTTAAAGGAACTGCTGTCGGAAGTGGTATCTTAGTCGGGGCAGCCTTTGCTACACTCGTTGGTCTTAGTTTTCGAGCAATGAACAGCGCATTCGGAATCCATTGGACATTTTGGATTTTTGCCATCTGTTGTACCCTGGGTACTCTCTTTGTGTATTTTATTATGCCTGAAACGAAAGGAAAATCATTGGAAGAGATCCAGCAGGAGTTGAATCCGAAAAAAAAGTTTACGAGCAAACATTGAAGATAAAATACATATTTAATGTGAGAACATTTTTATAAAGTTAACTGTGATAATTTTTCAGTGGTAGATTTTTAATATCACTTTTTTTTTTTTTTTTTTTTTTTTTTTTTTTAATATTTTATTGTTGTTGTTAAGTCTGACTGTAGTTTGTAATTAAACTAATGTATTATGTAAGTTTTGTCTGTTGAAATAAACAAACAAATTATTAGATTTAAGTTTTGATACAGTTTACCAATTAAAAAATTGGCGTGTCAAATTTATTTAAGATAAGTGAATTTTTAAATTTATTTCAATACTTGTTAATATTTTAGTTAGAGTATTAATAATTTTTTTTTTGATTAATTAAATTTTTAAAAACTTTACAACTTATATTATTGATCTTGATATTTTATTGTTTAAGTATTCTATTTTTAAGAAATAAGAATAATAAAATTGTGAATGTAATGAAATAAATAAAATTTATTTTAAAAAATAATTTTAATAAAAAAAAAAAAAATAAATTAATATTAACAATTAGAATTGTGTTGTTTATTTCAATCTGTTAATTTAGCGAGAACAAATGAGCTGAAAAAAGTTTTCGTCGACATTTGGAAGCACACGTGCGATAATAACGTTTTGGCACTATACAATATTTCTATCACGTAATGTATCGAGATAAAAGAAAAAAAAATTTGAGCTAAATAAAAAAATATAAGAAAAGTGTATGGTAGTAGGCCTCCCGAAGGAGAATCCTGAGACAATAGAATCAGCGATGCTGGGAGCATCGGCCTGGAAAACTTCATCTCAAGGGTCTATATTGTCAAGTCCCGTCTCTTTATGTTACTCAACAAAGATAAAGTATGTAATAATTGTATTTATTGTTCGTCCCTCCTGATAGATTGACTGGCATAATTAATTTACTCGAACAAATAACAAATACCCAGATTTTTAATGCTATTAAGGTTAATGGATTACACTATTGAACATAAAGTTCAGTAGAGTTGTACAAAGTAATAAGATAAATTGAATTTTTTTACGTTTTAAACTGTGATTTAAAATTTATAAGTATTACAGTTAAGTCGAAAGCTAGTGCACTTTTCTCGAGGTTTATTCAAGGAATAGCTTCAGTCTCCGGACTACTTCAAACGTATAACTGGAGTATCCAATTAAATCAGTTCTGTTTGGACTTTCGGCTTGGAGCCAAAAGACTAGAGGGCAATCATCAAGGAACAGCAGTTGCAAAAACGATCGTGCGATGACGTTAAACGACGATTTTCCATTTTACCGAGATGCTACGGTTAATGTATATTATGTAAGGGGAAATCATTAATTTTATGGTCAATTATGTAAATAAAATAAACGATAAGATGACTTATTAAAAAAATAATATTCTCATTAAAAATTTTTTTCATTTTGTAATTCTGAAAATTAATTAACAAATTATTTTAAAATTTCAACTTAATTAAATTAAATTTTGAAACCTAACCACTGTATTAAATATTAACTTCTTAATTTTTGTTTTGTATTCGGGGTTGAAACACTGAACAAATATTTTCAATCGCAATTTTCGCGATAAAAATTGTTTTTTAATTTTTAATCCTATGAAATAAATTTTTAGAATGTCTTTCCATGTCTTAGGGGATCCGAGAATTTATTCCTTTTTATTCTCAAATATCTAGATGTTTTCTCAATAATTTTAATTTAGATCATTGTAAGTGTAAGTTATGCTGTGACTTTCAAATTCTGAGCCAAATTGAACTGAGACGTTGATATTTGTCCGTAATTCAATCAAATCAAACTATGAATTAGCTATGTCAAGAACATGTTGTCCTCTCGAACCATTCTAAATAATGAAAATAAATTGATATATTTAAGCTCATTAGGTTTGCAAAATTCTTTTTGTAGCCAATAGTGTTCTAATTTTTAAAATATCTCAAATAAAATTTCCTCAGTAGTACGTTAAAAAAGGGATCAGGAGGTAAATGTTGCAATATATCTTGATAATAGCGCACATTAAGCTTGTTTTATTAGATGAAAAATCTAGTCAGCAGTAAAAGTAACTATCGCAACAGGATAAAGTATGTCCGAGAGTTAATTTAGGAATGATATAATAATAAAATAACACAAGAAAAAGGTAACGAGAAATGATGGCGTACATCTTAGCACGAAAATGTCTCCAGCAAATCACGGATTTTATTGGCTTAAGAGTTACGGTGATGTCAATCCGACGATCTCTAGTTTAAATTTAATGTCCGTCGAGATTTTTACGGACGGGGTATATACCACCACAGACACTGTCTTTCCATTTGGAATTGGACATTTTGGTGACGGTGAGTACGTCCTTAATTTAGCCGCAGTATAAGGGAGTTAGTTTGTTCAATGTATGTTGTATGTCCAGTCTTTCTTATATTTTCTTTTAACCACGTCCATATTATATTTACCTGTACATAAAACATATTACATTTATGGGAGTAATAGGAAAGTAGCTCGTTTCGTGGCTCGTATAACGGCTCAGAGCTGCTTAACTCTGGTTGACCGTATAAGATGGAGGAATACACGGTAAACTATGTACTTACTTACCCTTAATAATGCGTCTGGGTACACAAAAATAGCTGATGCACTGTGTAAAAAATATAACCTTTGCTACTTTATATATGGGGTATAATAATAATAACAAAAAAGAAATTGAAAATGAAAAAAATTTTTTCTGGTAAATAAAGCAGATTAAATTTTTGTTTTTTATTTTCAACTTTTTTAATTTATAATTAAATTTATTAATGGACTTATGTCAATCATATCAGTCAGAGTGACGATGATGTAAAAAGTTTTAAGCTGGTAGTCTGGTGTGAGAGAAGTGTAAAGGAAAGGAGAGATAGTGGCCTAAATTTGGCTGGTGTAAGAGCAAGAATTTATAAAACAAAGTACATACTTACCCCAATAAGCTGCCAACGAGGGTGGTTGCCAGAACAGCAGCGATGCGGTTACACGAGGGTTTCTCGCGGCCGATATGAGAAATCGGTGTGCAGTCAAATTGAGAGACTGAAACAGAAATACAAAGTACGGTGGTTAAACAGAGGAACTAAATGGAAGAAATAAGCCGTAAGAATGCCAAGAGAAAATGAATCTCACTCCGGAAATTATTCAGGCTCTTGAGCTGGGTTAAATAATAATGAAATAAGAGAATGAAAGTTTGCAATGAGAATTTCCGTTTTTTCACCTTTAACATTTTTATTCTCTTTGCAGCTGGTGACAAAAGTTTGTCGGAAATTTCAGACTCAGTACAGACAGGCGCATCGAAGATTTTTATAAAACGAAGACACTGGTGATGTGTACATAAAGCCAGGAAAAATTAAAACAAATATTAAAATTATAAAAAAAATTAGGAATTGCCGAGTCTGGTTGCCCATCAGGGGAATACACCTCAGAGCCCTAGAGACTTGTCGAGGGTGCTTTGATTGCCAACAGCCAGTGAATAGTGACAGGCCTATTACCAAATGCTAATATAAGAACCAACAGACACCTCACTACATCGCGTAACAAACTCATGCTCGTTCAAGCTCTATACCTCCTTCTATTCTATCTCCTATCCATAGCATATTGCAAGCTGTACTCTACTCATCTCTTCGCAGTGCCATTCTTGGTATCTCAGCATTCTCTTCGTTGTCGTTGTCATCATCCGCGGCGTCCTACTTTATTTCTTCATCCATCCGGACCGAGTAATTATATATAAAAAGAACAAGAAAAATAAGAAAAGATAAAAAAGATGGAAAATGTAAATAGCCACAAAGAAACTTCATTTTCATATAATTTATTTAATATTTTATTATTTTTTCTTAGACATACAACGAAATGATTTACGTTATTTTATCTAAAATAAAAGGATTTATTTACATAATAATATTTATGAGAATAAATTAAATTTGTAATTTAAAATATGAGTATAAGGACTTGATTGTTGTCATGATGAAAATAGGTATTTTATGCTTGAAAATTAAATAAGTTATTTTATGGTTCCTGATCATTATTTTTCGGACTATTATTTTTATATTTGTATATTTATGCATATAAGTTTATCATATAATAATGACTTAATGAGTTTTCGTAGAAAGTGAGTACTGAGAAGGAACAAATAAAAATAAAAATAAAATTGCGGAGTAATTTATAAAATTTTTTCGATCGTAAAACACACTCTGATGCTTCGCATCATGACTCGTGCAATAAACACCCTGAACACTAATTTACATCGTTATTTGAAGGTTCATTCATTCTATTCGGTGAAAAAAGATTTTATCTGTCGTACATCGTCACGCGACATCACTTGGACCCTAATGCTGATCGCGATGACCCCTCGAACGAACGAAAAGACCTAATACGAGTTTGGCCTCATCCTCCCTCGCCCTAGATGCCCTTTATAACCTTTCCCTACCCCTAACACGTACATTTTTGTAAGCTAAGTTGTTCGTGAATTCAAGACACGTTCTCGTTTCGTTTTTCGCGCGAATCGAGCGTCGATGAGACGGTACGCGACCCGACTCGATCCTCAAGGCTCGATTACGTCGGATTAGCTCGTCCTTGGATTAGTTTCCGGTCTAAGATAACAAGTCAAATTATTTTCCCGTGAGTTTATAAATAAGACGCTGGATATTTTATTATACATGTCATCGTTAAGCTAAATTGGGACCTAGGGTTTCGATTCAGCGTCCACAAATTCCGTATTATCGTTCGATAAAAACATATGTGCTCAAGAATAAATAATGATAAACGTAATACCATCGTCAGTTCACCAAATTACCCAGATAAATAACATTTTTACACGAACGTTTATTAAAATTGGACTTAAAAAATAAACATTATCACAATAATAAAATAGAGAAAATAGCCGCCGTAAAAGAATTCCCACTTAAACAACCCCTAGGTAATCCAGAGTAAAATCCTCTCGCAATCATCTATTGGTGTTCTCTCTCCTTATCGACCTTATCCCTTAGATATAGTCGGGAAAGACGGGCCATCTTTGTTCTCGAGACTCACCCGTGATTGCAAAATAAGCGACGCACCTGCTCTCAGTGCTTCCATTTCTTAGCACCCTCAATTTCAAGAGCATATCCCACCAGTTTAGTTTCTCGAAGGACACACTACTCTCAATACAGCTCTAGCTCATCTAGAAACATATAAAGATCCCGGCAAGGACATTGCGATGCGCTGAATAAGGATGCAAGTCCTATGTATAAGAAATACAGAATACAACACCAGAAAGGTCGGGTTGGGGAATAGAAATAGGAATGATTTTCCGGACTCGACGGTGCTGGTGCTGATGCTGGTGCTGGTGGTGTTACTGCTGGTTCAGCCACCACACGGGTAGTGGGCGTGTGTAGATCCACCCCTGGACTCTCGGTGTATCCTCGACCACCCTACGGTTAAAGCCAAATAACGTTTTGACTCACCAAGTCAGGACACGTACGACAGCACGGCTATATGTTTGCGTCAGTACCAGCTCGCCCTCTACTCTCGT
Organism: Cotesia congregata; assembly: GCA_905319865.3. NCBI lineage: Eukaryota > Metazoa > Arthropoda > Insecta > Hymenoptera > Braconidae > Cotesia > Cotesia congregata. Next base: position 7,157,850 of record CAJNRD030001124.1, on the reverse strand, counting down.
CTCTCGTATCTGACTTTCTTCTGCTTCTTCGCCTACCTTCATTGATGCGACACAACGTTTCCTCAGTTCTCTTTATTTTCTTCATTTTTATTTTTTATTTCCTTCGGTGGTTCTATCTCTTTTTTCTAGCGCGTGTCATCCTTACACAGTAGTACGTGGCCTAGAAGAGTGCAAGTACACGTACGCGACAAGGGGGCGTATAAATTTTTCTTATATATCTGTGTATAAATGTGTACGTGTCCTTGTATGACATTGGGTGGTATTGCCTACTCCGGTTGTCCCTTCATCCACTGTACTGCTTTTCTAACTAAATTATTGCGAACTCTCGGTGACATTTAACTTTTCACAACCTCACCGCAGTGTCAAAATTTTATTCTTTCAAACATTTTATATTAATGTTATTTTTATTTTTATTTTCAATCTTATTTTTTGTTTCTCGATCCTTCAGATGCGATACAAAAAATATTTCCTTAGATAATGTGTTTGTTCTTATTGGTATATTGTGTTTAGCTCAACTAACAAATCTCCGGAGATATAGAAGGTTTGGTATAAAAAAAAGGGTTTGATAAAATAAAAAATAAAGCATCGAAAGACTTTAATAACGTCTGAACACGTTTCGGACATACGAAAGACGTAAAGACAATAAAACTCTAACGTGTCGTTGGCAATTGAAAATTGACCGAGAGCCAAGGATTTAGACAATTGTCTGATCGACTAAAAAAAAAAAATAAGTGAAAAACTAAACAAACGCACGTATTGGAAAATCCCAGCAATAAAATTTCAAACCATATATTACTGTATTTATAAAATAAAGTTATGAAAATGATGATTCATAACCAAGGAAAACGATCTTCTAGATAAATCTGGTATGCACATAATAGTTTGCGTGGGATGAAATAGTATAACTGTGAAACCTTGTGCTAAGCATCGAATATCCATCTCACTTATAAGATATTCGATTACAGTGAACGATAACTCGCTAACTCGAGTATCGTTCAAACTTTACGATAACTAATGTGTCGATTTAATTAATAACGTTGCTTACATTACATGCTGATGAATGAGCCAACGGCGCCTGGTTGATTGGAAGTTCTCTGACTTTCCTCTTCATCTTGTCTTGTCTTACTATACTCTGACGTTATGTGTGTTAAATCCTTCAGATACAGTGCTGTCAAACTTATATATACCGAGAATGTGATGCAGAATATAGATCAAGTGTTTGGCTACAACCGAGAGTAAGCACCCGTGGGTTTATCCACATCATACGGTACAATGGCTTAGTTGTTCGAAACCTATATGCTATAATAATAAACCTATCAGTTGAATTTCTGTGTGAAACTGTGATACACCGTACTATGCCATCAGCTGTTATTTAACAAAACTTTAACAACCATTCTATTTAATAGATACTGCCTACATTATATTAAATAAAATTTTAAAATACAGTTTAGTTATAAACAAACCGAATGTAAGCTGTCATTTTGGGTAAAAACCGATAACAGTAACACGAAGATGAAGTGAGACTTGAGTTTATTTCTCGCACGATATCCTCGAGTGTATAGTGTGCAGTATATAAACCGGGAGCCTGAGAGAAGTCGATCGTGGAAGATGGACAACGGTGATCCGAGACGCGGTAAAGACGTCCGTCACGTAAACGTACCACCGCCCGAGCGAAACGGTTTCACGAATGGCCAGGATTCTGATCGAGTAAGAGAGCAACCAAGACAGAGAGTAAATGCTGATAGTCCACCGAGCAGACAAGGACAGGTCTGTACTTCGAGTGTAAGGAAGAGAGAGTAGAGGTGAGGTAAAAGAGGTAAAGGGTTCGGTTCTACTCTTTGAAGCGTTCACTAAAAACGATGGTCGTATAAAATTGTCGACTTTATCGGTACTTGCTCGAAACCGAAGTGAATATAAAATGCGTCGTCCTCCAGAGACGATATATCGTTCAAGAGTATACATGCATGGCATGCTATTGCTATAACTTGTGACATACGGTTACGTTTACACGCAATGGCGATCCAGACTAATATAATGATACATTTTGGGCAGGGGCTTTGTGGTTTAATGCCCAACAAAGAACAAGTTTAAACTCCTTAGAGCGCATACATACTCCCTCACTGGGATCTATTTGGTTGAGGTTAATATCTGCGGAGTACTGTACTAAGCTACTGATATGAGTTTATAGTGCATATATGTACATAGATTAAGATAGATGGAGAGATAGAGTACATGTGCATAGAAAACTTCTCGATTACAAGGCAAGACGAGACATAAGAAAATATTAATGTCTTATTCCACGGCGAGGCTTCACTTGTTCGCTTGAACAAGAGATTTTGAATTAAATCAAAAGCACGTCATGAGAAACATTACTCGGTATACAGTCAGACATATACAAAGATATATAATAGGTATAGGTATAGGTATAGGTATACATTAAGAATAGCGTCACGGTGACACTATCACCGGTGCGGTTGTGACGATAAGATATCCCAGGGAACCCTACCAGACAATGTCGTTTCATCTGTGAACTGTGAATCCAAGCAACCAAGCAATCTCTCTTCAGCTCTTCTCTTCTCTTCTCATCTTTTCTTCCGCGGGTATCCTATCCCAAATACTCACACCTCTCACTCGGACAGGCTTTTACTTCAGTCGCATCGAAATTCGCTTGCCACTGCGTTTCTACACCACTCACAGGCTATTTTATCCACTGCACTCTTCTATCATACGATGTATAGTCATCTACATTATATTGTCCACGGTTAAAAGCATACGAGAGAGCGAAAAGTCTAAGTATATACCGAGAAGAACAAAGTGGATGTGTACACATCTAGATGTATATGTATAAACTTGTAGGTAGTTTAAGTAGTAACAGTGGGTGCAGTGGCAGGCAACTTCAGCCAGAGCTAACGCCAAATATAATCTTTTAATAAGATCTCTTAATATCCACCCAACTCGAGCCCTGTTTTTCTTTTCTTTTTTTTCCCCTTAATCATTTTGCAAACTTATTATATTATTTGTCTATTTTTAGTCCATTATTATTATCACTATTATTTTATAGTTGGGATAATACACTTTTGGAAATAATAAACAAGATGGGTCATAAATTTATTTTTTATTTTCCCTATCTGTCGAGAAACTTGACATTACTAAGCATGAGTTGTACGATCTGGAGAGATATATACATTGAGACGTGTCTTAGAGTTAAGAGTAGAGAGAAGGAAAAAAAAACGTAAATGTATCGGCTCGTCTGGAGTCTAAGAACCCTTTCAGACGGCTTCGTCTTATTTAAATAAAAGCATCGATCCCCATGCCTTTTTCGCGCATTCTCTCTGCTTCCAGTATTATCTCAATACTCTGAGAAGAAAAGATCCAAAGAAGAGAGAATACGAATAAGAATGAGGATATATAACATTGAAATAAAATAATAATAAACTACTAAAGAACTTTGTTTTACTCTTATTTTGATTCGTTTCATTCTCCAATCGATTCTTAATCTACATACGTAACTGCAACTCTCAATCGATCTCTACTTATCGTTTTCTCTTACTCGAATTTTTTATTCCAACAGATAGGTCTTTATTCTTCTTTGGAGTCAGGGTCAACCGTAGAAACGAGTGGAAAATTCAATCAAGCCTGCACACGGTTTATATCGTGTCGCCTTTAGATAGTCCTGTCGTGTGACTATACATAGCAGTTTTCGAGAGCACTGCAAGCTTGAGATCTGCTAGCCTGATTTACAGCTATCGTCTTTACTGGCTGACTCTTTTCTTCTCTATCTCAATTTTCTGAGTCTATCTCTAACTACTATATCTCTTTCTTATATTCTCACACCGAATCTTTTTCTCTATAAATACATTTAGCTCTATTATTTTCACGTATAGACTCAAATAAAACGAACAGCCAACTTGAAAAGTCTTAGACTTGAGATATACTTTTATTTATATCAAAATGATTTTAATTTAACTTATTTTTGGTAAATATTCGGGACAGTACCTCGGGAGAAAATCCTCGAGCCAAGACACGCTTCAAATATATACAGATACTTTACGTTTAAAAATTTATTTCCGAGCATAAATTATAAACGAGCAATATAAATACAATTATTATTTAGAATAATATTTCAACGTCAATTTTTCCATTTTAAAAATAAAAATAAAAATAAAAATAAAATAAAGTATAAAGGTAATAATAATAACGATAAAAATAAATAAAATTGGATTTTGTTTTCTTGTTCATCTGATTATTTTATGTTTAATATATTTTTCTATTTTTATAATAAACTGATCTCCATATAGCCTCAGCAATACTAAAATAATATTTTCCGCTTTATACTCTTCTTTATATGTTATTTGACTTTTCTTGTTTTCTATTTTCAAATTATACATAAAAGCCGATGTATCCAATGATTCACATCAAATATTACCAAATAATAATCATATAAATAGTATATTGAAAAAAAAAAGACTAATAATAAAAAAATGATAATTATAATAAGAATAAAGATAAAAGAGAAAAAGTATAAGAAAATGGAGAAAATGGAGCATGAGGATGAAAGGTCGGTGAAATCGATAAGTGGTTCCGACTGCAATTTCGACAGGCAAAGTGAGGTTGCATCACGGCAGGCAATTACCCGAGGCCAAGTAAAAATGCCGTCGCGACGTTTTCTTCTTTCATCTTGTCTACTTGACGACTAGACGAAGATGAGTCAGCCACATGCCTATACCGCATTTAAAGATACTGGCTTATTGAGATGGACGAAAGCACTCGAGATGCCTGTACACAGTACCCAGTACACAGCAGTCTTCGTTATTTCTTCACTGCTATCTCTTACTTCTTTCTTCTTTCCTCTTTTTATCCTAAACATTCGCTTCGCAACGTTTTATACACTTCTCCCCTTCATCTCTACGATTTCGATAAAACGTAATCGATTCCCCGCCCATCGGACCCGGCCATTGCGATTGGTCCCTCATCGTAAGCTATATTATTCATATATACAAGGCAACGTTTTCAAAACTTTTCTTATCTACCTCCCCCGCTTCATTTTTTCCACAATATTGAGGAAGCTGTAAGTTCTTATACGTTTCTTCCTAACCCTTACTTTCATCATTTATTCTTTTTCCCCTTTTTTCTCGACAATATAGACCTATACTACACTCTATATACATATACTTTACAATGCTATATACGTATTATGACGTGTACACTGATACACGCACGTGATGATGCATAGCGCGTATATCTCTTCCTATTCCGTGGTGATAATACTACACAGCAGCAGCACATACCCAATGAAACTGCTGGCTAATGACCTATCTTTATCTTTGTCATCAGATCTCGGTGATTGCCTCCAATCCAAATAGAAGCTATAGAAGTTTATAGCTGGTGGCCATAACTACAACTACAACTCCGGTACTCACAGTGATAGTAATAGTGATAGTCATACTTATAGTCATTGTCGTAGTAGTAGTAGCAGTAGTCTATAGTTGACCCAACACGTCGCCGAAAACTAATCAAGATACCAGCAAAATTGGGCATTCTTTATTTGTCTCGTCATGTCCCAAGAGATTATTGACGTTCATCTACTTTAATGTGATTGATCGATACGGCCTTCAACTTTCCAATTAAATTCCCAAAAGCCATATTGCACAACCCGTGAGAATGAACGTGATTCACCGAGGGACTACTGACGCGATTTACATTTGTTAGTGAACGGGTAATGAAGATTTTTGGTTGCTCCTTAACACAGCAGTGAATACCGGTTACATTATGCTGGCACTGTTAGGTGGTATAGTCTACCACTGTACGGGTAGATGGAGTAGCGGACGAATAGCTGAAGCGGGCTCTCGTAGGGTAAAGTCACGAGATGCTGCTGCTTGGTGTACGTTATTCGCGGAGAGAGCTGGCCTGGAGGTGATAACTCCTGATTTACGCTCTACCCCTACTCTATATAGAGGCACTGATGCCTGCTAGTTCGACCACGTTCTTCTTCCTTCTTGTTTCTCAACTTCACTATTCTTCCTCTCCCTCACTCCGACTATTCCTGATTCTCATTTTCTCACAATCCCCGGTGTTTCTCCATATCGTTTTGCCTTTCTCATTCTCGCTTGTATTACAGCTACTGGTGTTCCTCTTACCGAGTTTCTCGCACAGAGGGCTTCCACTCCAATTAACTTTTAATGGTGCAGATAGGGAAACGTATGCCTGCCGAGAGTCCACGACTCTCTCATTCTCCTCTTCATTTTAATCTTTTATCTCGCTTTTTCCTTCTCCTATATATATTTGGTGTCTTTGTCACATTTACCAAGAAAATCTTTCATTTCATATTTTTTATACACATTTTCCTCTTAGAGTTTCAGGTACTAGTTTCCTTCTTCTTTCTGTTCTTCTTCTTCTTCTTCTTCTTCTTCTTCTTCTTCTTCTTCTTCTTCTTCTTCGTCTTGTAATTTTATATATTCTTGTACTTGTTGTTCTTCTTCTTCTTTATCATCATAAAGTCCTTGTGTTAGTTCTAGGTTCTTTACCACCGTTCTCGTCCACCCGGACACCCTCCCACGGGATCCGTTCAAGCCAGCGACAACTTGTTAAGTAATTAAGTGTCGTTCTAAGTTTCCGTTTAATAATAATTTAGTGACATTTACCAACTCTCTTCTAGTGAAGAAGAGACAGAACGTCAGGTCTCTCTGTCAACTAAGCTCTGCATTCGAAAATGTTAACGACGTATATACTCCCCAGCAATCGGGATCCTGCTACAAGACACGACTCTGATTATGCATAATTTATGAGTGATTTTATATCTCTAGTTACTTAAGTGTGAATGAAGCTTCTTAATGAGAATAAATTGCAAAAAGGGACCTGAGAAATGAGGTTTATTCGATTTTCACCATCAGACGCTGCTACGAGAAGAGAAAACCGACAGTACAATGCCGAGAGATAAAAAAGGGATGATAGATTCAGATAAAAAACAAAAAACGAAAAAAGCAAAACTAGAAGAGGCCAAGTATAAAATGAGTAAAGGTAAAAAAATAAAAATAATTTCAGTATGTGTGTTTTTGTATGTGTATAAGCGAAAGAGAGAACAAGAGAAACGTGATGCGTAGCAAGGACCACTTGTGGAGTGCAGCACGTACTTCCTAATAATATTTTGCCACCGCATTTGGTCCCGTGTCGGCACACAAGTGCCGGTGCATGGTCGGGGGAATTTATCCTCTCTTAGAACACGACGCGAACGAGCCAATTGGCACCAGTAGAAGCCATAAGAAAATCCTTCAAAGGGTTAATGCTATTTATCCTATTTTTTGACTTGTATTTATTTTATTCGCTTTTTGTTGAACCAGGAGCAATAAAATAAATGTAAGGAAAAATTTTTTTCAATCATTTATCACCGCTCACAATTTCTACCATTTGTTTTTTTAATCCTCCGCTTAATAATTTGTGTCAGCCGATAATACCAATACGTCTGGCACTTTACTGCCGGTGATCTTTTCTCAGAGCGTATTGAAACGAAAGCTTCTAAGAGCTGACATTGACCCAACAAATAAATTCACTCGTCGCGAGCATTAGTCACCAAAATGTCAGAGAAAAAGTGTCATTAAATTTTCCAGAGTAACGGGTACACAAAATAAAAATAATGTCGAACGTGTTTGTCACCCGCCAACAGATCATCTGTCCTAAAGAATCCATTTATCTTTAATAGCACACAACTCCATACATTTAAATGTAATTCTATTCAATTAAATGTACCTATTTATTTATTTTTGCATTTTATAAATTTTCTTTTTTACTTCATTTTTTATTTAAAACAGCAAAGACCACTGGAGCGTATTTATCACTACCTCATACCATCCAATGATAAAGTACCTCAACGAGGTATTCTCAATTTTCATTTGCCGTGGGATGTGTACGTGATCGGCATTCGATTCTGAGCGCGACAGATGCAAGCGAAAGGAGGGTGTGACTAGTGGATATGTCGACTGCTGCAGGGGTGGTCATTGATAAAATACTCGCGAAGAGGATGGATTCCGAGTGGTAGTTGTTGTATCAATACAGAAGAAGACCCACCAGTCATTGTAGTGGTAGTAAAAGTCCAAGAAGGAGAAAAGTTTTAAAGATAGGACTGATGTTATAAGAAGGTGGACACGACGAACGTAATCTAGGGTGGACAAGGGTACTTCTTAAATCCGAAAAGTCGATCGTTTGTTAAAGAAATTCAATAATGTCCTCGTTGACAGGAGTCTAAGTTCAATAGTTGATCTTGTCATCATTTATCAATCCATTCTATCTATCTATTATTATTATATACTATTTCTATTATTACGAAAAAAATTATCAGTGGAGCTATTAAGGGCGTTAAAAAATTTTTTTTTAATACGTCAAAAAAAAGTCATTTTATACGTTTTTCGTAGTACGTTTTCAAAAATTACAATACAAAGATTGTTAACTCTTCTATAAAATTCTTCTCACGTAGCTATGATTACTGTGAATAACTGGGATTGGTAGCCTTTACTGATTACTTTTTCCATAAATAACTAGAAATTAATCTAATAATTAAAATGAATTTTATCCTTTTTTTTAAATACCTTTTATAAAGTTATATAGCTAATTACAGTGCAGAGGTAATGAGAAATAGGGAGTAGAGAAGTGGCTTTATCAACATGAGCCACAGAGTGAAGGGTAAACAACAAGTAATACATCAAGTGGTTTAACGATAGAATTGTAGGTAAAGCAATGATGCTCTGCTCTGGGAAGTATTGGAAGTTCAATTCACTAATGACGTCGATTATTAGCGAAGCTTGCCGTAATTTCATAGATAACATAATAAACGTTTAACATATATGTATATGTGGATAGAGAACGGTATGCTACTGTTATAACGTTCGCATGGAAATTTATACATTTGTCAAAAGTACATATCCCTCGACATGAATAGATTAACAGTATAGTGCCAGTGGCTTAGCTGCATAATCACAAGCGATAATTGGCCGCATGTTTCGTGGTATCAGAGTTTATTGATTCCCAACGAGTTTTACCCCAGTAACCGAATCATCACCGCTATTAATGTGTACACGAAGCGCGAGCATAAATGATTAAACTGTTTGAGCTAGAGAGTTGTTAATGTTTAAATTTTACGTTATTTCGGGTATGAAAATAATTGAAGCATAAATATAACCAACCGTTCCGCCATAGCCACCGGAGCAACAACAAGTTTATATTACATTATACACACAACTCTCTATAATATAATAATATACTAGACTAGTAAAGCTCGGTAAGCTGGCTGGAGTAGGAGTAAGAGTAGGCTAGACCAGAAGTGAGAAAGAAACCAAAACTAACCTGAAAGTAGATGACTAGAGTGTAATCGTCAAAGTAATTCCAATCATAAGCGGTGACTACACTCTGCAGATGTAAGAAGAATAGAGGGAAATTGAACCGTATATTCAAGGACCTTAGAGAAAGAAAAGGCGAATCAGATGTTTGAGTAAGAGAAAGTAGAAAGAGGGACGGAGGAAAGGAACGAAGGCAGGAATTTCATTAGCGGTTCAAAATGAACCGACGGTCTCCGGCATCCACGCGATTCCTTTCCATTTTCTCCCTTACTCACTTTTCTCTGCTCACTCACTCGCTCTTATTTTACTTATTTTTTATTTTATTTATATCCTTCCCTCACTCACCCTCTCAATCTCTTACTTGCTCTCGCTTTCTTTCCCTCAACACTTTCTCTATTTCCATAGCAAACTCTTTCTTAACCCAAACTCGTTTCTAGTTCTCCCTTGATACTTGTTAAACTACCACGACTTCCCCTTTTTAATCGTGTTAAAGCTGTCCAATTGCTTAAGAGTATTTAATAAACAGGTGTTTGATACTATTCAACAGAGACAATATAATACAGCCTATTATTTTGTCAAAAAGGGTTCACTTCAATGAAAAGATTAAATATTGATATTCAGTTCAATTACACGCTTAAAAAATGAATAAATATTTAAACTGTTGAGAAAATTAACTTCAATCAAGAAAAAAAAATCTTGAACTGAGAATATCATTTTAAGAGTTAGATAGATCATTTTGAATCAAGAAGTAAAATTTACTCAAGCCAAGAAAAATTTATTAAATCACGAAATTTTCTGCTTGGTTATAAAATTTAAGACCATGAAATTCTTCATGATTATTCTGGTTCAAGATTTTTTTTTTCTGGAATTAAGTTAATTTTTTCATCAGTCTACCGAGCGACATTTTTGTTGAATAATAAATAATAAAAATAATCTCGAGTGTGCTCCATTTACAGTGTACTTAAAAATATAAATTTTTATCAACAAATCACCCATGAGAGGCTTGGTTTAATAATACCGCTAGACCTATGTCAACGAACTAGCTGTCACGAACGAAATTAGAGCCACACAGTAAATTTAAGAGCCCAGAGAGAGAACATTTATGTACAAAACAACCACCCTCGTGCATATATGAGTGTCTGCAGTGTATTTATCGTGTCCGTGTGTTTAGATGCATGTTTTATGTGAACGAATGTCTGCGTGTGCAGTGCAACGAGAGAAAACGACCCCAGGTGAGTCCGGAGACGGAGGCTCTAGATCCAACTGCTCTTACAGAGGTCGATTCGTTTAATTTTAGAGAACGTAGAGATACAGCGGTGCTGCATGTACTCTGTAAACCATACTGGCAATAGCAATACCACCAGCACTATCAGCAGCAGCTTCTATTCTACCCGTCCAAGTAGTAGGCGATGCAATACCATTAAGCCACACGATGGGCGACCTAGATCAGGTATAGTTTTCCCACTGGTTTCACACAGACCGGTGCACACATTCAACTACCTACCAGAACTCCACACTAATACTTGTTCTGTCCTCATGAATTTATTCTTTTATCCTCGTTTTTCTCGCTATTGAAAATTGCTTATTAATTTATCGCCATTCATATTCTATTGTACATTTTATGAATCTCATATTTTTACTTTTACTGCTTTACTTTACTTCTGATTTTTAAATATTTACTGTTGTATCCATCTGCTCGGTTTATATTTGAGTTTCAAAGTGATTCGGTTGATTCAGTTATTTTTAATAAAAGCTCAATTAATTATCTCTGCAAATGGTAATAGCTCCCGTTGGAGCTATCCCAGTCCGAGCTATCTAATAATTTTTTCTCACATATTCTATAAACTCACATTAAGATGATCCTCTCCACAATCCTTTCTCAATCCTTTCCTACCAATGATCCTGTTGCGTGAATGTTAGATC
>CAJNRD030001124.1:7037647-7146513 GCA_905319865.3 Cotesia congregata | reverse complement strand
GCTTCACGCAAAATCGTGAAGCGTTCCACATTTTTTTAACAAATATAAATAATGCTGTGAATCGGGAAAGAATAGGAGTTACGGATAATTATTACGTGAAGCGTTCCAACATTCACGTAACAGGATAATTATCACATTTCTGTGATAATGATAAAAAACAATTTAATTGAAGTTTATATAAATATTACTTTATACAGATTTTAATTTAACCATTTTTTTCATCCCGAGTTAAAAACTCAATGGTTTGAAATTTTTCAATAAAATGTAAATCATTTAACAGTAACGACCAAAGTTGATTTAATTATAATATTAAAATATTTAAAAACTCTGCAAGGTACTTCATTTAAATAAATAAAATAGAAAACTTTATATATAAAAGTAAATAATTGTCTTTTGACAAATGAAATCAATTGGAAACATTTAAAATTGGCTGATAAGTATTAAAGTGAATATGTAAAGAGGTAAACATCTGAAAAAAATGCAAACGTTTGAATTTCAGCAAAGGCAAATTCACCGAGGAATCACGTCAGTAAAGCGGCTTACCGTGTAAAAGACTTCCGGCAGTGAGAAAGGCGTCGGTAATACTCTAACTGTACTAAAATACCCAGAGAAATGCAATCATCTACTTTCCTACTATACTCTGGCATCACAAATTTCGCGTATAAACTCTATTTGTATTGAATTCAAGCGTGCATCGCTTTTATACCGTACCAAGTTAATGTACATCTGAAAGCCATGTAAGAAGATTTTTAAATTTGTAACGGAAACTATTATATTGAGTTAAGGATAAATATCTGTCTATGTTTTTATTTTGTTTGTAAATTTTTTTCCCTACTCGTATCGCCGATTCGTGCAATCTTGCGAAAGCGTATCAACACAAGTAGGATTTCCTCGAGTACTACCAGCTACTTTGGTAAAGCACGATGACCTTGGTGGGGTTTTTGTCAACACAATAGGATCGACGTATGACGTCTTAGTGATAGCACAGCACAAAGAAGCAGATACAGATAAGGGAAAATGGGGTAGAGTCATGAAGTTTCTCCAGGAAGTAAGACATTGTTCGTTACAAAGACGCGATCTAACTTAAACTTACTGCCCTATGAACACACATAAATAAACCCACATCACAAACTACCATTTTTTTCAGTTTCCATCAAAGTCGCCGAAAAAAATAAATCAAAAATTATTTTTATCGACGCAAGGACAAACAAAAAATAAATCTCTGGTAGTTTGTTAATACAAATCAAAAAGTTCATGTTTAACGGTTTGTTTACAAGGCTAAAATTAATAAAGTTTGGATCGGTGAAAGAAAAATAGCGAGAAATAAACAAAAACAATAAATTTTTTCAAAAGTTTGTAGTTTCACTTATAAATTCAACTTTTAGCATTGCATGAAAAGTCAAATACAGTGAGTAGGTAGAACGTATATTGTAGAAATTTTCGCTCACTTTATTTCACAATTAAACATGTTATGAAATAATAAATAACATCGACGTGGAGTGCTCAGATTCAATATTTTCATAGGATAATAGATTTTTTATTCAAAGTAAACTTTATATTTCATGATTGTTCAGTTTCTATCACTATCATTCGTGTTATGAAGTCTAAAAATAAAGATGAAATTTATAATGTTATAAATACTCAGTAATTTTATAAATGCAGACAATAAAATAAAAAAAAATAGAAAAAGCGAAAGAAATAAAACAGTTTAAATATCAATAGAAATAGAATAATACAAATGCAAATAAATTTAAGACTCTCTTCTCAACAGATAAAATGGATAATGGCAATGTAAATTTACAAACTCAGTCTATTTGCTAGACAACCAAGTGACCCGAAACGTTAGTGATTTTCCGAAAACCTGACGTAAAGCAAATGTATCCGTTGACACTCAAATGGATATTAGCTTCGAAACGACAGATAACAGCTGGCTATCTTTAAGGACCATCCATTAAACGATACGACAAACTGAAAGGTTCCAACTGATAACCAATCACCTTTGCATTCTACTAAAATATATAACGTACATATAGGTATGTAAAACAAACACACTAGATATATTTAATGAGAATGAGCTTTTGATTTCTGAATGGTATTACATGTAATTTTAAGCTCCCAATAATTTGTAAATAATATGCTCTTTCGGCATATTCGAAGCTCATTAATATTCACGCATAAATGACTAAATTTGTCGATAATTAGATAACATTTCGATTTATATATACTCAATTCAAATGAGCGATGAGCGTAATTGACTAATAAAATGTTGAATAAAAAAGCAAACCACTGCAATTGCGGCCCATTTCATAATATATATAATTATTAATAATTGACGATAATTAAAATCCATTTAGATTTTGCGGTTTGAAATGCGTAAAAAAGTAAACCTAAAATGAAATGAATAAGTACCACCAGATATTAAATATAGCAAATGCCTGAACATAAATAGAGCTGCATAAATTTGTCTCTGGTGAATATTCAGGTTAATTATGATTATAGATGTATGTATGTGTGTGTGAGTGTGTGTGTTATGTATATGTACAAAATATGAAATATGCTATTCGATGCATCATTTAATTTATGAAATTTTCCACAGGCAATCGTGATGAGCCTTTTAATTTTTATTAAATCTTCCTCTCACTCTTCTCCCAATCGTAATAATTTATGACGCAATATTGTATTTACGAGGGACGAATAATATGAACGGTAATAAATGTTAACTTAACAATCTATCTCGACATCTGTTATGTATTTTTAATTTTTTTTTTATCATTATTATTATTAATATCATAATTTGTAATATAAAAATAATTTGAAATAAAAGGTATCTCTCTTAAAAGGAATCAGTGGAATTTCACTGGTTCACCAGTGGACGTTCACTGATTCCAACCAGTGGTGCAATTTCACTGGTGAATCAGTGAAATCCACTGATTCAATCAGTGAACAAAATATCTGCGCGCATGCGCGCTAGTATCTCCACTGGTTGAATCAGTGAAATCCACTGATTCGCCAGTGACATTGCATTCACTGGTTGGAATCAGTGAACTTCCACTGGTGAACCAGTGAAATTCCACTGATTTCTTTTAAGAGAGTACGAAAATACAGTAATAAAAACTAACAAAATTGTATATGCTTTTGTTGTCTGTTGATTTTTCATCTTAATGTGACTTATCGCAAATGAAAACATGTAAAATACCCGTTATGATTTAGTCAACTCGATTTGGCACAATATCCTAGACAAAATATCCACAGTGAGGATAGTAAAGTTATAAAAGCGTCAGAGTTAAGATTTCTCTGGCGCGCACCAGAGAGCATAAATGGAGGTTTATTTAAGGGTGACTCCTTGGCTGAACGATTGTACGCACGTATGTTAAAGTGTATACGATTCAGACCAATTTGTCACACGGCCACGCCATTATTTTGCTGTCTCGTAAAACGAGGGACGAACAAAGAATCGTGATGGTGGGATACGCGAGAGATTGCTCGCCCGGGGATGATTTAAATAGCTCGATTTGGCAATATCAACCTGTAGTAACACAATATCGTCTATCCATTTACTTTACTTTTACGTTTATTTATTTCTCGTTTTTATCCTTTTTATTCCATTGCCGGTTCTCTCCTTTGCGCACCATTATTTATTTTGTTTTTCTATTCTATTTTTTTTTTTCACGTTTATTACACAACTATTATTATCAAACGAGCTTTTAAAACCATACGGCGACACTTTGCAAGCAATAAACACAGCCAATTTGGCTTGCTGGCGTCTGACTTATACTCGTGTTGTTCTACTTCTAGATTAGTTACAACTATTCTATCCGTAACTGATGGTTAATTGTTGTTTTTCAAAGTTAATTATCGTTAAATTGATTGCTATATATCTCACCGACAACTCGAATTGCCGTTTCGGCATAGATAAATTCTCATGTAGGAAGGAATATTAAAAGAAAAATTGGAGAATAAAAAAAAAACGTTTAAAAAAAAATTGAGAAAAGGCTGGCAGAGAAAAAGAGAACGAAAGATTGAGAAATAAGGAGAGGAAAAGATGAGTAAAGGGAAAGAATTTCGAGATCCGATAGGAACATCACGAACCCCTTGGGCCATCCGTAATCACTCGGAGAAATTGGAAAAGTGGGAGAGGCAAAGTCTGGTACGATTGCCGGAGTTGAAAGTAAACTGCAGTGGAGAAAAAGTATAAAATGTAAAAAAAATGTTAAGAAAATAATCGGAAATGGAGAAAGAATGAGAAAAGACACCGCGAGAGGAGAATTGTGAAAATAAAGCAATGGTGAAGAGAGACGCGAACGGCATCTTCGGTTTATTACGAGCGTGTTTAATGAATTCAAAAGCATGTTAACGCCGCTGCCAAAGAACCTCCTGAATATGCAGACCACGCCATAAACTTTGGCCAGTTATTTTTTAATTGTAGTCTTTATTTAGTTTCTTTTCCTTTATTTTATTTTATTTTAGTGTCTTTTCTCTATCTGCCTCGTTGAGCTTGGACTGTAGGCTGATTTTTAAATGCACCGCATACATAAAATTATTCGACACTCGTGCCCATTTTATTCTGTTATTACCGTCTCGCTATTTATTTACTTTTTGCATCATTATGAAACTAACTCATCAACTTCGTAGTTTAAACTTTAAATTGATGCAGAAAAATTATATAAATTTTCTTATAATCTAAAACAACGCTAAGCGTTAAGTATATACGATGAAAAGGAAAAAAAATATAGATATATATATGTCACTGGATATAAATCTTATAATATACTCTCGAATGAAAGGACTGAGAAAAAAAGAATTTAACTCTCAATTTATTTTCTTTGAATTTTATCCGTTTACCATTTTCGCTTTGATATCTAACCGGGTAGCGGAGTATTCAGTAACGATTGCATCAGAGAAAGCAAGAGAAGGGCTATAAGAACTCTTCTATACTCCAATACTCGTTGAGCCTATACTCGCATCCAAATGCAAATTTACTCACAGTTCTAACACTCTTACTCTCGTTCTTCAGCTCCGGCTCCAACTCCTCCTTGTCCTCGTTTTTTATTTTTTATTATTTTTATTGTTAGTACCCTTCTATCAGTAATCTCTACCCAGGTATCTGGATGGGTATCCACGCACGCAATCCAGTAGTACGCTCGTTACAGCAAAGTGAAGGGAAAAAGTAAAAGTATGAAGCATATCAGACGGATACTCGAGAATTCGACTCTGATTGTCGCTGTATCAAGGAGGTAAACTCGAAAAACGAATGAATTAAAAAAGGACTCGCATTTGTATGTATTATTATTTCTTTTTAATGCGCTCGATGAAACTGAGAACCTTTTGTCTAAATGATTAACTCCAATACTACCCTACTACTTAGACTGTCTCCTCTCAAAAATTGTATAAAAAAAGACGTGAAATATTCTGTAAAATATTTTTATAAGAAAAATCTCTAATATATTTTAAACATGAAATGATGAATAACTGTGATTAGTATAATTATAATAGTAGTAAACAAGAATCGATGTATGTTATGTTGACTAATGATAAGGATGTATCGACAGTAGTAATAAACTACACGGAGAAAAAAATATCGTTAGAATAAAGATACGTATTATTATTCTGACTATACGCTGTATAATCATTTTTTTTAGAAATATACGCTGTATAACCAGTTCAGCTACACAGCGCATCATCAGAATGACAATCCATATCATTATTTTAGCGTTACATTTAGTTAATTCAACTATACAGATCCTTACATGAACAAAATAGTTGCTTGTTTTGACGAAACTACATATATTTACAAGAGCTATTCTCTGTATGCTTAACTCAAACAAATGAATTCTTAAATCAGAAATCTGGATCGTTATTTTAAGGAAACGTCATTTGAGGATATGTACATTGGATAGTCATTTTAACAATATTTTTTTTCCGTGTATGTATATACATTTGTATTACATGATCTCTATTGCTGTAAGCTTAGCTCTATAAAAAATTATTTTCTAAAAATAAATAAATAAATAACTTAGATTTAATTTAAAAAAAAAAAAAAAAAAAATATTACTTATTTTTTCCGTTAAATTTACGAGTAAATAATGTATGAATTTTTATGCATTGAAAAAAAAAATACCAAACATAAATAAAATGAAATTCAATGAGCTAATTAAGATGAAAAAGTCGAGAGTACTTGGTTGTATATTAAAATAGTAAAACCGAAAATTAAGATATCAAAGTGATACGAATATTTTAATGCAATTGAGTAATTTAAATATTTTGAAAAAATAAAAAAGAAATTATTATTATTTTTTTAGGTCGTGTCGTATAATTCAGTTGGCGTGATGTATAACAGCACGAAACTCTCTCTGTCTCGTGTAAGCTATGATATTCAACAAAAAATAAATAATAAAATAATATAAAAAGGATATAAAATATGTTGGCATAATTTTTTGTATTGTCACGTAATTGGTTTTGTTGAAAACGAGCGACTAACGAATCTAAATGTATTTCGCAGTCACGAACAGCCATGCAGTATTGTTCTATGTATATATATATATATATATATATAGAATACTCAGTACTCTGTGCGACTGCGTCCCCGTGTTTAGCTATAGTTTCCCTAAACACGATTATAACTATTAAACTCACTAAAGTTACTCAATTACATTTTATATACCACACGCAAACATCTTCAATTCATTTAAATTACATTATATATATCTTTAATTTCCCACTCATCTCATTACTTTGTTCTCCAAATAAATAATTTTTTTTTTTTTGTAAATAAACCTTTTTACAAGCTCGCAAAAAGAGCAATGATTTAGAATAATAGATTAAATGCTAAAAAACAGTTTGTTAAAAATAAAAAGAAATGTAAAAAAACTTTTTTGGCAACTAACGGGCCAGATATAAGATATCAGTGTGGCGTGTGTAAGCAAAAAAATAACGTGGGAAAAAAGCATCTCCTACTCAGAAACGTCGGGGATACTAATGAATGCTGGTCAAAATTTAACAGCATTAACGTAAAAGCACTTCAGATATATGTACCTTAATAACTCGTTCTTTTTTCTTTATTCTCCTTTTATTTTTTATATCGGCTACCTAAATAAATAATAAAACTATATATTTACAAAACGCGCTTTAATCTCAACCAATAAGAAATCAAAGACCTTTTTTTTTCATAATTTTCGACCTTAAATAACTTCAACACAATCATGAATTTAATATAATAGGATAAATTGACTTTAAAAATTACAAAGCGTAAATGAACTATCTAATCCAAGTAAACACAATACCCCGGTTATATTTGGTCAGTACTAAATTATTAACATGTAACAGTTAAAGGCTGGTCTGTTGGCCGGGAGTAAATTTTAGTAACCCTCAACAACGCGATACCCCGTACCTGCATCTTTCAGAAGAAGATACACAGAGTTGTGGAAACGATGGAACAGTAACATCAACAGAAGTACAGCTCCGGTAGTTACCAGCAGTAGTAGGGTATACTCGGACGTCAGAATAGCACAACGGCAACGTCGGCAAGCGAGGTCGACGGTTAGTTGGGTATTATAGCATTCGCCCAACCCCCGTAGTTCACTATAGTATGTGTACTATAACTATTAACACAGCCGGGCTGCATGAGCAGGCATATAGCCATACAGCCCTGCGGTATCCCTTTCTCTGGTGAGCTCTCTTACTCTCGCTACTCATCCAGGAAGCTGCCGCACCCTCACTCACTCACTCACTTGGGTTCTCACCCTCGCCTTCTCATTCACCCATATATTCCCTCTCATTCTCGCTCGTACTCTCCAACAGGCTGGCAGCAACCTGGCAGCCAACCCCCTAATAATTTAATCGCTTTAGCGTCGGTGTTTTCACGCGCAAAGTAGGATTTACTGTAATGGTTCCCCGCCGGTCCCTCGCGCAATCCAACCTTCCGCATCCTCATCCCAATCTACTATTTCTCAACCTCCTTCTGTACCTCTTATTCTTACTCCTCCCGATGTGCATCCTTGTCTTTCTCCCTCACGTGCATCAGAGTTCTTCAGACTACCAGCTAGAATAACTTCACCTGTCTAACACGGACTGTTTCTCTCGCTCTTGCTTTCCTCTCTTTCTATTTCATAGTCTGTCGGTCTGTCTTTGTCTTTTGTTCATCTTGCTTACTCGTACAAAATTTACTCCCTCTGTACCGAGCCTATCCCCGAGAATCCGCGGGCCAAGCTATTACCTCACTCATTCCTCTTGCTTCCCCACTGCGTTTGCCTTTTTCGGCGCGGGATTCCTCCTTGAGAAATGGCTCCCCAGAGACACGATTCCACTTCCACTAGTCAACTCACCCTACCTACTACTCTGCTGCTATGTACATTTTCTTTTTCTTCTGCAAAAGTACACTACGAAAAATTCATCCACCTTGCTATTTTATTCTCCATACTACTACTATTTTCTTTTCTCCCCATACAACTTTTCTTCCTTCTCTGATATACCATCAGCTCTCATCTACACAACTAGTAGTATAAGTAATACCAGTAGTTGTACTTGTAATAAAATTAATTCTTTAAAAAATAAAAACTACTATCTATACAGTATACACTACATCATGTGTATATATTTTTCTACATACGACCAACGCCGATGTATATTCACGATAAACGCACGACAATATATCAATGTGAAAAGCATATGTGTAACACATTAAAGTACACAAGTCCTATTCGAATTCGATAAATCAGCATAAATATATATGTATATATAAATGTCCGGTTGTGCTCGCCATCTCCTATCGGCCATTATGCTCGTTGTCGTGATAAGCATCGATAATTTGAGTCCGACACACGTCCCTGGTTTCACAGCTAAAGCGAGAGATGAGGTGTTAGTGTTACAACAGACAATACTGATGTATGCATAGAGTGTATCAGAGAAAGAGAAAGAGAGCAAGGCCAAAAGGAATATATATATACATACAGAGATGGTCATCAGAGAGACAAGAACAGGCTGGTAGCTAGTTTTGAACCTGCGACATACGAACGACTGCACTTCGGGCGAATGCGATTACAGGATTTTCCTGTTGCACGTAACACGGCTACTCCCTCCCTATTCTCTCCTACACGATGGAGGATTCATCGTCCCTTGATAGTGTTCAGGCGATTTGATATGTGAAATCGCGATCTGATCACATATACACACACACTCATTTTGACACACAACAGGCCACTGTACGCCGCAATCGATCGATCGATTTTTCGTGTTCCTATGTATGCATCCACACTATCACCATCAATATTGTTCTCATACAGCGCATCATCCAGCTCGATTGTGCATTTCTATTGTTCAGGCTCTGTGGTCCATTTCAATCTTTTTTTTTTTTTATTTCTTTTTTCTCGTTATATTTTTTCACCGTTATTCCCTCACCAAACTTTCTATTTTTGTACCGCTTTGGTAACCCCTCCTACCCCGTTTTACCGCTTCACTGTCGAAAAATTTGAAAGAGATTATTGGAATTGAGTAGACCACCAAATTTCCGCCTCACCGAGAGTAATATTATTGATATTAATTATCAAGCATATAGAATTTACGGATTTAAAACAGACGACAGGCTAAAAAATGTAATATTAATATTAATACTGATGGTGATGACGATGATGATGATGATGACGATGATAATAATAATAATGATAGTAATAATTATAATGGCGATGATGAGGGTGGAAATGATGCTGTTAACTTGGACAATAAACAGAGTAATATTTTAATCAACATAACGTATAAACGTCACGTCCTACATCAAAATAATTTGATAATATCCGACATGTATTCAATTAAAGAATTATGAAAGAGTACGTGGAACACATATTTCAATTATTTCAAATTTTGAAAATCCACCTAAAATGACGTTATAACAGCAGGTAGTAACCATTACTGCCGTACTGGTAATGCGAATCGATCGTAATTCACCGGGTAAAAAGGTATAACAGTCTGAGTGTATACAAAATACAACACTAGCGAATCGTTTCTCGGAACATAGACCCATATGAAGCAAAAACACAAATGAAAATAAAGTATCGAGTTGTGTGAATAGTATGGAGGAAAAATAGAAAAAAAAAAAAGAAACAAATATTGCGAGAGTAAAGCTTTCACATAAGTGTACACCCTCAGTGCGTATAATAAAAGTTAACGATCACGCATGTATACGATCGTAATCGTGAATTTTATTGAATTCATTCACGCAAGCCTAATGAATATGAGGTAAAGTGAAAAAAGATAAAAAATAAAAAAGTAAAAAGATAAAAGATTCTAATAAAAACGTGACTGTCTATCAACATGGATATTTCCAATTGTTTTAAAACGTTCCTATTATTTATCCTGTCGGATTAAATAGTTACTGATGATTATCTTCTTCCTTTTCCTTCTATATATTTGTTTTTTTCCATCTATATCTCACCCTACACTGCTATCGTGTTTTTCTACATTAAGTTTTTCAAGTTTTCAACACTCCTGCAATCTCAACGTAACTAACAAACCGCTCGCCAGCATGTTTTTGTATGCTCTTGTCTCTGTTAATCTTTTCTATCTTTGTTTTCTTCTAGTACAGAGTATATGAAGCTGCTTTGAAGAACAAAATATACAAATATCTATAGCCTACCTAGACTTATATTTGTTCTACTGGTTTTAGTTTTTTTTAACCCAAGTCATCTTTTTTCCTTAGTTTTTTTATATTTTAATTTTTAAACCATATACCAGCCACGAGGCATAATAAATACCGTGCAGAGCGACTAATTCACGACTATGAATAAGCCCCAGGGTTTTGGACTCGTGCAGTACCGTCGACGGTTCATCAAGCCCATTAAAGAGCGGCCGGTTAAATCCATCGGATTAATTATCCCGTCCACCGGCCACGATAACACTGTGTATACCCAACGATTTGACGCTCTCGTGGATCAGGGTTTGATGAATCGATCGTATTTTAATACAATTATTTTTTTGTCTATTTATTGTGCTACCCTCCTTCTCCTACTCATTATTAAAATACGCGATTAAATTTTAATTCTCATTACTGCACAGCAATTATAAAATAACAAACAATAAAAGTGAATAAATAAAACAAAATATAAATTTATGCATATATTCTAACTAAAAACTTTTTATCTTACCTTATTGCAGCAGCGAATATAAATTTCCAAGTACTCCTTGAATTCTTCAGAATCGAATAAGTAGGCTGTAAATCAACGACGTCCACGTTGAAGTTCACAGTTTACACCTCCTGTCCAAACTTTTGTCCTTTGTTCAACAAGTCACGACACTACTTTCGAAGAATATACAATAGTATTTATCAAAATACTATTGACGACGTAAAAGTAAGCCTCGGTAATCCGTGCTGTGTATCAAAGTTTAAACTTGCGCCCAAAATCGATTTGAATGCCGGAAGTTCAAACTTGTTGTTGCTTCTGCTGATTCCTGGTATATAGATATGCTGATATATATCTATTCAGATATTACCCTCTCTGTCGACAAACTTGAGATGATGCTCTCATAGACGTCTGAAACTTGCCGAATAGCAGCAGTTTCTCGTTACACAGATCCTGCAATTTCACAAACCATATTACTTTATCATTATCCTACTCAGTGAATTATAAATTATAATATACATCCAATAATATTAACCAATGATAATTATAATAATAATAATAACTACAATATATCTAATAAAGTATCAATATATATTTGATTATTATTATTATCATTAAATTTTATTACCCATACTAATTTAATTAAATATTAATAATTATGACTAACGTACGGTATAATTGAACAAGTTAGCAATTATCCAAATTGTAGGAGGATTAATAAAATAAACAATTACTTCAATCTCAATAAATAATATTACTCAATACTATTGCGATTATTATTATTATTATTAACGATTTTCAGTATTAGTTTTAAATTTGAGTTGTAACGTTCAAACGTGTCGCACGTTTGGCGCGTGCGTTAACGTGCTTCGGTACATTCGCGAATCGGGTCGCTTTTTTCTAACACTCTTTGCAGTGTGTTGTTACAACGGAGCGAACGAGATGCTGGTCAAGTATGCACGGAAGTAACGATAATAATTAGTGTATGAAAACTATCAGCGAGGTGTCTACTAACTTGTGGCTCAGACAACTGGCGGATGGCGAGTGGAGACTGAGCCAGGTTCACTACATTTTGCTACTCGCCTCTTTTCTCTCTGCCTCTCACTTCACCCTCTCACTCTTTCTCTTTCTCACCAGTAGCTACCCTGCCACCCCTTGATGGTCGAGGCGAATCCCTATCTCTTTTTCTCATCCTTTTCTTACACTACTGTTTTTGTACTCACTTTGTACATTTCTTCTCTCTTCCTAATTTCTTATCTTTGCCTTTCTTTTCCTCTTCATGTCCATTTTCGTCCACTTATTTTCTTTTTATTTATTTTTTTACAGACTCTGAGCTGTAAAATTATCTTTAATTGAATTAAGATACCAGTATCTACAAAAAAAAAAACAATTAGTATTTATTTAAATATTTATGCAATTAATTAATTCAATTAAGTGTTTACTTAATTGACATCATACCTATTAATTAAGTCGATTTGTTGTCAATATATTATAGTATAGTACTTTTTGATAAAGGAGTATTCCCACATCAAAGTCCTGAAGAATCTACGCAACATTGATTGACGGGTCTTATATTCACGTGGCATGGATTTATTTGGATTTCTTGAAGGATGAGTAGAAGTGTCTTTTTAATTATCTTTCAGGTAAAGTCATCAGACGAAGGTACACACCTGAAAGAAAATAAAAGAAAAAAAAATTAATTGATAATTTGTTTCCATAAGAACCACTTGAAATTCGACAAATACCGAAAAGAGATAACAATAAAATGAAACATATGAAGTGCAGGTCGACAATTACGAAGCAATTGTGCTGAGTGAACAGTCCTTAGTTTTTAATTGTATTCGTTAACAAGAGTGATGCACAATAACATTTGTCATTATGAAAAGGCCACAAACCAACAGCATACCAACGTCAACTCTGTCGAGTATAACGTAAAAGCTTTTGTATAAAAATAAAAAATTAGAGCCAGAAGAAGAAGGAGAGCAAAAGAGAGAATGATATAGAGAAAAATGTATAAATGACTCATGGTGTGCTTTCCTGTTGAAAAACTCGTGAAAAAACATGCGGATTTTAAACGAATCGATAGCACGTTCGTTGAAAATGGTGTCTAGCATGCAAATATAACGATTAGTTGTTCCAATTGTTGATAAAAATTTAACTCTGCATATATCTCCATGTGTACGTGCTCTACAGCTGCCATCAGATTTTACCGAAAAATATTGTGACCTTTTTTTACTGAAAATCAGAATTAAAAGGCATTTTTAACTATCAATCAAGGTAGAAGATTTAATTTAAAACGATAAATAAAAAAAATTATTGTACATGCATTGAAAAATTTTAGTAATATCTCTTTTCTCAATTTTAAATAGTACCCCAACATTTTACGTTCACTCCAAAAGACGAGTGTTGCTCGTACTCGTAAGATGTAGCAGAGAAATACTAGTATCAATTGGATACCTCACATATACTTCTATATATATGCACACATTAGAACAGAGAACATTCTTGCTTGGACTTGTTTCGTACTACATGCAGAAAAAGAAACGAAAGACACGACTGCTTATATACGGGACCTATTCCAATCCAATATTGAAGTGAATTGTATATGTAAATGTGATATCGGAAAATCGCCAATACTTTCTTTGTGTTTGTTGTAGTTATAAAAAAAAAATTTACTTTATAAACTTAATGTTCAGTATTATTCTGTTTTAACTGCAATGTTATTGTCTGCGATAGAACTGACAGCATAATGAGACAACACAAACTCGATTAACTAAATTAGTTTCTCGATAATAGTAGAGTGAATTAATTATTTATAATGGCGATGGAAATGAATAACTCTTACATGATTACCTTACACAGGAAGTCATTTCGAAGTTAAGTACATAGCTGGCAAATAATTAAATGACGAACCGTTTATTTACTCTGCTAAGCAAACGAAATCATACGCAATTACGTGATTCGGTGGCTGCCGGGTACATTATTATTATTCTTTTGGCTCTGGGTATTTTTTTTTTCCCATTCGGCCGTTGGTAGATTGTGTGGTGGGTAGCTGTGTTGGTTAGGAACTTGCCTTAACCTAAGCGGCGCTGGAGCGAACCTCAGAGAATCGAAAGATATCAACAAATGTGAAAAATCTTTGGACTCGCTGGGGTTCGAACCCGCGCCTTGCCACATGAATTGTACGAACGGACCAACGCATTGAACCGCTCGGCCAACATCGAGGCTGCTGCCGGGTACAGTATGACGCAGATTAGCAGCCAAATTGGCGGGATACACTTCTGTCTACTGCGCATATAGTAGCGCGCATGTCATTGCCATAGTAACTTTTTTACGCGCCAGTTTCAAATTTAATTTATAATTTTTTTCAATTTATTTATTTATTATATTTTTAAAATTTTATCAAAATTAAATTTTTAATGGTTTTTAACTTTATAATTAATTATTTATATTTGAATTAAAGAGAAATTAGTAATTTTTTACTTATAAAACAAAATGAAACTTATTTTGTAATTGTGATATTTTTCAAATTTTTATCAGAATATCTTTTTTAATCATTAATTTAAATTTAATCGAAAACAATTTAGTAATTTTAAATTAAAAAAAAATTTATAAACACCTGGTGAGAATTAATTTAAATTAAAAATAAGATTTAAAAAGCAAACGTATTTTTAATTTCATTTAACCATGTAGATAACGTATATTTTGAAAGTGTAAAGTAAAAAATAATAGAATGATAATAACGAGAGTGATAATATATATAAAAAAAAGCTAAACAACTTTTAAAATGGTAGCTATTGAATAAATTTGTTGGGTGGAAAATTAAGGTAGACAAGACAAATGAATGTATGATTATCTTTCGTGGCGGCCGGGTTGATTTGAGTTTAATCGACTTTCTGTGGTAACAACACTTGGTAACATCAGTACAACACGAGCAAGGGTGTTACTCTGTGTAGAATATATTAGAACAAGCAGGATGGAATAGTATAGACAGGCAGGAAAGCAGCCAAGCAAGTAGTAGTCCTACAATACAAGTAACCAAGAAGACGAGGTGCCTTCTCCATTTTCTCCTCTTACCTCTCTCCGTGACTGCTGCCGTTGGTTTGCCGTCATAACAGGCAGAATGGTTTAATTAGGAAGTTCGAGTGAAATAGCAGCCGCCCTTTGGAGCTCGGGCCCACGTAAAGTTTCTTATCCCCTGTTGTTGCAAGCGAGAGCCAAGTATTTCATGTTAAACTTGGCCCTCTACTCGACCTCTCTGAACGGGTGCACGTTCAACTCAAGTCAAATCTACACCATCACCACCCAACGAGAACAACCCAACAACCTGCGGTTTAATAAGCAAAGTTTTAAGGAGCACAAGCCTAAGAGTCAACTGCTAACTGGCATGCTCTCTGTCTTGGAGATCTTGTTTCATCTTACGTTTCATACTTACTCGTATGACGATCAGCTTATCACTGAATCATCATTCATTTAGAACGAACTCTCATCTCCAACCTGACACCCTGATGCAAATAATTTCATTTTAATTTCAGCTGCTTTATTTTATTAAATTAATATTCATTTATAATGCCTAGAGTTGTCAACATTTATTGTTTTGATTTTTGATCTGTTCAACCAATTAAATTAATTACTTTTAAGTGTTTTTGACAATAAAAATGGCAATGGTTTGATCATTTTTGAGTTTCTATAAAAAAATTGTAATTTATTGATAATACTGAAATTGAGAGACATTTGACAATTTTTAGAAATTTTTCAACTAATAAATTATAAAAAAAAAATTTATTATAAAAATTCCATCTCTGTAAACTTTAAAAAATTATAAGTACAATTTTTTATAAATAATTTACCAGACCTAATTTGTTAATCAAGAAAAATTAAAAACTTGTCAAGTGTCTGTCATTTTCAATTCATATTTATTTTGATAATGAAATCAGCTGATACTCAACAAAATTCCATTTTGTGTTTTTTTTTTTTTTAATTTTTACAAGTGATTTTTTTTTTAATTTTTTTTAATAACCAGATGTCAGTTAATTTTATTGAAATTTTTTTATACTAAAATAATTTTTTTTTTTCAACATTAATTTAGTTCAAAATAAATAAAAATTGTACGCTTGCAATTTTGAGTTTCATAACCACTAGCACAAAATTATATCAATATTTTTGTACAGAAATCTGTATATTTCTTACTTACAAGCATTTATGTTCACTAGCTCTTTTATTATTTTTATTTACTATCATATTTTTTCCTGATTTCGTGACCGTAATCAATCATCTAATTATCTACCTCTCTTTGACGGCGGCCATCATTGAAGTGAAGTTATCAGAACTCGATTGTTGTCAACTTCGACTTTAACTTCATTATCGACTTATCGAATTACCATTCGATATATTTCAAAACTGCGGCAGCCATCTTGAATTCCACTAACTCAATGGCTGAGTTGGTGTAGGTCGGACGTAAATACTCAGAATCAGCCAAGTAAATAAACTCTTTTCATAATTAATTACTCGATGCAATGAATAAATTAATTTGGGTTGTTCATAAATCAAACACTTAATGAATAAAAAAATATTCATCGTCGCATGAAGTGTAAAATATACATTGCGACAAAAATATCAAGTTGGCGGGCAAAAGCAATGCTAAAGTTATTTGGTTAGGAAATTTTACGTCAAAGCTGTGCAAGCGATGAAGTAAAATGATAATATTATATAATTACTTCGATTAATTAAATTTCAATCTACTGCTGACAATATCTGTGTCAAAAAAATAATGTTTTTTAAATCAATAAAAGGTATGTATCAAAATTGTTTGTTATTATTTTTGTTTTATTAAAATTTCTTGTTTTTTTTTTATTTTTAGAATTTTCATGCATCATTCGATTGGCCGTGAGTTTTTAGTTTCGGGCTATTAAAGTCAGAAGATAAATGAAATAATAATTTTATTTTTAAATTAATTCCGAAAAGAAAGTGGAAAAAGTTTTAGTTGATTGAGTCGTAAAATTTGAATATTAATATTATTTTTACGAGGTTTTAAAGTATTGTCGCGTTATCTTGACATTTATTACGGAATTAGTGTATTAAAAAGTGAAAAATATAAAATCTTCGGTCGCGGTAACATAGTTAATTTAAAATTTTAATAATAAATTTAATAATTCGGAAAATTGGTCGTCGATGCTGTCTGATATGAATATACTGAAGTAGTAAATGCTGATGTTGTAGAAAATAGCCGAGTAATGGTGAATGGTGAGTGAGTTTGTTCTGTTTCATCAATTTGCATGTCCAAAAATGCACGATATCTTAAAAAAATTATCAGGAAAAATAGAAAGCTTTTAAAAAGTTGGAAATATATAAATGAACGGCAGTAGACTATTTTTCATAAAGGTGTCGCTCCAGAGAAGATAAATTATTTTTCACCTGAACATCGCAATAAACATTAATCAGTAATATATAGATAAAGGTAAATCCATGTTGAATCTATTGTTTTATGTAAACACCTGAACAAATAATGATGCGTGCGATAGAACAACTACAGTGTATACATCAATACACCGAGAGTAGCTAGCAATATACAGATGTGTAGGAATGAAACAGAAAACACGTTCAACATTGAAGAACGACAAAACGTGTATGTTGTTATTTATGTACTCTTTGAAAATTTATGTTCCGACCTCAGTGAGAAAAACTCTTCTGGCAGAATCAACGTGACAAATTTACATATATACAGTCACACCTTCTTCTGGCTCTGCTTATTCTATCTCACTTTAGCGCCTGTTTAAACTCAACATCATTTTACTTCTACATATCTTGTTGTACAGGTGAACATTATTATACCTATATCTATACTATCTATATCTATGCTATATACCATAAATACATACATACATATATATATAGATATTTCTGAAAATTCGCATCCACCGAATAGTAGTTGAGTCGTAAAAGTGGTGTGGTCGCAACGCAACGAGACCCGCTTCCACGGAATACAAATTGAACTCAAAATAATACATGAGCTTACCCCCATCATTGCTTTTTTTACTTCTTCCCTTTTCATCTACTTTTGCCACAAAAAAAAATAAAAAAAAAAAAACAAATAAAGTAAAT
The DNA here is from genome assembly GCA_905319865.3 of Cotesia congregata. Lineage (NCBI taxonomy): Eukaryota > Metazoa > Arthropoda > Insecta > Hymenoptera > Braconidae > Cotesia > Cotesia congregata. The sequence goes on along the minus strand of CAJNRD030001124.1, from coordinate 7,128,304 downwards.
AAATAAAAAAAAATTTACAACGACGTCAATAAAAGACACGGTCAAATTTCATGGGAAAATAAATAACGTGAGATGGGAAATCGAATGGTTTACTACTGATAAAAAGTGTTTTATGACTATGACATTTGCGTTTTCCAAGTAAATACACATTCTGTACAATAATATAATAGTAATAGTTATAGTTATAGTAAAGTAAAGTGAGTGTTGTGTCTAAATGTATATGTATGTATTTATAGCGATAGATACGTAAGAAGTAAAAAGTTAAAGGGAAGTATAAATTTTCGGCGCTAATTCACACAAACATGCCAACCAGCAGACCAACGTCTAATTGCATTTTTTTCTATCTCAATTCTTGGATTCTCGCTGGTGTAATCTCTGTATTTTCGCATAGTATAGATATATACATCTGAATCGTTGATCCACTCCTACTCTCGCGGAATCACCGTTTACCATTTACCCAGCTCGCTTTCTCCCTTTGTTCATTTCAATCTACCTTTCTCTGTTGGGTAAGCGCGGATCGAAGTCACGGGCGTCCACGCGGCGCCCGTGGTCCGACTTTCCGGCGCCTACTGAGCGAAGTAACGCACCCACCGCCAACCTGGCTGTCGCTAGAACCGTACCAAACGAACCGACGACCGCGTCGCCGCCCCCACTTTACGTGCACGCTTTCCCGAAATTATTATCCACCATTCGTTTCTATTCGATTCTCCAGAATATCCCGTCTATTTTATCTTGATTAATTTATGTATACGTATATAGATAAATATACTTTTTTTTCTCTTCCCCAAAGATATTTACTTTGATTAAAACTTTTTTTATTTATAAATATTTTAGCTAAATTAATTTTTTATTAAATTAATTTCCGAGGGCAGAGAATCTAAATGACTGCTGTGATAGAAAGTAGAGAATTCTAAGCATTTATTACGTTTCCACAATCATAAATTTCTATAAACAATTTCATCGCTAGAATACTGATTTGCGATAATTATATAATTATACTAATCAAGTTCTGTAATAGTCAACACTGATTAAATTATTTGTAATTAAATTTCCAATGAAATATCTTCTCTAAAATTTGCAATCAATCATACAGTCCTAGTCACAGTTTTGTTTCAACATATTTTATTTATAATTAATATAATCATAGAGCTTATTAACACATATCATTACAACATATTATTGTAAAGCAATATTTTGACGATGATAATATGAGTCAAAATATGAAACTTAGAGTTGATATTTTAAACGTATTGAAAACATAAAATAGACTATCATAAACCTGAATCGTGAATAAATGATTTCTAGACTTAAAAAAAAAAATATATGTATATATTTTCAGCTAAGGTAAAATATTTGTGAATATAGATATACAAATACATGGAATGAGCATGTACTGGTACATGAGCAGCTACTTGGGCTCTTACCTTATTTGTTATTTTAAAAAAATGTTTTTGAAAGAATAAGAATACTAAATCTTATCGTCAGTATAAGCTCTTGAAAGAAATTTCTAGCATAAATAAAATAATAAGCTTTTTATATTTCTTAAATTATTTTGCATAAGGCATCCAACAAATTAGTCAAGAAATATTTTGAACTTTTAAGATAAACAACAGAAATAATTTGATCCTCTACTCTGGAATATCTTACGTCAAACGTCAAGGATCTAAGAATCTACAATCATTAATTTTTTCTTAACTCATATTTGTTATTTTTATTTAGTGAAAGATAACGAAAAACATAAAAGGTTTATTGAATAAATTTGGTAAAACGAATTCGATAGAAGGTTGTATTTTTGTCATAGCCATACGAAGTTATTCCCAAGGCAATCTTGCCGATAATAGAACCATAACGCAGTTACCTTTTACACAGTCTTCGAAAACAGCGACTTCGCTTATCTTGCTGGCGTCTACCTGTGATATAATCGCAACAAAATTCAATCAATTCACGGGAAATTCCCCAAGAGATAGGCTAGGTCAATCATCAGGATACGTAAGGTTCAACAACTAGATCAAATTTGTTCATCATCTTTGTTTTTTATTTCTTTACTTCTTTATTACCTTTTTCTTTTTGTTATTACTGTTTTATATATATTCTCTAAATGCTATAATATTTTTTTATGCTTACGGGATACTTTATTGTAGAATGAAATACAGTTTTTCGTTTATGTACTCATCAATTTATCCGAACCACTCACAGAAATACTCATTTTGTGGTTTGAATTATGAAATAGACAGAATGGAATCAACGAACGTGAAAGAGCTCAATAGAAGCCTACAGACGACAGCTCGTAAACATGAACATTGCCTAGAGTCCATTACAAAACAATATTCGGCACTCTGATCCTCAATTCCATGTACTTTTTTCCCTTCGAGTCCCATTGGCCTGGTTTATGACCCACGTATCACGCGTCTCCAAAGTCCTCGGCTCAACTCCCATGAAACCCATGAAAACTTCCGAGTCGACTTGTACGATTCCGTCATCTACGGATACACTCGTGAAGGGGAGACTGATGGAGTCAAATGGAATGAGATCGTACACAACCGCAGAAAACGAGTTGGAAGTAAAAACAAAGTTCAGCCCCCCAATCACATATGTACATACATATCTACGTTTATATGCGCCTTTTATACTTAATAGAAAATTTTTAAATTTATATCTTATCAAATAATAATGTAAAATATATTATTAAACGTCTTTACGTAATGTGATGAATCAAAGAACAAAATCTCATAAAATTATCCAACCGTGAATGGATTGTGAATCAACAAACTCACTACTATGATATTCAATCATTCAATCATCCAGAAGGATGATAAGACCTTATGAACAAAGTTAATTAAATGGCTGAATATTTATATCAAACGAAAACAATCAAAGGAAAATGGAATATTCTGTGCGAATGATTACGAAAAATATTGAATTCCGTACTAGCATATGTGAATTATATCAATATTGAAATTATATGAGAAAAGTAAGGCTCGCTGTGAATATCAAAGACACAAACAAAAAATGGTGTAATATATTCAAGGATCCTTTGACATTTGAAAAAATAACTTGTATAATAACAATATGGATTTAGGGATGTTTGAGATCAGAAGAGCCGATCATCTGCATTCCCAAGATAAATCACCGTCTCAAGCAACCAAAGAGAAGAAACGACGAAAGTGAATAGAATATATGTTGTGTATAGGTCAAAGCATTAGCTGGTTGAGAAACCAATTCAGCAGCAGACCAATTATCCACCCCCGTGACATACCCTGGAGGGTTGCAGATGGGCGAGACGGGAAAACGCCGGGAATTAAATATTCATAATTCGATTGAGCCAATTAACTCCCTTGAGGCGTACTGAGTACAGAGAGCAGTAGCTATATAAATATACTTTTGTTCTTGTTATTTAAAAAATATTTTTTTCTTTATTCGTTGTTTTAATGACAAGTCACGATGAAAGTCGTAGCCTTTCCCAAGAAGTTGCTCAACGTGAGTCATGAGAAAACGCGACTCGAATTATTACGAGTACTTGATCTCTTTCTCTGGAAGGGTAGAGGGAGGCGAAGAAATTTCTACCTTTAGTTTGTCTGAAGCTCAGGGCACCTCGTTTGCCAAAATCGATCGTCAACAGCCAAGCCGATCTCTCAAGTGTGCCTCAAGCGTAACTGTCCAAAGTGAATCTCAACGAAGAGGCCCCCGGGTCGCTCGCTAACTGCCACGTCGCTAGCAGCCAGACGTCCGGTATTTCTGGGGCAACTCAGAGCTGGTCCAACTCTAACTGCTCTTGTTGCTCTAGTGAATTTCCATTTTCGTAAACGGTCTCTACCATCATCTTATCTATCTTCCTCTTCACGTGGCACACAAGAGACACAAGACAAGAGCTGAAAAGAGGGCCAGACAGAGATGAATAAACTAGAAATGACCCTCTGATAGCCAGTAACTCTACAACGTTAGCTCTTCTGCGGAGGTTCTCCTTCATATCGACCTTTCAGAAACTCAAGAGAGCGAGAGCGCGGACCCATTATTTGCTATAGAGTCTTCAATGACTATCGAACAAACAACGGACGTGCTTCATAAACTCGCCAGAAGATAAGAGCAGCAATTCTAGGATTCTCGAGGTTTTCCGCTACCCGAATTGCTAATATCGAATAAACTATACTTTTGTGGGCTACGTATCCTGAGATTGAGTCTTTAAATTGACCACGGATGAGAAAGATAACGTGGATTGAGAAAATTCATCAAGATTTTACAAGCAACACTCAAGTCTTGTCATGCGTCAAGAGTCTATACCTCGAGGTCTCACACACCAGCATAACTACAAGTGCCAGTACACCTCACGTGAGCATTTTCCCGCCATAAAACCTATCCCCCTCACATGACCCTCGTTACCAGGTATACCGCACCACCGACAGTTCGGGTAATTCTCCCTGCAGGCAACTTTCTTCTCAGCATCACCGACGTGATTCTCTTTCCAAACTTCATTTCTCTGTCTCGCTTCAATTCTTTATTTCTATCTTTATCCTTTTCCACCCCCTTCACCAGTCAGCTTGTTCATTTTTCGATCAGGAATTCATTGAGTTGCATTTCCTTTACGATCAATAAATCCAATCATGGGTTCATTAGCAACAACCAAAAAGAACCTACTGAAGTGAATAAAAAGTTTTGCCATTGGCTAATTTTTCAAATTAAGCTGCTATGACATCCAAAATTATCAATCTAGTGATTACGGAAAATATTAATAATAGGGAATAAAAAAAGAATAAACAAAAGTGAAAAAAATATAATATCGGACGAAATTGAAAATATTAAAATGGCCCGTAGTAGTGATCTGCAACGGGTCATTTATCAATAGAGTAATATAAACATTGATTATTTGTATTCACTCCTCTGTATTTTGCTATGATTGTACACCCGCGGTGCGTAATCTTTGTTCATTCGAGATTCATGCAAAACCATTCAACGCCAAGGAACAGACATACGTATACATGAACACACTTGCAAAATATACATACAATAAAGAACACAACAGGCACTGTGGCGTCTCACGCGACTTAGTAGACACCTTGGCGCCATGGTACTTCCGCATTGCCTCGTTTTGTCCTCACACGGGGTCGATTCATCCCACATACCATCCAGATACATAATCCTATATCGTTCATATTTTTACTGCCATCATCTGTATAGATATTTATCATGCACATCTACGTGTATCTATATATATATATATATATATATATATATATAGATGTATCACGTAAAACAACGAATACCAATACCGAATTCACTCTGTTGGACACAACATTGGACGATTTATCCTTGCAAAATGTGTCGAGCCGAATAAACTCCTAATTTTCCAATTCGCATCATTCTGCACATCTGGTGAATATAAATCCAATGTCGATAGATTTTTCAAATTACCATTTGTATACGGGTATTATGAGTGCTCTTATTGAGTTTACGAGTGGAAGAATTTATCGTATAATCCTTTTCATTCGACAAGTAACAATATTCTCCATGTATAATAAAAAAAAATTAATGAAATAACAATGATAACGATAATAATTGCAATAGTAAAAGTTAATGTGTGTTCTATTCGGTTAAAGTAGAAAAACTAAAAAAATTTAATGGCAAATGTAAAATCGTAATTCAATCTAAGAAACAAGTTTAAGAGATAGAAAGGGCTTTTGAGACTACGTCTGTACAGACAAGACAGAAGAAAACCACCCTAGCAGGTATACAGCGAAGATGCTGGGACCGGGAATAAAATATTCAACAAGAACAATTTTGTTTTAGTACGGCTTTTGCCAGCCACATCCACTTGCTGTATTAACTGCAGGTCCTTGTCGTGAAACCAATGGAGAATAAATAGAAAAAAAAAAAAACTAAAAACTCTGGAATAGAAATGACCTGTAGTAGTCAGGCGGTGTGAATTTACAATCCATTTATTTCTAATAGGTAAACACGCTTTTTATATTTTATTCATTCCTTCTGGTTTGTTTTTGTTTTGGATTATTTTTTTTTTTTATTAAGCCCCCATTAGTGATTTATTCGTGTATAAGAGTAAATTCATTTAATTTGCAACGATGGAAATATACACTGAGAGCTTAAAAAAGCTATTTCGTGGTGAAAGGGAAGGAAGAATAAAATTGTACGTCAATCCCATGGGTATTCTCGACCGTCTGGATGTCATGCCCTTCATCCTACTCGTATAGCTTACGTGAATATACATATATAAATACATATATAAATTTATACATACTAGGAGAGAATAACGTGTATAGGTCACTTGCATATATCGGAACGACCTCAGTTTGTTCCCAAGAGAATACCACGCGTTCTCTCGCCCTTTTCCACCTTCTATACCTTTAAAATGTAGTACCACCCACACTATTCACTCTGTCCACCGTTACATTCGTGAATGCACGTAAACCCTACTGTTACTGTTACTGCTTTAATAAATTAACAAAATATACTCGCCATATTCACTAAATTATTTTACCTCACTGTACTCTACGACTTTCGATACACCCTAAACCAACCCCTCTAACATATTATATTTTATAGAAGTTCAGGGTATATAGTTGTACTGGAAATTATTGGCTAATCTCAATGAATTCCCGTACAACTTTAAACCAGCCGTGAATGACTTAAGCCTTCATAGTATTTTATTAATGCTAGATTAAAATTTTTTTTTAACTTTTAATTCAAATAATCTCGATGTAAAACTAAAAAACATTGATATTTCCAATCCGTGAAAATTTTAATTAATTTTTAATCTCGTAAATTTTTTATAGTAATTATTTTTTAAGTAAAAATGAACTTATAAGTGCGGTAAAGATAAGATAAATCTTCCATATTATCAAAGCTCGTAAGTATAAATCTATCTACATTGATCAGATAAATGAAGAGATTTTTTTTCTATTATACTTCAATGTACTCAAAATTGAGAGAAAAAAAATACAGTGTGTTTCGAAAAAGTAATTAGTATGTAATTGCAATTAAAAACTACAGTAATGTATATTATCATTTTGTTCAAATCAATATGTATATTATAGGTATTAGATATAACGGCAGTCAATAAAAATTTCTATTTCCATTAAATTTTTTGCTTAAAATTGAAAGCACGAGAACTATTAAATTTTTAGCTGCATATTATCGTAGTTTTTCTTAAAGATTCTCTTTGCGACAGTTATTGAGCACCGCAGTATTACCTTATAAGGTTTAGTAAAATCACGAGAAGCTCAACTAAACCGTAGGCTACGGGGATTTAATTCTATTTCACTCTCTCTCTCTCTCTCTCTCTCTCTCTCTCTCTCTCTCTCGTCGGTTGTTACAGAACCGTTTATCCTATCTTTATATGTATATCTCAAGCATATATTTGTGTATGTATAACCATTTATCCTTATACATTTACATACTTGAATGTCTGTGCACTCACACAGTGTACCGTATCGACAATAGCATTATCAGGATAACGAGATAGAACATGAGAGTCTGCGATAAAACTATTATCATCGTTACCAACGTTACAATTGTTCATGTTTGAATGGCTATAGAAAAACTTTGCTGGCTAAATTATTCAGTAATTTACCATACACTATCCAGTATAACAAAAAATTGGCTTTGTTTAATGGGTTACTTACCTAGTAATTTGACGGTAAATTAATGCCTATATCTTTACCAGAAGTTTACGTTTATGTATGCAATTTAGAACACTGGTTATTTCCAAGAAGTCTCATGCTTTATCCAATATCAGGATCGATAACGTTTGAGAATTAGATAACTGCAATCGAAAGAAAACTGTCAACAGGAAATATAATAACTTATTTATTCATTTTTTCTTTAAAATGACTCTCTTGAAGATACAGTTTATTATCTTTTATGTTATCAATAAATCGGTGACGACGTGAAGAAAAATCTACTTGCAAATATAACGTCTAACTGACGATCGTAAATGGTACTCTTCAGAGTAACATTGACTTCCGTTCTGTTCATGAGCCAACATTATACAAAATGAAGTGTACTCTGATTTTATTTGGCATACTCGTGAGTATGACTATCAATTGGACTGAGTGCTTGAAACTGGCTGAACCTTGTATACCCACAGTCTGCAAATTACCCAACTGCAAATGTAGTACTATTGAGAGTGGTAGTGGTATTCCCACATCAAAAATACCGCAGGTATGCATTATATTAATCTATTTAATTTTAATCTCTTTACAACCACATGTAACTAATTGTTAGTTTTATTCAAAGATCAAACCGTAGAATAAATTAAATAATATTTATTAATTTCATTATCATATTATTATTATTGCAGATCGTTCTGTTAACCTTCGATGATGCTACGACCGGACAAACTTACGGAAAGTTTTCCGAAGCGCTATTCAATCGAAAAAATCCAGATGGATGCCCAATAGTGGCCACCCATTTTCTCAGTCACGAATACACTGACTATACATTAGTCTACGATCTCTGGTTAAAAGGACACGAAATCGCCCTACATTCCGTCACGTAATTTTCTATCTGTTCATTTACATCAATCCTCGTAAAATCTATTTACATGTCGCTATTCAAAGAAGTTTTAATAATTAATAATTAAAATAAATATTATTTAAGCACGCTCTAAGATATTTTTTAGTTGTAAAAAATTTCAAACGTTAATCCTACGTTTTGTCTACAGTCACGCACCCATACAAGATTACTGGCTAAAGATAAATCTCACTACTTTCAAAGCTGAATTTGATGATATGAGGCAAATAGTGATGCACTTTGCGGGAATCCCCAAGAGTGATATACGAGGTGCAAGATTACCATTCTTACAAACGTCGGGTAATATAAGTTTTCAGGGCCTGAAAGAGCTTGGATTGGTTTATGATAGCTCAATGCCAACAATACGATACGTTGATAATCCATTGTGGCCTTACACTCTGGAATACGCCAGTCACCAAGATTGCATGATAGAGCCCTGTCCAACAGCTAGCTTTCCGAACGTCTGGGAAGTACCGATGACTATGTGGTTAGATGAAAAGAATGTGAGTTGCAGTATGGTCGATGCATGCACGAACATGTAAGTCAATAAATCATTTACACTTGTATATACATATTATTTCTTCTTATTTTTCTTCTTCACAAACTGAAATTCATCCTCGTCTGCATTTAAAGTGACGTACTTGATAATACCGAACGAACAAATTTATTACAAAGATTATTTATTATCGTGGTTTTTATTTTCACATACATATGTAACAATGTTGCGTTCTGCTTACCAGTCATAGTCATGCCGGTTAAATTTATTAATCCCTTGTGAACTGAAATTTTATTGGATTGGGTATAACATACATGTACTGGGACGTCAATTAATGCTTTACGAGTCTTTGATTAATTTGGATAATCCATAACGACACATCTAAACCCCCTTATACAACAACAAGATGTGGATCAACTGACACGCTCGATTGAGCCCAAATTCATTGTCCAACCGCGGAGCGCCACTATATTGAACCTCGTAATTTGACCCGTGGGTGTTTTAGACCCAAGCAAGCTGAGCCGCTTTCAAAATGGATCATCAAGCAATTTGAACGGCATTATAACAATTCACGGGCACCCTTCCCAGTTTTCATGCATGCCGCCTGGTTTCTACGCAGTGACGAATATTTCAAGGCCTACAAATTGTTAGTATCTATTTTTAGCTAGTAAAGCTAGCTCAGTATATCCATATAATAATAATAATAATAATAATAATAATATTTAAAATATATTCATATCTCACAGATTCATCGATCATCTGGTACGCTTACCCGACGTTTATCTAGTGACAGTAAATAAAGCCATTGAATGGGTGAAGAATCCAAAATCTTTGGACGTTAAGAAACCATTTGGCGAATGTGAAGTTAGAAAACCAGCATTCGACTGTTCCCCTCGAACTTGCAAGTTGACCGGAATCGACGGCAACGAAAGATGGATGTCTTCTTGTGTTAAAACTTGCCCTGATAGATACCCATGGATCCATAATCCTCTTGGAAGATAAATGTACGGCACACTAATAGTTTAACGTTTATGTTTTATTAAAAGTATAAATAAAAAGATGTATATTGCGGCAATGTATCTAATAAAATGATAAATATATGGTGATAAAAAAAGCAAAATAAGTGAAAAGGAAAAAAATTACCCGTATTAAAGTGTGTCTCGAGCTATTGCTTCAAGTGTAATCCTTTGCCGTATAAAATGTTATATATACATTATATACACATAGTAACATTAAACATATATATGTAAGAGATAAATCTTAGCACACGGTGTAGACCGGTCGTCTACAGCATTACGGTCCGTTCCTGACGCTAACCCGGCTCTTTAAGGCCACACATATCCACTGGGTCGTAAAGTCCAAACCCAATTTCTGGTGGATACCATTAGCAGGACCCATTAAACATTAAATGACAGGGAAAATGTAACCTGAATCTCGCCAAACGAGCCAACAGTGAGGTCCCTCTAGTATCTTACGTTTCCGTATAGTCTACAATTAAGGTATTATAATTATCATCTTAATTATTCGTAACTTAAGTTATAATTAATGACTGCTATACAACCTCTAACAGTTTTTCATTGTCGCTCTCTACAAATATATTCGATATTGATTTACCATTTACCAACTGTAAACATACAAACTATTTGAAGTAGCCCATTTATAATTAAATAATCGTTTTGAGTAGCTAATCTGTTTGCCCAGAATCAATTTCTGTCTTATATATATGTGTATGCATGATATTAACTATTACCAAGTATGACAAGAATAAATGAATCAAACTGTACTGAGCGTGCCATCTCTTACGTAAACTCAGAAGCTACTATTGCTGTACCGAGTGTTTTAGTAGTGCAGAGAAGTTGGCATACATTTGAATAATATTCATAGATCTTTCTGTACCAGCGATAGTAGATTACGATATTAATGTCGGCACATTTTTCATCTACATGCATATTTATAAATTTAATGTGCATATAGACTCAAAATTAAACAACTTAAATACTGCTGTTAGTATCATACTTGATTTAATTATTACGGATGATTAACTCACTGAGTCGTCACTTGATATTTAAAAGTAAAAGTGAGTGAAAAAAATAATATGGGTGTTCACCAGTGTGTATACATTTATGTATACAAATAGGTGAAGTAAATAAAAGCAAAGCTCAAAAGCGCCTCAGGCGTTTATTCTCGTTTGCAAAACGTTTTCAGCGTCCGTAAACCATCCCAATGGCAGTAACAAAGCTTCCATTGGGAATGCCTATACTAACACTACAAATACAATTGTGCTTTAATGTCAATGTATATATGTATTGTTTATTTTTGTATATGTATGTCGTTGTCGTTGAACAACAATTGTACTTGGAAACACGTGGAACTTTATTGATGAAGCTGAGTCAATTACGCATTGAGTTGCGCCCCATGAGCAATTACACCTTTGACAAATATTTAACTCCTGATCGTTGTAACGCGACATCTCTTTTTCTCTTTTACTTCCTCATTCTATTCCCTTGTATCTCTGATGTGATCTCTCCCTACATTTTCCCAGCCCCATCTAACGCAACACGTGTACCAGAGCTCGTGTCTCGAATCCATTTAACAGATATTGAAAAAAAATGAAAATAAAAAAAAAACAAACAGTAGAACAAGACTGATAAAGGGAAAGATCTCGATCTTGAAAAAAAAAATATGCATAAAAATGTTAAAAAGGACGTAAGAAAAAAATATAATAATAATAATAATAATAATAATAATAATAATAATAATAATAATAATAATAACAATAATAAATAAATAAAAAATGAAATAGAATAAGAAAAAGAAAAAAAAAGGTGTAATACTCTCTTGCTATATTCTTGACGAGTAGAAAATTCAAGAGATCAAGGAGCTCCTCATTTCTACACGTAGTTTGCAATGCTGAAGAAAATTCTCACGAATGGAAATTTCTTTTCCGTTCGAGCGATATTAAAAAATATTCACATTGCCAAGCGTTCGACTCGTTCGTCTTCAGCTCGTGCTGTACTACTGAAAGAGAAAAAAAATAATTTTTCTATTTTTTATTATTATTATTCCTATCTTAACTTGACTACTTTTCGTCGTTGTCGTCGCAGTCCTTTTTTCTTAAACTTGTCTTTCTTCTTGAAGTTGTTCTTTTGGTGTTCGTTCTCTTCTCGATTTTTTTACTCCACTATCATCATCAACTCAAAACGAAATTCACCCCCCGGGAAATGAAAGCAGGCAAGGGTTCAAGGGTACACGTCACGCGATGATAACGATGTCAATTATGATAATGAATTGTTAGGCGCCGAGGGATGCACAGCAGTTAAGTTAAAATATGACGGCGCTCGGTACGTACCTAGAGTTGAGAGAACACCAAGAGCAAGTGGGAGCAAACCTTAAGTCTCGTATGTCTTCTACTCCATAAAACTTCTACCTACTTTACTATTTATTTTTTCAAATAAATTTATAACCCTTGATAATTGTAAATAAACTTTTTTAGCAAACAACCCGGGTCAAAAAATTTAATCTGTTTTACGATTAATGAAAATTTTTAATATTTTTCATTCTATTTAATTTTATTATGTGTATCTATTTTATATTAGAATTTAATCTGTTTTTGCCCGTACTATTCCCAATTCAGACCAATTTCAGATCATTTTTGATGTTACAATAAAATTGGTTTCTATTGTTTCAAGACCAAAATCAGACTTTTTTGTCACAATCATTTAGCTGGTTTTGATTGGTATAAAAACTTGGTAAAATAAGGGTAAGGATAAGACGGTGCTTCTTGAAGTTTATTGAAGACAAAATCCTCTGAGAAATCAAGTAGTCAATAGTCAATATCGGATGGCCGTACAAATTTTACACGGTACGAGGATTCGGTGATCACAGCCAGAATATTTATCAGGATCGTAAGGACGCGAGGTCCAGATTTCTCTAGAGAAATTACTTTTTCAAAAAAATAAATAATGAAGAAATCTCGACAAAAAAAAGTTTTACTTGATAAAAATTCAAGGTATCGGTCAAGACAATATTTCCGTGTGAAAATGGTCGTCAATCTCGTAAATGTATCGAATATTCGGTGAAATATGCTCGGGGAACTATTTCCAGAGGTTGTGGAGAGGGTCGAGTACAGGGTAAAATACGAGGCAGGTATCCGCGTAATTCTGGCCGCGAAGGGAGAATACCTGACTGGATGTGGTGTGGCCAGAGGGAGCAGAAGCTAAGTGAAGAGGGTGGAGAAGAAAGAGAAGTCCGAGACAGTCAGGGCAGTGACTACTCTTTCTCCTCGAGTAATACGAATAGTGGTATACGAATGGAAGTACAAGAGGTCCCACCCGGTGCTCCTAACTCAGCTAGATCTACGGTTTTCCTGTAACATAGATCCGCGTTTGCCGCATAGTAGCTCGAGCTGGGGCAGATGCGTGCCCTCGGTTCTTACTATCATCTAGCTTTCTCTAACTGACTGTTCCCGGCAGAACAGTGTCTCTATCTTTATCCGGTAGCGTCTTTTCTCTGTTGGTTTAATACTCAACTCTGTTGCTCCCTCGAGCGAAACCTCAAACGAGACCGCGTGGGACCTTCGTGCACGAGCCACGAACAGCATCCGGCGGACGACACGGCGCCTCGTTATTTCACCCTTGACAATTTTCGACTGAAGAGACTGAGTTTAAAACAATCATTTTATTACGATAAAAACGGGTACTTGTTTTTCGAGTTGTTTTTTTTTTATTCTCGACCATTTAATGTCTTTCACTATATTAAAACAAATGGAATTTTTATGTATTGTATTTATCTTTAGTTTTATTTATATATTTATTCGTGGTTATTTATAAAGACTTTTACCACACGTGGATAATAAAAATTTTCTCTAGCAAATTTTCTCACAAAATTCAGCACGTTTCATCTAATGCAATCGTCAGTCGCATCTTCTACTGAGTTTTCGCAACCCAACCAAAGACGTGACTACTCTTAGCTTACCGCGTTAAACAAAAAAAAAGAGCTTTCTCCCCAGAGACTTTTAGCCGGCTCTTGGTGAAGAGCAAAATGAGAGGAAGAACGAGCCCATAATTCAGCCATCTCGGGGTTACTGAGTTTCTCGTGAATCCTCAAACGGCATTACCGACTCTTGTGCTCTCTTCTTTTCTTATTCTTTAGCAAACCGTCTGTCCTTATTTTTTCTTTGTTATTTTTTATGGGTTTTTATTTTATTTTTTCTGCTCTCTCGTCTCTCATTTACCATGTAACCATTTGGAAACGACTGACGCGTATACGTGCCAACTTGAAAACAAGCCTTCCCGCAAGAAAACTCATAAAGCAGATGTGAAAACCGTCAAAACTACGAATAAACCCAAGGGCTACCCGAAGACCAAACTTTCTTGTTATATGCGGTAACAAAAATAAAAAATAAAAAAAAAAAAATACCAATGTACAGTGCAGCTGTGAGTAACTCTCTACTTTTTACCCTGTACACTGCTATGTACATTGTTATGTGTAGCAAGTAAGTCTCGGTGTACATGTGAGAAAAAAAGTTTGAGATACGATATTAAATTGTTTCCCGCCAAATGTACTGAGGTTTCATGTCGTAAAATGCTTTTTACAATCTGTCATTTTGAAATTTTTTTATGAAACAAACTTTTCCAGTATTTATTTTGTTCAAAGTCCAAGTACATATGTATATATACATACATGTATATGTGTGAACAATGCGTTAAAGGAAAAAAATTGAAATGAAATAAAAAAGTTAAAAGAAAAAATCCACTTCTGGGAAATAACGATGCGAATGAGGTGCCAAAGGTTAGGATCCATTTCGTAAGAGCAGAATCTAAAGAGAAAAACTATAAGAGAAGCGTCGACTGCAAAGACGAAGATGAGTGATCGCTCAGTTGCGTGCGTTCCGTGGTCTCTTCTGCAACCAACAGCGTGAAATTAAAAATTCCCAGCGAGTCCCGCGAGGCTTCTTTCTACCCAACAGAGAAGATGTAAAAAGGGATACGGAATAGAAAATAGAAAAAATATATTTATAAGAAAAAAAAAACGTGAGGATAGAAAGACAGTGTCCCGAACAACGGCCCTCATCGATCTTTTGTTTTCCTTCTTTTTCTATCTCGGCTAGCTTTTTTTCTCCATGTGCTCTATACATATATCTGCAGGTACATCAACGCATGAGGGAGATAGTAAATACCTTTGGCAGAATGACAAAATGTACCTAATCCATCGTAAACTGAGACCTTTGGCTTCCCGGATTTGCAGAAATCCGCGGTCATCTTTTCTACCAACTTTAGGTTTTTTTATGAGTGACATAAAAAAAAAATATAAATTTATAGTATTATCAATCAAATGAAAAGAAACTTGGATTGTAAAAAAATTATGATATTAATCCAATATATTTAACAAAAAGTGGTCGTATATTTCACGCGTGTCTGACTTGATTTTTACCTTGACTACTTGTCCAAACTTATTTTTCAATGTTCATTAAATTAATAACTATTTCACTAGCCGTCTCTCAATCATCATTACCCGTATCACTCTCTGATGTACAAAAAGTTATACAAACTTTATTAATTAAGGAGAAATATCTTTCACTTTTTTCAGAGCAACAAAACCTATTTTATAAAATTATAAAACAATAATTTTAAAAAACAAATTCTGTTAGAATTTTAGATCACATTCATACCGCTAGTCCACTCATAAATTACCGTATATTATGGATACTTTAACTTTAACGTAAGTAATGAAAAATGGAAATAACGTAAAGGAAGAAAAATAAAAAAAGTGTGATGATTTAAAACAAAAATAAGAAGAAAAAGAAAGAAGAAGAATCTTGAAGGTCTGAGAAGAAAGCAAGATAGATTTTTACTTTTCAACGGGGTGTAGCTAACGGCTGCAGGTTATTTGCATGCTACTGCCATTCCCTGCACGTTCACGACCGGTCGCCATCTTGCATCACTTTACTTTGATCTCGGCGAGGCTAATATCGTGGTTAAGAGCATACACCACACCCGGACCCGGAAGAACAAATTTCACCAAGACACCGATAAAATGTGTAAAGTGATGTAACGCATTAATTAACGGTTTGCTGAGTCATTATATTATACACTCGGTGATCCGGTCTTTGTGTTGATCCTCCATACTCATCCGCATGTTATAATAGATTGATTTATAAACACCAATATTTGTCTGAGCATATACATATTTATAGCAGCGTACAAACAAACTCTCACTCTCCTTTTGAAACGTGGAATCAACTAAATTAACCATCAGGACGTGTCTTGAGGTACCTCAAGCTCAAGACTAAAGGCTGTCTATATAGTATACTATAGAGCGGGTAAGCAAAATTATAGGATTTAGTTTAGTTATAAAGAAAGATATTGATGGCGTCAGATCGGTCAGGGAACATTCATAAGCCTTTTCATCTCGTCGAACCAGTATGGTATATGGGTTTAAGATATTCCATGCGCCGGGTGTTTGAGAAGTAATAAAAAGCCGGCGCGCGGCGTCATTACGTTCATCCAGACAAACGAGGTGCCGCCGTGACTGGGTTGTCGACGCCGCGGAAGACGAATGCCCGACGTCAAAGGGAGAATCGAAAACTTATTCAAACGCGGAGAGAAACGGGATTGCAGAAGAGGAACGTATGGACGACGATGAGAACGAGAAAGCGCTGTGGGCGTACAAGAAGATGAGCTAATAATTCTCAAAGCTTTTAGCTGACAAATTACTTTACTTTATACACCAGCTAAATCATCAAACTTGTTATTAAAACAATATCATTTTTGAATCAGCAAATCAAGGGGAGAAGAAAAAAAGAATCAAGAAGAAGAAAAAAAGAACAGAACATGAGAGAATGATTTTTAGCGCACTGCCATTTTTCATTTAACAAGCATACAGTTCGTATAAACCTCCTTAAGACACATCACTTTGTGATATATGGTGCACGGGAAGAATCTTAACACAATGACGAATGATCTCACAGTTGACGATGCGTCCGAGATTTCCATATGATGGACTTAATGCTCTTCATGCTGGAGAAATATTTCACGTCAAATTTCTTCACTTTTATCATTTTACTTATCTCTTCATCTCGTAGAAATACATCTGAGCGTACATTTTTTCTTAGATCTGTATACAGACTTTTGTTCTTCTTCTTCTCCTTCTTGATTCCCTTCCATCGCATTACCGTCTCCGCATGAAAGAAAAACAGTGATGTAGAATACCTATAACTTCCTGTATAGTATAACCTCTTACTGAGCTCGGGCTCTTTAAATCCTGGTGGGTGACTCCTGGATTTTCTGGACACGGATAAAACGTGATGGGATCAGTAAAAAGAAAAACTTTTTTTATACTATAATACTAGAATCACAACCTCATACGAGTTTACGATTTTATATTTATAATAACTAAATTTTTAAACTTTTAAATGCCAAAGGTTTTTCAAGGTATACTTGAGGCATGCAGCTATGTTACAGTAATATTAATAATAATAATAAAATAATAATGCAGCCAATTGTCGTGCATTGAAAGTAGTTAAAAAATTTTCTCTAAACTTTTTTGTACTTCATTATCACGTCTCATATTCCGCAGTAACACGCACGCCCGACAATAAATTTAACCTCGCGACCAAAGTTAATATAACTTTTGTCGTAACGTTTCTATGTTCGTGATGCTTGCTAGATGTAAAAATATATATATATATATATATATATACATATATTTGTATAGGTATAGGTATGGATATTTCAAAAAAACATAAAAAGAATAGTGAGGGAAGTTCGTCACTAAAATACATCAGTGAGCATAAAAAACTGACAACAAATTGCGTTGAAAAAAATGTAAAAGTATTTTTATTTTATGCATAAGTATAAAATAAAAATAAAATAAAAAAAAATTTCTCTTATATTATTCGGGAAAGAAACAAAAACGCCATAAAAGTTAATAAATAAAATGGGAAGAAAAATATCAAATTTGAGCTTTTGTCCTAGGAAAAACATTACGAGCACTCGTGGTGTAGAATGTATACATATATAGCGATGAGAGGTAAAGCCAAGCAATCGTTCGGGTGAGGACTTGAGCAAGCAAACGACGAGACACTGGAGCCATAGACAACACACGGTGGGGCTCATAGAGGTACTGCGCGTCTGTTACCTTCTTTCCAAGACCCGTACCCGGACTTTACGGCAAGCCGATATCTAATACCGACCGCTGCTGCTACTGGCGAATCCCAAATGCAGCACAACCCTAAGTGATACACACTTTATTTATTATTATTGCTGTGGAGCCATATATGACGATGGACAAAAACATACGGAGACACACCTGAAACGACCAGGCAAACCAGACTCATCGTAAAATTTCCCACAAAAATTCCATCTTCTCACTCGTACACTCTGCCACTGTACGCTTTCCACCCCCGGGCTTTACATTCCCTCTTTTTTCTCGCTCTAGATGATGCTGTTTAGTACGGCCTTTACGTGCCGTCGCTTTTGGTTTATTAATTTTTCCATAAACGCGACCTGAGACATTCAATTTTTCACTTCAGAAGTATACTCAGTGTTATTCTGTAATTTTATTTTGAATTTGAAATATTTTATTTCACTTCAAAGTCTATAACTTTTTTATGTTGTACATATATTACTAAATACGAATTTCAGTAGTAAAAAATATGTTACTTTATTCGTAAACTTTATTTACGAATAAATATTCTTGTAAGGATAAATATGTTATTTTTAACTTTTAATTTTGTTTTTATTTTTAATGAAATGATAAATATTTAATTTAGTTAACAAGTTTTCGTGATAATCATTGTTTGAGTAAATTTTCTTTAAAATATAAACAAAAAATGGAAACTTTTACCAAAACAATTTTACCAATCCGTGAATACTTTAAAGGAAAAATTAAAAAAAAAAAACATAAAGCTAGTTTTTTATTGTTAGAAAATGATTTTTTTTTTTTCAACAGAAATTAGTTCCTTGTTAATGATCTGGCAGTTGGCAAAGTCATAATTCCTACGACAGTTTCCAGTGCAATAAAGCTTGAGCTAAAATGAAGCTTTGTACGCCAGGGCAAAAGGAAGATGCAATCCACTCACTGGCAAATGAAATAAAGAGGATTTGCATAGAGATTCAAACAATACCAGTACCAGTCCAGCAGCAATGTACCCAGTACAAACCAACGGGGATCGTCGGCTTGGTTCCAAGGTCCGTCCATCTCTTCTAACCGAATATCCACTGCTTCATCCACCGTATTCGCTTCAATGCTTGTCATTAGTTATAGTTATAGTTTATCATATATATCACTCAACATACTCAGACTTGGACGCGCAAAATTCAGGGTCCGTAGACCGAGACGGTGCTTCTCGCTTCGCTCTCTTTATTCTGGACCTGAATTTAGTGTTGGGGCCAGAAAACATCAGATGAACCGACTTACTCTCTTTGCCTCATTTCCCGCATTAAGTACAAACGAATAGAACCGACATAACAACACCGACATTTTCATTCGGGTTACCAAAAGTTTTGCATGATCTAACCTATGAATATATATATATATACGTACATGTGTATGTGTATAATATTTTTACTGGGATTGCTGCCAAAAAGAGAGAGAGAGAGAGAGAGAGAGAGAGAGAGAGAGAGAATTTAGTGTTACCACCCGCTGACTTGGTAACACGTAATCTTTACTATCTGCAAGCGTAAAAATATGTCTATGAATATATGAGCTTTTGACTTTTAGTGTCATGTAAGTAAAAAGAAGAAGTAGCTGCACAGCAGATAGCACTGGAAATAAACGAAAACGAAAAACAAAAGTAGGATAGACTTGAAACTTAAACTTTGAAGTTTTTGATGATGTTTCGTGTTCCGGGTGTTTTGTGTATGGCTCTATGTATGACTTTAAGTGTCAAACCGAACAATTTTAAAATGGGATATTATGACGAGGAGTGACGTCAGTTGGCCGGATGCCAATGGGAATATGTGCAGTCAGTTTTACTGTGTGTTTTGTATGATTAATGAAACCGGTCATGCACATAACTAATGGACATTTGCGCTAAAAAGAGGATACAGATAGAGAGCATTGTCGGTTGTCGGGGTAATTTCTCGTTTTGTATCATACGTGATTTTATGTCATTACTTTATTAGTATAGTTGTGCTTTACACTACACTGTTACGTGTACTGGTGTGCTGTAGACCCACTTGATCAACTGTGTAGTAATATAATATGATGATCATTTTATAAAATTCTATTCTATTGTAGTGGATCCGATTGAATTGGAGATTCGATTTAATTCGATAGAGTTTATCGATTCAACTTTATTTGTTTGTTATAAACTAAAAAGTTAAGAATGAGATTTTGAGATTCAGAGTTAGGAGAACTCGTATGGTGTGGTACAGTGGTAGTAAATGAAAATTCAAATATGCTGAGATGGGTTTGCGACAATGCACGTTATCGACAATGTATATCGTGAGAAATCGAATACTACATCTCTCTAGAGGTTTCAATATACACACACCATTTTCTTATTCTCGTATTTTATGCCCCACACTCGATCATTCCCCATCTCAGTCTCATTCTTACATACCTACTTATACTTGTACTTATACTTATTCACCCTCTCTTTTTTTAAAAAGCCTCCTTCTACCATTTCATTCCACTGGATATTCTTCGTCGGTCTCTGCTCGGAGAATCAAGATTAATGGTCGCGACGCGTGTTTCACCAGTGCCCCCGCTGGTCTCTTAAGAAAACGAGACTCGCGAAAATCGCGTTAGTTTGCATTCTGGTTTTGGCTCAACTCGAACAACTGTCCGACTTAAATCCACACGAAATTTTCATAAATTTCTTCTCAAACTCTATTTCTACCTTCCAATTTATTCCTACGTTAATATTTGTTCGATTATTAACAGATAAATGAATCTACTTGCTAGCGCAGCCAGCTGATACCAAATTAAACCAAAATGTCGATAATTATTATTATGAATATGATAACTACAAAATAATCGAATATTGTATGAATTAACGAATTATTTGACCAACCTACTTACACCAACATAACTTTACAATTTATACAAATATATTCATATAAAACATATTTTTATTAAACTGACTGCTATAGTAACTACCAGTATTACAGCTCCCCTTTGAAGCATTAATGAATCGTTCTCAATGACAGTGACCAGAGTAAAGGAGCCAGATAGGCAAAACGCAACTATTAAATGCCGATGTAGTGGCGTGTATATCCGGCCTTCAAGTTACGTATCAGCTCTGTATACTACAATATATTAACAGTGACCACCAATGTTGTCAACGTGACTACTACAACTCGGATTGATACAGTACTACCATATTACAGCTGTCAGTGTCTCCTAGATGGGAGCATTAACCATACAGCTGGATTAGAACAAGGCAAACCGTTTATTGTGTGCAATATATACACTCACCACATCAACATATCGCCAATTACATAATGCCAATAATAATAATAACAATAATTGATAACAATATCGATAATAACAATTCCTTCCATTCAACTGGACTGACTATGTCTAGATATTTAATAATTGGCTCATCTAACGAGCAAGAAATCCAAATCTTTTCGAACCTTTTAAGTCACTGCTTGGTTCATCTCTCTATTTTTTTTATTAAATAATATTTATTATCATGAATTGGGATTTACTATGGATGATAATTCATATATTCTTTTGATTGACTTAGAAGTTATTCAATATGAATCTAACGTGGCAATGCAATCAATAATCCAATGAACAACTTCAAGATGTTCAATAATGTACATTATTATCATTATTATAGTTCAATACTCAGAGAGAACGTTATAATATTTAAATTAAGACAATTTCTTTCTCATTGTCAGGTGCTCTACCACTTAAACTGGATTCCGCGACCACAAATCGCTTTTTCAACTCACTTAATCTCTCCAACGAGTAACATTTCAATAATTACTACATGAGTAACTACGAAATGGTATTGTAAATATAGTTCTAAGTAATTGCTGAATATGAATATTTATTTAACAGTGAAAATTATTCCTAGAGAAGATATTTGTTTACATGAAGAATACCTCCATTCAATCATAATACGAATATTAGCCAAATTAAAACAAATAATAACAATAATGCTAACGCAACAACAGAATTGATTACTATACACAATACCTACATCGACGCCACATCGCGGCGTGCTTAAACACCGGTGCGGTAATCAGGTTCGCTTGGCAACCAAAGTCCACTCCCACGCCACTTTACTTTGCTCGGCTGTTATTTATTGTATTCTGGCTCTCTGGCTAACGCTTAAGCGACATGCCGAGCGTTGTTCAACGTAACGATCCTCCAACATTGCCTCGAGGACCTCCCGGACGCACTCTCTGCACACTCTCACTCTCGTTCATTCACTCACTCGCTCATTTATTTATTTAATCCATCTCGGTCTCTATCACATACTATTTCCTTCTCTCGCTCAATAGAGTAGACCCTAAAGTTGTATGTTTGTAACAATACTTTACTCGTACCATGTTCACCTTTAAGCACAGCGACGACTAAGTCACTTTTGTTAATTCACCAGCATCATTCTCTCACCTCTTTCTCATCCTTTGGCTCTGCTCTGTTGTTCACTTACACATGAAGCCTCGTTAAAACTGTGTGTTGTGTGTAGTTTCGATTTTCGGCTAACGAACAGTACAAACAACCAAGTACCTTTGCAGTTGGCACGAATTATTTCTCGAGAACTTGATAATTATTACAACTCTTGTGTTTAGTTAGAGTATATTTAGTGGTAAGTGCTTTCACTATTTTTATTTTAATACAAAAAATTAATGACAATCACAATGTAATCAGACAAATTAATAATTAAGTTTTGTAAGTCTTTTTTTGCATGTCTTTTGCATGTTATGCCTTCATTGCTCATTTTATCACAAAAATAATGAATCAAATAAACAAAGCTTGGTAAAATAATTTTTTTTTCCAGTTGACTGTTTATGATTAGATACAAATTTTAAAAATCAGCACCATAATCTCATTAAAATAGTTTCATTGAATGAAAATATCAATTAATCAATTCAGTAATAATTTTGTAACTTCCCGCTAAGAAAATTGAAAATTTTCAAAAATCGGGAAGTTATTGGTTTTCGAGGTTTTCGAGCTCGGAGAGCTCAAAAACGTAATAAGTGCAATTTGGAGCGCTTAAATATGGAATTAGCGGGAAGTTGCAGGGATGGCCTTTAGGGTCAATCGTTTTCCTAATTTTTTTTCTTGCAGTTAGAATTTTATGACTGTCAGGTACGATTTAATGCGACGAAATCATAAATTCAATTTTCAGGCGATAACGGAGCATTCGCGCTCAAGGCATGCAATGATAATTATTTTGCACAGAACATGCATGTAGTTTCTTTTGTCTTTGTTATTTTATTTAAAGAGCAATATTGTAGGCCACACCTACGACAAGTGAGTGTGGGAGGAGACCTGGGGAGGAACCTTGTTTCTTATAGAAGAAGTACTTCCAATAGGTGTGCCTCGGTTGCATTAATATTGATCGTCAGTACACGTATAGCCTCAACTCACTGAGATTACTTCCTAACAGGAATTACCGACGTGGGAACTTTGTCGACGCTATTTTAAAGAGTTACCAAACTCCTGGTCGGGTGACGGTATAGTTTCTGGGGTCAGGTGTCGCCGGTGCTATACCGTATGTATGCCGCGACCGTGGATGCTAACTGCCGTCTTTCTTCACTCTTCACCCCCTGTTCCCTGTTCCCACTCCCCGCTCGCGTTCCTCGTCAACACTCTACTCTTTTTTAGCAGCAATATACCACCAAGACGCGTCTTATCGTCGTTTCTTCTTCGACAGACTTTGGAGAAAAGACTCGATGGACGTAAGAGTTTCGCGCGTGTCGAACCTTCCCAAGTTTGTTTCACTTATATACACCGAACACCTCGCACCGAGCAAGTCTGTTGCACGCGCTTTCCTTCAAACTCGTTGGTCAACTGTAATCCTTTAACTTACTTTTTAAATATATATAGATCGGGTCTATTTGCTATATTTTATTCGCAAAACGTTCAAAATTCTTCAAGGCATATTACATTTCAATATCCGACATCGATATCTATTTTTTTTCATCGTAAATTTTAAATATAATAAATTTTTTTGTTTTTTCTTCTGTAAATGTTTAATCTTATTTTACATGCTTCAAGTGCCAGTTCGAAGGTACGCTCTGTTATCGTCCAAAAATTTAAATCCCAACATATTGTCACATTAAATCGTATCTGATAGTTTAGACAAAAAAAATGGTTTTAATTGCTGATGAATTGTTAAGATTTAATGGAGAGTTAAACACGATAAATTTAAAAAAAATTAATTTTTCAACTCAATTTATTTTTTAATTTTCTAATCTGATTTATGAGAAGTTGTAAAATGAAAATTGTAGCTTAATATCGTTTTGTTTAATTTTAATTAATTTTTTTCGGCTGGCAGTTGGATAAATTTGCAGTCCTTTGAGCATCTATATATAAAACTTAAATCTAAGAACAGCTTGAAGGCAGCTGATACTACACTCAATTGTTTTGCTGGTTGACCGCAGGTGATACAGTCTTTAATTGGTTCTTTTTTTTATGATTCACGCATCAGAACGAAAGAGAGCGATCGATTCAAATACAAAAAACACTATCGGCGGAAAAATTTAAACGAGCTTTAAAATTGTAATTAAAATAAATTTCTTGTAATTCATTTTTAACTAACTTATTATTGAAATTATTTCTTTATTAAGGTTATAAGGGAAAACTTGCATACATTTAAAATTTACCACGATCGATTTATGTAGAATGACACGAGCATTTAAGGCATGTACATTTGGATTTAGAAAACGTTTTCCTTTATCATTGTGAAACATAAAAAATAAAGGATTTTTTTTAAATGTTACTTTTAACAACGACGATAAAATTTCCGACAATCGCGAAATAATACTTTTTAACAAAACAAAGTTTAGTTAGGTCAGGAGTGTGGTAGCGCGATGGAGATGAAAGCGATTATACAGCAAACGAATGACACAGAGATCGCTACAATAGCCATATGAATTTTTACTGAAGCTATTCGGGAGCTATCCAGATCGTTCATTCATCAAAAACTGTGTATCTGTACAATAACGGCACAATAGATAACTCCAACGAGGAATTTTTTCTTTGTGTACACAGAGAGGAGTATTGAATAAATATTGGCTTGACATTTTTTCGGAAAATTACTCTGATTTTAAGAATGTCTACCGTTCGTTCTAGTTGTATTGGTTAATATTATCCCTAGCGGTATGCTAAGTAAATACATAGCTCAATTTATTTAATTTTTATTGGAATAAAAAAAATGCACACTAAAAAAAAATTAACTTGACTCCGGAGGAAAATTCTTGAATAATCAAGTAAAATTTACTCGAACTAAATAAAATTTTTTGGTTTAAGAATTTTTCTGCTTAATTCAAGACGATGACATTCTTCAAAGTTATATACTCGGGTCAAGAATTGAATCAAATTAATTTTTTTCTTTAGTGTATGAAAAATATCTTTGACTGAAGTGAGAGAAAGATTTAAGTCAGTATCATTCAGGTCCTTTGGCTGTTTCTAGAGATTATTTGAATAAAATTACATGAAATTATAAATGGGTATTAAATTGCAAAAGTTTAAGATATGAATATTTTAATCTGTTATTATTTATATTATAATGATGTTTAAACCTGGTAAATGACTTTGTTAAAGCCCTTTGAAGTAACTATAAATTGCCGTTGAATTTGTTTAAAACTACAGTGACTAATCAAGACACGGTAGGGAAGAACATCAGTGAAGAGATGGAGATGCGAGAGAGTTTTGCCAAAAGTATACTATAGTACATTAAAAGAGACCGAAGAGAGTAAAGAAAATTAGAGAAGAAGAAGAGAAGATAACCGAGAAAAGGAGCAGTGAATTTTCTTGACACTTTTGCCTCTACTCTGCATTTCGGCATCGTAGGTGTCAGAAGGGTAAAAGAGCCGAACCAGTGGGAGTTGGTCCTTGAGTTAAAACGGCGTTATCAGCCAGCAAGCACCGACAAAACTACACGGGCCGGCGGAAAGAGGTAGAGGGAGTAAGCTCGTAATTTTGCATATTACACCGTTAGTTATTTATTTAGCAACAATATTTCAAGTGAACGACTCTCACACGCGCCACCATCGTCTTCTTCTTCGTCTTCTACTTCTCATTCTGGCGTTCTATGCTATTCGTATTTGCATCTTGCCGTTCTGCTCTCGTTCTATTCGTCGACGGAAAAGGCCACAGTCGCCTGATATACACACTTACAACAGTACCGAGTAACTGTACGGGCTAAAGAGTAAAAGAGACCGAAAATAGGGAAAGTAAAGACTCGCGAGAAAGGGACACAGTTCAACCGACTTGATTTACTGGCATTTCCCCGAGAATACTCGCGCGATAATTCAGGAGGACGCGCTACGAATACTTACTACCACTACCTATACCATCATCAGTGCTAGTGCTAGTACCAGTACCAGCCCCAGCCCTAGTCTCACCCCTAAGCCCTCACTACTTCCACATCTTTCCGTTCCTCTTTCCCCACCACCCCGCTAAATTCACCATTATTTTTCTTACCCGGTCGTTTCGTGACGTGCGAGCCTCTCACCCGCTGTGTCCTTTTTTATCTTTTACTTTTTTTAACCTTTTTTTTTTAAAGACCTTGCTATTTGCTTCCTTATGTACTCTGTGTGTATGACGCGAGACTAGTACTGCTACTGCTAATACTACTGTTATTATTTTCGTCCTCGTATTGCTAAATCAATTCAACATTCACCCTTGACTTTTATTTTGTTATTTTAATATAATTATTACCTTTGGTTGTTTTTTTAAAGTTAAATACTTAGCGTTTGAGTTATTGCGACAAACTTATTCCTCTTAATAACCAAAAGTTTGCAAATATAACTAAATCGTTAAAATGAAATAAACTGATGGTACTTTAGAGCAACTAAAGAAAGGTACTTTGCTCTTCAGAAACATTCCGAGTGTATAACCATTAATTTAAGTTTAAGTATACAAAGTCGATGGCGCTAAAAATTATCTGAAGATGAATGGTGATTAAGTTAAGTATTGATGAACTCTTGCAACCTAAATTCATGATAATATTTAATTGAATTCCGTCTTTTTATATATAAAGTTATGAGTGCAGCGTTGAACACTTCTAAAGATTGAAGTGAAACTCGTTAAATTCTTTCGAAACAAAGATTTCAAAGATAAAGAGTTTAGAAGTTTGATGTGAAAAATTTAATCCTACGGAAAATTTAATTTTGATGAAATACTGAGTGTGATTAAAGACGTTCATGCGTGAGACTTAATAGTAAATAAAAATTTTTGTTATCAAAAAAAAATATTGAAAAAAAAAATGAATTTTAACTGTTCTAAAATTTTACAATCAATGTCTAAAAAATTTATAATCCTGGTAAGATTATTGATACATTTCAAAATTGTTTCGAACATCCTCGAAAGATCCTTTAATATTTATAAAAACTATGAGTTAGCAAATCTAACCTTCACGCGATGGAAGTTAAACTTTTCTAAGATTGTTGCAAATGTTACAATTAAATGAAAAATAAATAACCAATTACAACAACAGTTAAATGAAAAATGAAATTTAGAAATATGTTAGCAATCAAGGGGTTTCAGTTGTAATTGACATTCCCCAGTGAATGTCAGCAAGTGTCCAATCCAGCTGTGAAATTAACGCGAGGGCGACCATGAAGATGACCACAGTAAGACAGAAGTCTCTTGATACAATCAAGAGTTTCAGGAAGTACATAAAGTTTAGTTCAGCAGAGTGTTGGGAGCACAATCGAGGGCTTGAGGAGATAATATAACCTTGAAATAATATAATTTGGCATTACGAGTTGAGTACAGGGCTGAAAGGCCGGAAAGAGCTAGAATAGTGTGTTGTATGTAAGTGTAATAATAATAAGTATATTTATAAAGGGAGTGAGCAAAGAAAGCCAATGAGAGAGAGAAGTATCACTTTGATGTTGAAAACCAGCGGGATTTTACGAACCACAGAGTAATCCTCTTAGAAAGGAAGCTAGCCACGGTGGCCAACCGTCGGAATACACAAGACAGAGTTTGCTGAGACAGCGTGAATGAGAAAGATAGTAATGGCAAGCACAAAACGTAAATGCCAAGAGAGAATTAAGTGAGAGAAACATTTACAGAGTACAGTCGACTTGCATTACTCCAGTATGTTAATACCTTGGTGACTTATGACTAGAGCATTTAACGGAACAACGTCCACCACTTTAGCTGTACCTCACTGTTCAAACATTTCATAAACTATCAGGTTTGATATATCTCAACTGCTGTTTTAATATATCTATAGATGTACCTAGATATCCTTAATCATTTGAGTTGTGAGTATCCAAAACGGACTTCTGTGAAACTAAGTATAAATATATTTATAGAGTTGCGGTGTAAAAAGAGAAATCGCGGCATCTATTTCTGTCAGCAAACGTTTTATATACGTTTAAGCGCGTGAGCTATTTGAGGGGTCGAGAGCTGAAAGATCTTTGAGTTTAAAAGGTTCAGAGGTTACTATTCTCGGCTTGTGAATGCACTGTCGTATTGAACAACGAATATAAACGACTTGTTGATCGGTTCAGTGGTTGAATTCCATTTTTTTTTTTTTTTTTTTTTTTTTTATGTGAAAAATATATATGTTGATATTTTTTTTGTGTTTTCTGGTTGTTGTAAGAACAAAGGACCAAAGTTGGTCAAAGAGGTGTGATTTAGTGTTGTATTTGTGTAGTTGGTTGGTTATAATCGGTAACCTCAAGAGCAATGGAAGGAGTTGTGAGAGTGAAGTCGGACATCGATAGAATTAGGGAGAGCCGAAACACGATTAATTCGGGATATTGCAGTACAGAATTGATGCACAATTCATCGTTGGTGTGCAATCGAGCCTAATGAATGGTGTAATAATATCATCACATTGTCCTTATTACTGCACTGGATTAGAAAATTAAATTGAATTAAGAATATTACTTTCGAGAGTTAGGTCATTTATAATCAAGGGAACATTTTTTAAGAAGGAAAAAAAATAAAATAAACCAATCATGAAGATATTTACAGATAAAATTGAATGGAATGCTTTAAATATGATGTTAATTATTAGTATTCAAAAAATATTGAGTGAAAATAAAAACAGATAAAACGAATTCAATCCTTTACTAAGTATCCGAGTGTCAGTACCTTTTAATTGTCAATTAAAATAATGATTTAAATGAATTCAAAATTACGATAACAGGTTTATGAAAGCATCAATTCATTAAAAAATAATAAATTGCTCTGAAAATTAATTTATTGATAAAGTATACAAGAGACAAGTATCTAGATACCAGTAGTTAGCTGGCAGTCCGATATTTTACCTCGCGTATAGATTATTCAAATAATAATTCTTACAACATAAGCTATAAATTATTATTAAAGAATTTGACCAATTATAATCATCATGAGTTATTATTATTATTATTATTATTCATAATGACAGACCGATTATTTATCAGCGTTAATTTCTTACTGACAACTTTGTAGTTAAATTTATTTCAGCATGTTTTGAACTATAAATAAACGAGCGAATAAGTGAAGAGTGATCTCTAAATCTGAAACAGTAAAAATCACTGGAAATTAGTAGTAAATTCACTGTTTCACAGTGATAAGTATACCACTTGGTAGACTTATAACTGTAAAACAGTGAAATTCCACTGATTCATTTTTAGAGAGTGAATAATTAACCAAAGCCTAGTTTAATGCAACATTTAATATTTTACAACTGACAGTAATGAAGCCAAAAATCTAGGTGAAGTAATGTTGAAAATGCACTGATAAAAAAAAGAAAATAAAGAAATGAATGAGCTTTTTTTTTTAGTAAAAAAGTAGATATAAAAGCTCGCCTGTGGCTCAAACTCGAGTGTGTGTATGTTGAGCTTTTTTCGTCTTTTTTTGCCATACACTATATCCTATACTTCGGTGGCACTTGGCATTATTCCAAGTAGTATCGAATTTTGGATTTGGACTTGAATTCTCATTCGGATTCCTTCCGAGTAACGTGTCAACCGAAGAAAGAGAAATAGAGTAGAGAACCGAGTTAGTAAAGTAAAAAAACTTTTATACTAACTTATACTAAGTATATCGTTGCGCAAACGACTACGATGTACGAGTAGAGCTTCTATATCTATCCGAGAGTTTGGTTATACACATTACATTAGAGAAATTTAATTGTTAATTTTGTCTAAAGTATATGCGTGTACTTGCCGGAGACATATAAATCGTCATAGCTGTCTGGAGATCTTGCGTGCTTGCCGAACTTTGCAGTTAACTCTCCAAACTCACCAATTACTTTGGTTGGCTGTGGCTTTACTGGATTTGTTGCTATGGGTGATATACATTCGAGCGGTGCGATACTTTGCATTGGGATTGGAGTGTCGATAAAAACGTTTAATAATCATGGTAACATGTTGACTTACCTGAAACAAAAATGTGAATAAATTTTTAGAAAAAAAGATAATTATTTTATTGTTGGAAAATTATTCAAATATTTGGGTTGTTTAAAATGGTGAAATAATTGAATTTTTAAAGAAAAAAATTCAAGAAACGTTAAGTCAAATAAAATATACACAGAAAAAAAAACATAGAAAAATTTATTCAGATTCCGGTTACTTTTATAAAACATTTAAGTGTAAAAATAATATATGAAAGCCAACATTTATAATTAAATGCAAAAAAGTGATTTACGTACAAAATGATAAACATTGAAGTTTGAATTGTTAATTATCATATTTAAACTTTTTCTAAATTTGCATAGCTTTTATTACTATTTGAAATAGTATTTATTATCAACTGAGTACTATTTATTATAAATCCATCATCATTTATTACAGTTTAGTTTTTTCCGTGCATGTATTTATTTTTTTTTCTACTTGCAGTCAGGGGTAAAAAAAGGATACATTAATACCGTAACACATAAGGTTGTATGTATATATATAAAATAAAATATACAAGTGTGGAGAAGAAAAAAGTGTAAGAAGAAGAGGATAATTTGATATGTAAATTTATATTGCAATCGTTATCATAAAAAAATAATAAATAATAAGCAACAAATTAAATAGGTGGAAATAAATATGACAAGAGAATAAAATAATAATAAAACAAAAATGTGTTTTCCACACGATAAAACGCAGTGGAAAATTTTTCGAAGCGTCTGTTTTATTATGATGCGGCAGTTACCTCACACACGACAACGTCGAAAGAGGAAAGGGCGAACAAGACAAGCTCTTTCGCGTGCTCTTGGGTCGTCGGGGTTGCTTGGGGTCGAGTCTCTACGGCCTCGGGAACCCAGCCAAGTGGGTTGCATACCCCTGGTTCATTCCAATGCATAGGATAATATATATAAAGTCATAGAAAATGCGTTCTTGCATACGATATAAATATTTTTTTTTTGTTTTTTTTTCGTATTTTTATTTCATGATGCTGTACGTATCTCTTGTTGTTAACATACTGCACGCATGATATTCATTATTCACACGAGAAAAATGTAATTATAAAGACAATAAAGATACGGTTAAAACGCAGTGCGCTAAAAAAGTTTAGCAGTCTAACACCGCACTTTTCTGTAAGTTTGCCAGCAACATAATTCCTCTAAAAACAAGAGTTTTCATAGAAAGTTATGGCCCAATTTTACTTTGTGAAGGAGAATCCTTTTAAGAAATTCCAAAGTACTTGGGGGGATGAAAGAAACGAGATAGAGATGGAGAGAAAAATAATTCAAGAGCTGCTGGTGGTTTCTTCGTCCTTCGTTTTTCCTTTCCAGTTGCTGATAAAAAATAAGAATAACTCGCCTGGTTCCTTATAAAACAAATGTTTAAGTAATAGAATGATATAAATAAAGTTAAGAGAGGATACTAAAAATAAAGATGACACGGCAATAAAATTAACTAAAACGTTAAGCCATTTGGAATAGCGAGCTATCGGCTATTTGTCGTCATTTGTGACTTTCGAGATCGAAATTCTCAATCTATCTGTACACATTGATCTAATTTATAACCTGTTCATGGTGGGTAACGTAATTCTAGTGGTACATTGTCTCTTCGGCTCGCTTATGCTCATGGGAATACCAGAGAACAGAAAGAGAAAGTAGAGAACCAAAATGAACGGCAGGAGCGTGTCCATCAAGATAGTAATGGCTACGATCTAGAGTCCAACAGAAATCACCGATCGTATTTATCTTACGGTTTGTTATGCTCGAGATTTATCAGTATACCATACTACACTCCTCCTATCCTCAGTGATTGATTTTAAAAACACAAAATTTTATTTTTTAACTATTTATTATCAGTAATAAAGATTAATAACACTTTTTTCTTGATGCCCTTACTTAATTTTCACATCAATCTAATTCCTTTTAGCGCTCTCTTTTAAGCTCCTTCATCTACACCATCATCACCATCCCCATCACAAAAACTATAAGTGAACAATACTCTCAAAGTCCGTGCAATAACACCTTTAGTTTAAACGAAGTGATATGCGAATGGACCCACTGGCTAGCAAAGGGGAGAGCAAATTTCGCGTCACGCCTGTAGCATTAATCATCTGGTTGAATAGAGTTGAGAATAAGAATAGAACGAAGACGAAAAATGAAAGACTTAAGTATTAGTAACGTTGGAGTTTGAGTTAGAGGGTTGTGTAGCGTTACAGCTTACAGCGTAAGTAAGAAAGAAGTTCCGTCGATTTTTACCCTCATCGCTTCTTGTCTGCGTATCTTCTTATATCTCACTTTTACACTTTTCATAAAGAACTCATCTGTCTTCTGAGCTACAGGCAATACAGTTATACAAAATTCTATTCTACATGTAATGTTATGTTCAGATACATATATATATATATATATATAAGTATAAATGCTCTTAATATTCCTTTTAAAAAATAAGACAGATACGATACGGCGTAATTTTTAATATTTACATTTCTATGCAATGCGGATATGATTAAAAAATGCATGTATATTTATGAATGAATTGTACTACATTTAAAATGCCTATGTTTTGCCAGGCAACTTGATATGGTATGAATTTGTTTCGTTTAGTATTGCCAATATAATTAACAGAATAAAGAATTTTGTGCCCAATTAAATTTAGTGATTTTCTAAATTAGTTAATTTATTATGATGTTTTTGGAGTAATTCTAAATAGATTTGAATTTCGCGATAGATAAACTTTGGATATGGTTGTATGTAAAATATTAATGATTGAATAAAGAAAATTCTGTGGTAAACATATTTTTACTTTAAATTAATTAAAAAGCATTATAATAGTTAAATTTAGTATCATCAGAAAATTCTTGACCTAAACTTGTTCCTTTTTACAATTTTATATCATTTTTGGTGACATTCAATATTTTCTGTTTAATTTTTGAAAGAGTTTTGAATATTTCGTGGAATTTTTCATGTTTGTTCTATCACATTTAACCATTAAATAATTGATAACAGATCCTGTTAATATCAATAACATTTTTTTAATTTATGTCAAAAGTACTTAAACTCTTAAATTATGTGTATTGTAATGAAAAAAATTGGCGGTCAGCGATTGCAAGTTGCTGGTAATTATTATTATTGTTTAGTTATTGATTTTATATAGAATACTAATCTCATTCACAGATAACGAGATGTGATTTGATTATGAGTGTATAAAGTTGAATTGAATGGCTCGACATTTCTTTCAGTTTATGCATAGCTTTGTTCAGCAGATAAAACAATGGGTGACTTTCTATGGGCCAAAAAAGACACTAGGAGCCAGTCGAAGAGAAAAAGAGAAAAAAGGTTAAATAAAACAGAAGGAAGCTGCATAATTAAAGCAATTAAGCAGAACTTAACACTGCGAGTGGGAGGAACGAGACACGGAAAGATAAAGAGAACTCATAGTTTAAATAAAAACAACTAAAAATAGAGAAGTAAAAACACTATGTTGTGTATAACTGTTGGAAGAATGAGTAGAGTAAGAGTTAGAGAAAGAGTAAGAGGTAATTCATGTAAAGAAGAGAATCATATAAGAGGAGTAGAGTAGGGGGAGGGGGGGAAGGAAGGGGATGTTCGTGTGAGAGAAAACAAAAATGGAGACACGCGAACGCGACGCGAGAGAAACGCTAACCACTATGGCAGAATATAAATTCAGTAAATGAGACTCAAGTTTGGTAGTTACAAAACTTTTTATGGCGCGAAATACTATTTAGAAAAATAATGTCGCTAACTTTGTAGCATTTTCACAATTTATTATTTGCTCATAAAGCTAACAACCAGACGAATCTCATTGTTGATCTTCGTTAATTAACCTTGCAACAGACCGAAACCAACAAACGTCAACTTTTTAATTAATTGCATGCACGTTAAACTATTTCACTATTAAAATAATTCAATGGAAAAAAAAGAAAAAAAAAACGGATGCGGACAATTCATTTAATAATAAAATTTTTCTAAAGTTTCCACTTAATTGTCCGAGAAAATTAAATTTTCTACAAATTAAACTTTAATTTTAATAGATTAAACTTTTATAATTCAACGCGTTTTTTTTTTCCATTTAATCCCTCTTTCAATTCCACTGTTATAAAGCCTTGATAATTTATTATATTATATTAAAATTATAATAATTAAGAAAGCAATCATAATGTCAAATTAAACAGTGCTTAGTTATTATACAAGACGGGAGAAAGCTGTTATGAAAAAACTATTTTTAGGAAAAAGAAAAAAAAAAAGATAATATAAAGGCTCGGTATTTGCATTCCTCATTTTTTATAAATTTTCCCGATTCCTTTTAACCTTCTTTCTCTCTTTACTCAGGACAAAGCGTGATGAAAAACAGTCTACGGCAGCAGTAGGAGTATCCTGGGGTTCAATGCGTGGTTTGGTTTCGTCCCTTCCTGACAGTTAACGAGCTACCAGGATTTATTTAAAAAGTAAATTAGCTCCGGCGTGTCTCGATAATAAAATCAGCGTGCCGTTGGTTGGAAACTTACTTG
Source organism: Cotesia congregata (assembly GCA_905319865.3). Lineage (NCBI taxonomy): Eukaryota > Metazoa > Arthropoda > Insecta > Hymenoptera > Braconidae > Cotesia > Cotesia congregata. The sequence goes on along the minus strand of CAJNRD030001124.1, from coordinate 7,093,227 downwards.
GGAGCCTGCCTACCCTCTTTTTCTATCTTTTTTTTCTCTCTCTCTCACTTGTTCATTTCCCTTCGGGTGGATACATCGCCTTTTTTTTCTTTCTAAATTAAATTATACAAAATTACACTTTCATTACTGGTTGACCTAGATCCACCATCACTTAACTTACTTTGCCTTGCTATAATTTTACTAATTAAACCCGTCAATTTTTTGGCCTCTTTTCCGGTTAATTTTAAAAACTACTACATTACATCCAACTTTTGAAGTTTTTAAGAATTTTAACAGGAGTAAAAGTACCAGCAATATATTATATATTAAATTATATTACATTGAGTTAAGTTAAAACTTGACAAAGGAGAATCCAAGTTGATCATACCATAATGAACAAGTTGTAGAATAGCAATGCCTGCTTTATCTTTATCTTTATCATTGTCTTTGTCGTTCTCTTTATCTTTCGGACGGCGGTACTTTGCTTCCCTAAACTCTATTCAGAATTGGTGTTGGAGCTGCAGAACGCGTTACAATAACCATGTCCCTGGTGTGTCTCGCGAGTATGCGAACTGCTCATAATCTCTGGTAGATTTAAACCCCAGGAATGACGGTTAACTCAATGCGTACACAGTTCACTTGATATAACCGAGTGTTATAATCAAGTGGTTGACTCAACGATAGTTCCAGAACCTCTGCTGTGTATTTACGTGGATTTATACGGACTTTACTACTTAACGTAGTCAGATTTAAACTCAACCCTGACAACACTGTATTGACAGTGAGTCAAAAGCTAGTTTCATTCTGCAGACACAAATATATATCCCGCTCAATGTTTCTTTATGCTAAATTTTCAGCACAACAACATCCTACGTCATTAAATAGTATGTTTCTCATGCTCTGAATAAACACCCAAGTTATATTTACTTAAAATTTAACGAGACATCACCAGACTTGGTACACAGTAATTCAAAGATTAATTTATCCTTATTTCGCGTGCAGAAAATTTATTTTATTACAAACTTTGTTTTACGATTTCGTGATTCTACTTGAGAGCATGCTTCCATTTTTTAATAACTTATAAACTTTTAATTAGAATTTAATTATATAAAAAATAAAGAAGACCAATTTGATGTAAAAGAAGTATAATTTTAAACAATTGGTGTTTATTTACTGGTTAGAGGGGATTTATATACAAATATAACCTTCTCGAGTGTGGCGGTGCCTTTTGTTTGGGCACTCTCACACTTGGGTTCTACCTCGTTTACCAACTCTAGTGTCCCACGCAGGCGCTATTGCCCGGGGTGAGAGGAGGATAGAACAAGGGGTGCAAATAGTGTAGATTACCTTGATTAGTTTGCCCTACCCGTGCTCTTGTGTACCCTTTGTCCGAGGGAGCAACGCGAGAGACCGAGTGAGAAAGTGAGATTACATTCCGGATGATACAAGAGAGAAGGAGATAAAGAAATATACGAGCAGAGCTGTATTTTGGATCAACTCTGAGAGATTGGATGTTTACGTAAGATTTTATCTTTGAATTTTTCAGAGCAAACAGCTTTAAATTTTACAAGATTTAGGTGTAACGCTTTTATTACGAGAAATTGGGATTAAAAATTATAATAAATAAATGAATTAAATTGTAATAATATCTAAGGAAAAACGTGATATTATAGAATGTCAGTAGTTTGTCACGATTGTAGTCAGGCATTAAATCAAGTTCCTTTGGGTTGCTTTCACTACTCGATTCACTCGTTAAACTAGGAATCTCGTTAGATGCTCTGTGTCCTTATATATTACAGCTAGGATGGTGTAGAATTAAATAGAGGATATGGGTTTGCTGACAAGGACCAGAATCAAAAGACGTTTTTATATGCCATTCTTGGTATTTGAATTTCTCGGGAGCTATCCCTAGGTCTTTGCACCCCGTAAGTTTGTTAGGTCCCTTACCAATTTTCATTTTGCCTACGAGTGAATTTACGAGCACCAAGAAGCCCGGTCTTCCGCCTTTTTAAGAGTAGAGAAGAGATATCGCCTTTGCCTTGTGAATCCTCAACTACTTTTTTGCCTCGTTTTGCTAGCTGGAGAGCCTTTAGGATCAAGATGTGCTGCTTTAACACTTTTTTGGTTCACTGGATGCATGAATGATCAAAGAGTTTATTTATTATTCACAAGAAATAATAAAAATGAATGAATATTTGATACGATATTGAAATTCATTTGCAATGACGAAATTTAAGTACAAATGTAACAATCGAATGAAATTCTTAGGGAATTTAGGGAATGCAAATGGAAATAGAGATGCAATAGAGGAGATATGGCGGTATATGTATTGTGAAAATCCGATAGTGAAACCTGGATGATCTTATTGAGTAAATGCAGAAGATACTAAAGTGTTGTAGAATGAAGACAGGAGGAATGGCTAACCATCGGACTAACCCGATGGCTCCCGGGTAATCCCAAAACGGTGAGGTTGTACATTGCTGTCGCAGTTGCTGCTGGTGGTGTAAGAGCAAAAGAGACACTGTATACTGTATAGTCTATATATAGTGTATAGAGAAGCTCCCGGGCGCATTACCCCCGGGCGAATACCAGCTCTGCTGACAAAATGTTGTCATTCGCGGCTTATCTCGCAGCTCTGCAGATTCTCCAAGCGAGAGTGAGTGAATGGAGCCACTGAGTGAGTTGTAAGTACAACAGAGAGAAGAGAGTCAGGAGTAACAGAGACAAATAGCGCTACCTATAACTGGAAACTGGTAACTGGAACCTGTCGTAGAGTGTCCAGCACATGGAATTTACCCGCGGAATCCGCCTGTGCTGAATCCACCCGAAATTCTCCAACGATTAATGTAATAAATCATTTTTGAAAACTACGGAATCCACAATCCAGCTGCTGGAATAATCATCGAAAATCAGCAGAGTTATTTTATATATATATTAATAGAAATGCGATAAATTTTGTTATAAAGTAAGGAAGTTCCTATTAAACTTGGGTATATATTGATCATCAGTAATATAATTATCATGAGTTTTATCAGCAGTGATCCCAATATCAGGAAGCAATTGACAACTTTCAAAGAGTCTAGAAGATCAGAAGGTAGATGAGACAAGAAGGAAGAGACTGTGTGCTCTGGAGTGCACCGATGAGAAACCCGGTAAGAACGACAACGACTCTAATGTTCTGCCTTGCTTCACCCGAGGACGTCGTTTATCATCTAAAGAGAATGGGTTGGCTCTATAGAGGATGAGAAACGATAGATGGAAACTGTTGCTCTCTCTTCTCTATAACACCATCACTTGCTCGTCGTTGTCTTGAGCATTACGTCTCTCCTTATCCTCGTCCTCGTCCTCATTCTCGTCCTTGTCCTTGTCCTTGTTCTCCTACCTAGTACTCTCACTTGTCTTCTTCATCTTCCTCGTATATATTTATATAAAGTGAAACAGTAACTTGCACTTGACTCTCTTGTGAATTTATTAAGTACAATAACGTGAGTTGACATTGATCATCGTCACTCTCAATATGCCATCTTTCATTCTTTTTCCTACTTTCATCTTTCAGGATACTATTATATCTCACCTTTAGTTTTTCTCACTCAACATTTCTTAACTTTACTGTTATTTTTATCTTTATCTGTATTATATTTATTCAGTGTTGTGCTTTCAAAGAAAATGTCTGAAGTGTATTCAGAATATCTAAAAATCGATAATTCTCGGATTTACTTGAGTATCAATTACGTGCAAAAACAAATTTATTTTTAACGTTTTTGCAAATGGATTTAAAAAAAAACATTTATAAGAATGTCTGTCGGATCTGAATAAACTTAAGGCGACGATGTTATCAGTGAAGCGAGGAGTTTTTATTCGTAGAATGTGTGTATGGTATTTTAACGCAAGACTTAAGTATACACTACACAGTCACTATCGATTTAGTACATTTATTTTATTTTATTTTATTTTATTTGATACTGTTGACTATTGGTATTAAGGATGAAACGAAGAGTAAAGTAAAGTAGAGTAGAGAGAAGAAGGCTAAACAGGAAAGCGATTATCTCAAAGATTTCACGGAATTATACGATATACACCAATGGGTTTCTCAGATAACGTCTAAAAGGTTTTTTATCAATACTAGATAAATAATTAAATGTTAACGCAAATGTATATGTTAATGTTGATGTAAATGTAAATATAAATGTAAATACTCAACAACATTTTAGTATTCACGGTGCATTAAATCATTTACAGTTATATAATTTGGTTGGGAACAGAAGGAAATAGATCTTGGTGTGTCATGATTTGTGTTGGTAATAAAATTACAACTACATTTGAAAGTGTATGAAGTTACGATCTGAGTAGGAGTGTAGGGGGTGCCGGATATGTTCAAGGAATTTGAATTAATTACGAACAGGGAAAGTGTGTATAAGTCAGTGTGGAGTTTAGGATGATGAGTAAAGGACAAGGACCGAGATATTAAAGAGACAGACTAAGTAAAATGCGACATGAAAGAGTACTAGATTGAAAAAGGTGGTGAAGGAGCCGGAGTAAACGTATGAGCAAGAGCAAGAGGATGAATGTGACTTTAAGCAAAAGCAAGAAGAAGAAGGAGCAACAGTAAAGGGGAAGAGCTAGAAAGCTCGAATAACGACGAGGGCGGATGTTGTGAAATTGTTCTTCCGTTACCCAACTTAGCTGGCTCCAACTTCACACCTCAAGTACTTTGAGGTAAACGTGGAACTAATTCGAAATTCCGTACTACCGTAGTAGCTCCTTATTTCGCGGGTGAATCGCGTTTATTGGCACATCACCACAGAGTTAAGACTGTGTTTTCAATGTTGAGCAGTCTTGGTGGTGGTGGTGGTGGTGGTGATGGTGGTGGTGGTGATGGTGGTAGTGTTGTTGATGATGGTACTAGTGTACTGTTCTGTACTGGCTTCATAGTTTGTGGTATCATCCCTTGACTAATTATCTACATGGAACTTTATCCGGTCATGCTTAGGTAATCAACTTTTCATCTTAACCGTCAAACCCTTGACCCTGATACACTTTAAAGCCCGCCAATAATAACGCCAGTCTATTAATTTCAAACACTCTCCATATTTATGTCCTTCACTCACTTTAATTACTCGATTTAATTACTTTATATAATAAAGATGAATATAATAAAAGTTGAGATGAAGACATAAGATGGCTTTGTGGCTGCTCTGTTCTATGTAATCCTCATTCTTATTAAACTAAAAATACACTGGTGATTTAAGTGAAGATAAAGTTTTAAAAGCAAATATGAATTCAAGTAGGATGTACAGAGCTGTACTTAAACAAAAGTAATCTCTTTGCAGCCCGGCAATTGCTTGTGCGTTAGAGAGTAGAGGCTTGAACGAGAGGCACCAGAGCAGAGGAGTTGAGTAGAGGCACCAAGGGATACGGGATAAGGGATAGGAATAGGGATGAAACAAGTGCGTTGGTTAGAGAGGACTGCAACAACTTCTATTAGCATAAAGCCTCTCTACAGAGGATCCAGACGCGACTATACGCGCATCATACCCACCATCCACCTCCTAGCTACTTCGTCCTATTTCTGCTATCCTACTTGTGTGCCACTACTCTCATTTTCCTTATATTATGTACCCAGGCGAGGGAAACTGCCTCCCTCTGTCTAAACTATCAGCCTCATACCGTCTTCCATCTCGTTCGCTCTATCCCAAAATATCCCTCACGAATTTGCCACGATTGTCTCGGTAATTTCATTGAAAGTAAAGCTTCCATTAAGGATAGTAGTGGTAGTAGTTATTGTTGTTGTTGCTGCTGTTACTGTTGCTGTTGTTGTTGTTCTTCTTCCTGCTGATGCTGCTACTGCTCATGTTGTAATCGCAGTAATAGTAGTTTTAATTATTACTGGAGTACTGGATCGCAAAGAATAGAATGAGGACAAATAGTTGGAATTGGTCAACATAATTAAGCCAAAATAGTTGTTTATTTGTTGAGTTTTTAACGCGAGTGAAATTTTGGAATTCTTTATGTTCTTTATAATGAAAAAGAAAGTAAGGAAAAAACAAGAAACACATAGCGATCCAAGTTCTCGGTACAGTTGTGTGCAGTCCAAGAGAGTTTAGTTTCATTTGTAGACTAGTTATAGTCAGGGTCTCTAAGAGAACTGTATATAGGTCTTTAAACCATGAAGATGGTGCACTTACCAGCAGCGTATCGCCATTTCTCGCACACTATATTCCGCTGAGCAACATATTATTTCGAAAATAGAAGAGAAGAGAGTGAAGAGTAGATTGGAGAAAGTTGAGAATAGAACGGGACATAAGAGCATTTACTGCTACCAAAACTAACCCACGTGAATGTACTACTGTAGTGTAGTAAGTAGCTTTAGTCTTACACCTTACATACGTAAATGGGAATGTGTATGTGCAGATAGAATGCATTCACACAAAAAAACATTGTAAAAAAAGCAGAGCATTTCTACTTACACTTGACGCCCGTTAAAACTCATTGTGCTTTCATTCTCTAACGTGGTACTGCCATACTGCCATACTGCCAACTACCAACTACCAACTACCAACTACCAACTACCAACGACGTATACTTGACTGCCCGTTCTTTCACCTCGTTCTTTTTCGTATATACCGACGTTCATGACATTAACACCCGGCAATTACACTTTGTGAATAGAAGAAAGTCGAGTGCTTAAATTCGACGTGTACTTTATACGGGTATTTTGTGTAAATGGATCTGAGTATGTGTGCATGTGGGAAGGACGAGAAGGGGTTTGAATACAAAGAGAAAAGTTGTCTAGTGGTTAAAACACTATATACTGCTTGTCGTATCCTCCAATTGTTTCGACAAGATTGTCTACAAGTTTTCTCTTATACTTGGAGACACCTACGGGAATTACATGCTCGCATTCACTTTAAGAACCAATTTCTTTAACCTGTTTTATCATTATTCTAAAGATGATGGTCTTTAGTTTTGTGTTGATTAAATTGCATGACAAATTTGAGTGTTTCAGTTAAACTATTTGATTGTTGTGAGATTGAATTAAAATTGAATGACACACAAAAGACAGTAGAAGGGTGGAATAAAAAAATTTAGTAAAAAACGTTAAGGTAGAATGAAATGAAAGTTAAAATGGAGAAAGAGGTATATGTAATGGAAATGGATAATGCTGGTTGATAAATTTACCGAGCAGATAATAATTTTATCAGCGTAACCACTCTGTGAATGCGCCTCAGAAGCTAAAGACATAAAGAGAAAGAGTGCACCTGTCTCATTTTGAAAATGTTTCTGAGACATCAGTTGAACGCCGAGAGTGGCATGAATCCCAACTGCTAGATCATGAATCATATTGTAATGCGTTTGCAGACGACGTGATACTACTTTAGCAACTCAAGAAAAAGTCTCGTCATTTTTTGTTTCCCGAGCTGAAATCTCTAAGGTAATCTGTGAATATCAATCTTAATGTCAAACATCCTATGTTTTTATGCATGCATTTATTTTTTGTTTTCTGTTTCTCTTTTTTTTTCTTTTGTACTTTTTCACAGTATAATAGACACGATTAACGCTAAACTTGAACATATACGTCGGTCATATCTTGCATCGTCTACTACTAAAGCTCTCAGTGCAAACGAGCATTGAGTTTACAGAGCAGTCGTTATCGTTCGAACTTTATGATCCAACGTGGCCTAGTACGTCGTTTAGAATTTCTACTCGTATTAAATTATCGATGATCCGCAGCGTAAAAGGGTCCTCCTCGTTCAATATTTCCAAGTTGATAAGGCACGAGAAGCTACCCACTACTTGTCATTTTTCTTTAATGTTTCCTTTATATATCTATCCAGATATACTTACACTACATGGAAAAATCTTGGTAAACCGGAAAGCCTTGACACGCATTTACCTGACGGTACTAGAGCTTCTGATCCTTTAAAATTTTCAGGTACTTTAAAAAAAAAAAAAAAAAAAACCCTCTAGGGTTCACAAATTTAAGGAAAATTTATTAATTTCCGCTGAAAATTGAATTCAAAAGTTTACCAAGCAAGGGAGTCGAGTAAACTTTAATGATGAGCCATATCGAGGCTCCCAGATCGGTTACTATCGAAAACACCTGAAAAGTTTAAAATTGTTTAGTAAGGCTAAATAATTTTTTTTTAAATGTAGATTATCAAAATTTCTCATTTACTCTCAACGACAATTGACAAATTGAATTTTTTCAACCGCTATCAACCTGTTTTAATTTCGCACGAGTAAAATATTTGTAAACGTGTACCTGTCAGGTAATATATCATTCATACCGTTTGTTTTATTCGGTCTCAAGCGAACTGTTCATTAAGCAAGCTACCACTTGATTAGTCGACAGTACAAATATAAGACTTATACGTAGAAAAAGTAGATAGTGCGCTAGAAAACTGTACACATAATAATTTTTCGCTTCAATAAAAAAACATCCTCGTATTTTCTAATACATCTTATCTTGACAGAAAAATATCGAGCTACCGGTGTATTTAATTTAAAAAACAATATATTTAGAATCCTATTTCTTCATTTATAAATTTATATTACACCAATCTGTATATCATGCTTTGAAGAAATACCGAGAGCGATATTAGGTCGCATGAAGAATGGCTCCGTTTAAATTTTATTTATATATGGTTATTTATTTTTTTCTCCATCTAAAATAATATAAGACTACTACAAAGCATAAGATAGTAAGGCAGTAACAGTAACGAGAGAAGATAAACAATGTCGACCATTCTTTTTCACGGATTTAATACCTGGCGACCGTAAGTCGGCTGGCGAGCCAACGAGCCTTGGACACGCGAGCCGATTCTCGCGACGAAGGTTCCCGTAATCCCTGAGAATCGTCTCTGGGGATATGTTGCAGGTTACCCACTAGCAACTCTCTCCTTGCCCTTACCCAGTGCTCCTACCATCATCTTGCGTCCACTACTTTGTCAAACTGCACACCAGAGCTCGACCCATAACTTGATCCTTTTGAACCCGTAACACCTGCTCTCCACCAAAATCTCCTGAATCTTTTATTTTTATTCCTCCCTTCCATATAATAAACTGCCGCCCACAACCACCACAATCCGATCTTTTTCACCTCATTAATTTATCTTAAACACATTATACCCAATGTATTATTAATTTATCGAGACTCTTCAATCCTCAATGTTCTTGCTCAGCTGCGTACAAAGTAGCTTCGATCAATCGATCCACTCTATATCTATCTATGTTTATCTTTATCTTCTTCTCTTCTTGTCCTTGTATCGTAAAAGTTGCTCGAGCCCGATGCAGAGTAAGAGGTCAGCGCAGAAAAGAGCGAAAGACCAGAAGCGATAAACCACAATAAGCCGAGTTATATTGGACGATGTAATGCGGCACTGTCTGCTTCTTCTGTTTTCCAACTCCCTCCTCACCCTTCATCATCGTCCTCCATCCCTTTCACAGCATCGCTTTCTTATTCTTCACCTATAGCCGGAAACCTCCCGTACGTTTACCCAACCCTCAGAGGAATGGAACCGGGTAAAGTGCTCTAATAACTTCCACCCGCAATCGCGTGGACAGGATACCAGGATTCTTTTCTCCTTGTCCATATAATAGCATAACAGTTACTTCCTTAATATTGCATCATACTTATTCTTATTTTATATATATAGACCATATACCTCTATTATATTGTATTCCTTTCTTACTTTCACTCGAAAAATAACTAATAATTTTGTCCTTCACGTACTCTCGATATTTTTTCTTCTTTTTGCTCCTTCCCAATGGGTTTGCTTTCTTGGATTTTTCTCTTACTCTCTATCTCGGTTAACGGACACGGCACTTCACGACCCCCGAGGATCTTGGAGCGGGGCCTTACTATTACTATGGTTCACGCCCGACCTCGTCTCTAGAGATCCAATGGAAGAAATAAGAGTTAAGAACTCGAAAAAAAATTTATATATATATATATATATATATATATATATATATATATAATGCAGATATATAGAATAAATAGAAGTAGAAATAGAAATAGGCATATATACATAAGATACAGATAAATAAAAAGAAACAACGGAGGAGAATATAGGAAGTATATCGAGACTGGAAAAGAAACGGAACAAACCACTTTCCACTTCCGAGACTGTGGCTTTTCCGAGTTCTTCGAATTCGAGTTAAGTCTTTACTTGGAGAGAACAAACGACAAACTCTTGTTCGCTTCCGGAACCTGGTGAACTCTTGAGCCCGATGATCCGTCACAAATGAATCTTATCTATTGTTTAATCTTTTTTCTTTTCGTACAGAAACATGTATCTATATTAAATATTGTTGTTGTTATTTCATGCTGTTTTCTTTTTTATTCGAGTAGAGTTGTGTTCTATATTTACTTTTCCGCGGAAATATTATCCCAAAGCAATCCCTTGTGTTGTGTGTGATACTTCTTTATCTGACGTTTACGGCCGGCAAATTGAATTTTTTTCTGTTTCCTGTTTCTCTAGAGGATACCCGTGAAACGACATACCCGTTGTCTTCATGAAGTCCAGACGGAGAATATAAAAATATATCTTTTATATAGGTGAGTATAAACATGATAGGTGGACGATACCAGGGCGTAGGGTATAGGGTATAGGGTGTGGATATATGTAAACATAAATAGAAAGAGAGAGTATGAGGAAGAAGAATAAGGAAAATAAAGAATAGTGAAAAAGCGAATGAGGCTATTATTTGGCTTTGCCGCATGAGAATAAAGATGGATAAATACGGACTAAGAGAAGGTCGAACAGGAGGGAAAATCTAAAATGACATCGCGCTTAAGTCCAAGATGTCTAATTTGAGGGATAAGACTCCGAGTTATTGGTCATTCGGCCATACATTCGAGGGTGAATTGGCACATAAATAGTCTTAGAATATAAGGGAAAATAAAAGTAAGAAAGTACATTACGTATGGGGTATACATCTATGTTGACTGTCTACATTACTTTTATACAACATCATTCAATTTTTACTTTACTTTACTTTCCTTTATTTTATTAGTTTACCAAAACGATAAATTCCATAATTGCAGACCATTATTTGCTCAATCTGTTTATTTAATTAATTAATATTTAATTCAACTCTGTTTATAGTAGCTGAGCTTAAAAAAAGTTAAATAATACAGTATAACTATTTGATTTAATATAATATCTCAACTCAAGAGAATTTAATGAGGATAGCAATTCCGGGTAAATATTTTCACCGAGGGAAAGTGAGCTGACGTCTTAGGGGAAACAACTGAGTTGAGTCTTTGTAAAGATTTGCTTTGATATCCGGATTGAAAAGAGTGTCCAGGGATTGGATTCCATCTCTTACCGTCAGATAAAAAGACCTATCGATAGTGTGCAAGCGAATCGAGAAAAAGATAAAAAATAGTTTATAATGCGATTGAAGTGGGATACAATACTCTGTCCGTATCGTACTGAAACTTTGAGTCAGTTTTGTCACAGCTACAACAGATATATTTCACTGTCCAAAATTGTTTACTTGTCTCAAAATACCATCACTGATCGATTTAAAACTATACATCCATCCCAATGATTCTAATCTATTTCCGTCCGGTTTTTTTCTTCCATACCAGTTGACTTATCTGGTAGGAGTTTAGAATAAAATAAGAAGACTGTACTTTCGAAGAGGTCTCTCATTGATTTATTTTTCAAGTGCAAAAGGATTTTACACGAGGTTAAAATAAAACAATGATACAATCTATTGTCCAGAGGAATACAAAGTCAAAATTGTTCAATTAAAAACATGAAAATAGCAACAAAAACGGAGTATCTGAAATTACCAGACATGCGATAATCTTTGTGATTTTTCTTATTAATAAATAAATTGCAAAAAAATTTCACTAAAAATTTCTTTAGTACTAATTTATTAAAAAATAAATAAATAAATAAATAAAAAAAAAGACCTGTTAGAAAGGAAAGCCAATAAAAGTATAAAGTATAAGGTAAAGTATAAATATTTTTTGGATGTTGACCCTTTTGTAAAGAAGATATATATCGGAATGGAAGGTATACAGGCTATAAAAATTTAATATTTATTCAGTGAGTTGAGCAATTCTCTTCTTAACTTCTCAATGAGAGTTTCTCTAACCTCTGGGGTGGTAATCGATTCGAGCATTAGACTACGCCGTGTAACCAGGTCGTTGGACCCACGTCTATGTGTTTCGTGAGGCCGTACAACTGTCTACCCGGTCTGCCCTCATCCTTGAGGGCTTCGAGGGGCAGAGAGAGCGCTGGCGGGAACTAGTACAGCGAAAAGGAGAGACAGAGAAGAAGAAAAGTGAAACAAGAAAAGTGAGATAGCGATAAAGGGAGGAATGTAAGAGGTCTGCAATCGCAAAGGCATACGGCCACGTGGGACGACGATAAAAGTGCATAATTTAGCAAGACCGCGTTGCTCGTCGAGTCGCGTTGGCGTTGCAACTTTTATTTGCACCTCACCTCGGCCATTTTAAAATATAAAGTAAAAAAATACATAAAAAGAGCGAAAGAGAGAGAGAGGAGAGAGCTAAAAAGGGCAACGAAGAAGAAGAATACACCCAACACCAAAAGGAGATATATGTACATGTAAGAGCATATCCAAGGCCGTACAACTACAGCTACAACTCTACTCCTATTTTCTGGTTCTGCTGGTTATACTTTTACTCCTACATCTACTTCTGCTTCTACTTCTACTCCTGGTTCTGTCCCTGCTTTTACTATACTACTGCTGGGGTAACCATTTGCTATGCATTGAATTGAATTCTGTTAGACCGTATACACTGTTTTGCTCATACTCATTCTCTTTTCTCTCTACTCTACTCCCATGTTCACTTCTATTTCATTTTCTTTTATTTTTTACACCTCTGACGTTCAAGCAACACTATATACGAGGTTTTTACCAATTGGACTGTACGCTGAGAGATAATAAAGTTAACTAAAAAATTTAAGGCTGAAAAATATATGACTGATACTAATTTTCAACTGAATAAATATATTATGCGTTGATTTATACACTATAAAAAAATTTTTGGACCTAGTGCAGTGTAAATGAATTGGTGTAAAAGTTTTCATGTAAAAATTACACCAAATACCGTGTTAAATTTAGGGGGTGTGAATTTAATATTTTTACACCGTCAAAATATATTATTAAATTACTCACAGTAATAGATAAATAATCGAGATAAATGATTATAAAAATATTAAAATGTCCAACAAACTATTTAATATCGCAATAATATCCATGTAATGATTAATTCAAGTTAATAATTAAGTAATTATAATATCCAATGACCGATTGTAGCTCATTAAACGAGCATATAGCGAATAAAACCCAATGATGTAAATAAAAGTAAATTACACCCTGTTAAAATTGCACAGATGGAATTTCACACTACACGGCCGTGTAAAGTTCTTCGGGTCCATTTTACACCGAAATTTTTTACACTGTATTTACTTTTATGTGCTAAATTCACTCATGAATTTTAAATAGATTTCATTAGAAATCTAACTATTGTATTCGGTTTCATGCTCGAAATTAAAAAAGAATCTATAGATGGGAATAGAAAATTCTGAAAACTTTAAAGGAGTCAGATTCAATATATTCAAAAAATCGATCATTAAGAAATCTACTTCCATTTCTGGTTTTGAATGGTATCTTTTATACTATAAAATTTACGTGTACCTATTTGTTTATATATCTTTTTTTTTTTTTCAAATAAAATTCAACTACAGTGAAAACCGCTTATAACAACATTGAAGGGACCTTCTGTTAATGGTCGTTATAGCCGATAGTCGTTATAAGTAAAAACTAGCAATGCATGGGTTATATTCGAAAACAAAAATGCACGGATTAAATTCAAAAACAATACTTCATGAACATTTATTAAACTACACATAAATTAATTTATTAAACATTTTAATAAAATAGTTTTTAATAAAACTACGTATAAATTTCAATGCTACATATAATAAACATAATTATTTTGGAAAAATTCTGTGAGATTTTTCATTTATGTCGAAGACTTTCCGTTTTCTTTTTGACATTGTCAAAGAATTATTTTGCCAAAGAACGAAAGTGTAAGAATTATTATGACAAAGAACGAAAGTGTTTTGTACAACTTGTAAGACCATTAACTAAAATGAGAATTGTGATCCTCATTAATTTAAAGCTGCAAAAGAATTTGATGACATCATAAGTATATTTACTGCAAAATGAATGAAAGTATTTGTCAGACGCTATAACCGATGTATTTTGCTATGAGTTTACTACTATGAGTACTGTGAATTCAGTTGTTATAAACGATTTGTTGCTATAACCAATGTTGTTATAAGCAGTTTTCGGCTTGAGTGTTTTATATGTAATAGAGACGGGACTTGAAAATTTCGTCATAATAACCGGCAGGTCACTTTAAGCGAAGTCGCTATAAACGGTTTTGACTGTATGTCTAAGGGTTGAAAAGATTTTTCAACCGAAAAATTTTGATTAAAATTTTCAATGTTCAGTATCAAATAAAAAATATATACAGAAGCTAATTCATAAAATTTCAGAATGTAAATAATAGGAAAGAAAAAACAAGCTGGACGAATAATGATAAGCCAGGTTTTTCACGATTGACACGATCGTGTGACGGGTAATCAATTTCTTGGTAATTGCAATACGTCATTACATGTTGCTGTCAAAAGTGTCGGATTTTTTTTTCATTCTTCATGGGCTAGTAACTGTCACACGGAGAAACAAATGAATAAAAAGATAATCATTGAACATGGAACGAAAACTAAAAGTATTAATAACTAGTAACTTTTGAGAAATGTATCCTTTTTTTTACAGATTATAGTATTTAAGTGCAATAAAAAAGTATTTGTATAAAATAAAAGCACCAAGATTCATTGAAAGAACACAAGAAAAATGTATATTTTTTTACGAGAAAACTTTGGTTTGTATAGTGCGTACGTGCAATGTTTTCCATCGTTATTTTTCTCTCTTGCACGTTTCGTCCATCATGATGTAATCCACTGGTGGAAACAAACGTACGAAGACTCGTTGTGTGAAGAAAAAAAAATATATATGAGATAAAATATAAAAATTTCACGTGGAGCTTTAAAAATAGTCTACCGCTGAAAACAACGCCAGGAAAATGGCTCAAGTTTGAATGCTACTTCTCCTACTCTTTAGTCTTGTTCAGTCTCTCTAGTTCTATCTACTTGATCCTCATACATATCGCGTTTGTGTATAGTATACATATATATATATATATATACTTTGCTAAGAAATTACGTCTTGTGACTGTGGCAGAAGACAACCTTCGCCTTGCTCATATTAAATGGGCTTCACTGTTAGAACAACGTCAGAACAATTTATCAGTCTTACAGACAAGTATGACTAATTAGTTACCTTCACCACGTCGTTCTACATTATAACATATTTATTCGAGTCCTTTTCAAAATCTACTTCAACAATGTTAACAAAAAATTAAGCACAAGTCAAGAAATAGATGATCATACTTATGATGCCCAAAAAACAATTAAGATGAAAAAGTCAAGGAAATTTGTTTTATTTTGACAATTTTTGAAAGACTTTTAGAAAATTCCGTTGCATAGATACATACAGGTCAAGCTAATAAAAGTGTGTTGAAAATGAAAGGATTGAATAAGCTGAAAGAAAAGCACGACTTTTTATAGATATAAGCGGAGATGAGACCAAAGCGCACGCGCACTGAAAAAAAAGTTTTTTTCCACCCAGAATACAAAGTATTTTTATCCAAGTTTTTTTATATCCGATATACGTTTTCTTAATATAAAAAAACTGGTATTTTTCTCCTGAGAATACCAAATTTTTTTCTGGAGCTAAAACTTTATACTGCGTTACCATAGCAACCGCAGCGGTGGCGCCGCCAATTCTCTGATTTCCCTCCAATTTCACAGTCCTGGCGTGTTTGTTTACATCATTGGAAAGTTGTATATACTAATTTATTTTTTATTTTTATTAATTTTTACATGTGGAATTTTTTAATTAAATTTTTTTTTGTAATAATTTAATTGCAATAAAATTCTAAAAAAATTTTTAATGTTTGTCAACTTCAGTGTCATTCTTAAATTTAATTATTACAATTTAATTTATTTAATTTTCTTAAATTTAATTATAATTGGTGAAATAATAATTATTAATTTATTAATTATAATAAAAAAGATCCACTGTATCATAAACATTTCGTATGCATCTGTGTCAAGTGAGGTTAAGTCGGCCATATTTTTATTTTGGTATTTTGCTGAGAAGGAAACCGAGTTTTTTAAAAATCACTATACTTATTAGTGTAGGAAAAAAACTTTGGTATTCTCCACACAGGTATACCAGTTTCTTTACAGGAGGGAAAAATTTCCTAGGTGGAAAAAAAACTTTTTTTTCAGTGCGACTTTGCAACATGATTAGCTCTCCATCGAAAAAAACCAACAACAAGTTCAAAGAGTAGAAAAATGACGCGAGTAATGGATGGTTGTCGGCAACTAAAGGGACAAAAAAAAGGAAAATAGAAAAAAGAAACGTCGTAAAAGGACGTAGGTAATACGTGTGAAAGTCGAGTGCCCGGAGGCTTCTGATTCATCCCCCGGCAGTTCGTAGGTCGGGTATGGTCGAGCTCACGACATTTATAGTGTTTATCGTGTTTATGGCACATAACGCACCAGGTATTTTCTCTTCGCAATGGAAGTCGCTTGCCGACATTCAACTAAAATTAAGAGACTGAAAGCTCGCAAACGTTTTCTGGTGAATTACTCGCCCGTTTCTCCTACGAATGTTGGTGGCATTCCTACAAAAGGGTAAAACTAACGTGGAAAATCTAAACACTGTAATTTTATTCTAAATATATACACGGTGTTAATAAATCTTCTGAATGTTTACTCTACTATAGTGTCTATTAAATATAATTTAGCTGGAAAAATTTCCTACTAAATTTTCACTTCTTCTTTGAATTAAAATTAAGAAATTATATATTGGGTAGTATATTGATATTTGAACTACATTAAACTGAAACTACATGCCAAGTAAATCGTACTTAAATCCTGTTTGGTTTTCTTAGAATTCATTATTCACATAATTTGTTCAAGCTATAACTATTTCTTAGTAAAATGTTTAAAAAATTTCATTTATTCTTGATTTGTCAATAAAGAAACATGACAATTATCTCTTATAAAGAAAAATTAGTTTTAAAAATGAAAACATTGTTTATAAAATAAAATAAATAATTTTTTTGGCCTCTGTATAAAATGAAACCAAATAAAATACAATAATTTATTGAATTGTATAAAAAAAAAAACCAACAAATCTTTCTCATACAAATATAGAGACGGTTATTTTATTTTCACACTTTTTTGCCCGATTTATTTGGAAGCAATAATACTTGACGAAGATTCCAGGGTATCTTGCAACCAGAATGTATAAGAAGTACTACCCAAGTGAGAAACTTTTTTATCCACTATCATATATATTCCGCGGTATTTTAAAGTATCGGTAGTATCCTGGGTCTTGTGAAAAAGAATAAAGTATAATAAAAAGATAAAAAAAAAAGCTCTGCAGAGGAGTGAGGATGAAAGAATCGAAAAAGTGAAGCAGCAGAAGGCACGACTAGTGGCAATAGGTTGAAAGTTTTAAGGAAACTAAAAAGGCGGGACGGTGAACTTTGGACAGTTCGGACTCTGCGGAACGATCGCTGAAGGGCAACATGTTAAAATACAGAAGACATCATAGAACATCCATAAAAGGGTGAGAAAGAAATTCGTAAACAGAAAGTTTTAAAAAAAGGTGAAAAAGAAAAGGAGGAGGCTCGAAGAAGTTGCTTGGGGTCTTATGTACCCTGGTTTTGGTCTCACTCGTTTCTCACTCTCCAGCTTGTAAGGAGGCTACACTCAACGGTGTTTTCCCTTTCGAGATGAAAACTTTGGCTCGTTTGCTCATGTACGTCGACACACGTGCCTGGCCTTTTCTCTACGTCATTTCATTTCATTTTGGCTCCTCTCTTTCTTTCGTAAGGTTTTTTCCTCGCTCTTTTCTCCGCTTATATACATTTTCTCCTTATCTAACTCGTGCACGTACCGACCGTACACTGCGTGCAAAAGCCGTAAGGGCAGAGCGACCTTCTTGATTGAATTGCAAAATAAATTTACAAGTGGCGAGTCGCCGGCACGAATTGAATAAGTTGAACAAGTTAACACGCGCGTAGACTCCGACAGTCGCGACTCTCACTGACTTCTTCTGACTCTACTGTTACTCCTAGCTTATATTATATATACATATCTATATACATCAACTACTTATACTTTGGTTTCTTGTTCGTTGCACGTACAAAAAAAAATACTTTGATAGAAACTTACTTGAAGAAACTCAGCCAAGAATTCAGCTCAGTCTCCCTCCTCTATCCCTCCATAATGCATACTACTGCCTATGTATTTTTCCATTCCACTCGATACGTGTTCTTTATACAAACGCGTTCAATCGTTGCAATTCCATTGTCATGTACATATTCGACAAAGTAGTCTATTTATATTTAACTTTTATAACTTTTTTTCTTCCCGCAATTCTCCTCCATATTTCATTTATTAGATATTATAAATTATTTTTTACTTTCATTTGTAAAAGTACACACATTCATAAGACTTAGGTCTACAGAGTTTCCATTTCGTGTAGCTGTCGTCAACGTATATATCACGGGGGTTAAATGCAACCAGAGGAGCACACGAGAGATAAAGAATTTCAGCTCTACGAAAGAGGTATAATAAAACCCGGTGGTGAGCTGGTGAGTGCTCAGGTGGCGAATCGCGGATAAAGATCTTATAACTAACCATTCATTTATATTTGCGCCAACGTTACCTTCACCTATACCTACATCTACACCTACACGTATTATTCATTTATAAAACAATATATCTCTAATTCGCCAGTTGTTACGTCGAGCCAAACTAATTCCCGACTTGATTAACAAATCACCATTTTTATTTCCAAGGGATTTTAATTGAGCTATATATAAAATAGCGACGTTAATTTGATACCAGATGAGGGGTAAAAATGCCTCGTGTTACGTCGAGTTAATACATCGAGATAACGTCGGTCGTTCTAGATGGGCGATTCATTGAAAATCAACCGTCAGTGGATTGGATTCGAGTATAAGAGAGAAGGACAAAACAGTATAAAAGGAGCCAAGGAAACACCCGATTAACATCCAACGATTGGTAGTGACCAACGGGTCGTTAGGTTTTCGGCTGACCCTGCGATATACAACTACAACCATAGTATAGACCTCTATTGTTAAAACTCCTCCTTCTCCTCTTTATTCTTAGTCTTATTCTCATCCGCTTATCTCATTTCTTTTTCAGCCGTTAGTCCTGGCGTACGTGAGCAATTACGTTCCCATAGAGGATGACTTGCCCGGTCAAGACATACCAAACTAACCAAGGACTCATCGACTCGGGCGTACAAGCGATTCCAACCGTGTCGCATCGTTCGAGTAACGAGGAAAACTCTCTTACTCTCCCTTACTTGGGAGTCCACTGTAGATCGTTGTCGTAGTTGCCGTCGTCTCTTGTCTCTCGTCTCATGCCTGTTAACTCAGTCCATCCAATCTGTCTTTCTTTCGATTTCAATGTATTCCTTCCTTTATTCTTCTCCTATTCTTGCTGCTGCTCCTGCTCCTAATACAGCTGCAATGAAGCTTACCTAGCTGCCTCACTACTAACATGGACACTGACCAACCTCGGGGAATGCCTTCAGGAGATTCTCGTCGGCGACAAATTCGTAGTTGACTCGCGTAGCCAAGCGCGTCTTTCCCAATTGGCCGCACCGAAATTGTTCGAACACACACACACACACAGCATATATGTTGTGTGTATATACTTGAATTATTGATAAATACAAACAAGATAATAATAAAAGTGGAGAAATTGTGTGGTGGTACGCGTCGTCAACCACCAAAGTTGGTGTTCATTAGAGCAAGTAACAACGACAATGGTGAATAGAAGCTTAAGTGGCTGATGGGCTTGTCTCTCCTGCTTTACTGCATACTGTGTCTGATCAAGAAAAAACCATCAGAGTCGAGTATGAGTTTGAGTATGAGGATTATATGTACGAGGAAAAGTTAATAAAGAACAAGAGAAAATAATAAAACAAGAATAGAAAAAAAATAAAAAGCAAAAAGTAGGCGATGACTTGAGTCGCCGGCACTGTAGCGAATACGAAAATTCCAACAGCATCGTCAATTCCCTTGTGGCCAAGTAATAACGAGTATCGGCCTGGGAAAATCTTCGGTGCACCGTACGGGCGGCATTTATTAGAAAAGTTACAAGGGTGTATCGAAGGGAGAGAAAACTTGCAAATTGCAAAGTCTCCACGCGATTGAGAGGTTCACTACAATACCTTATGCTTTTTCTCCCTCACTCCCTTTTTGTACTCTCACTCTTTCCCGCTTGTAGTATTCTCCGCTCTCATTGTACAACACCGGTAACTTCACTTGCTCGCGGAATTTTCTCGGTTACTTTTACTCGTTTTGTGTGAATTTATATATCTATATTCGTGTATCGTTTTAATTGAAATGCAATGTTAGAATAACTTTAGCAAAAAGTTTAAATTAATGTGGAATAAAAATATAAAGAAAGTTTAATATAAAAGTTGATTTATTAGTTGTATTAATTTATTACTCCCGTCATTATAAGTCAGATTTATTTTTTTTTATCAGGCTGGTGTGGTATAAGAAAATTTAAGCGCAACAAAGGTTACTAACTTACATGATTGTCCGTCGTGTCACGAAAAAAGTTACGTGAAATAATTGATAAATGTTTGAGGCCCGCGGGAGTTTAAGAGAGAAAGTAATAGTAGAACACAGTTGTGTAGGAGAATAAATAGTAAAAGCAGTAGCAGTAGTAGTAGTAGTAGTAGTAGAAATAGTGGAAGCTGATGCTAGGTGAGAGAAATTCCGAGTGATTTAGTGCTCACAAGGGAGAGGCAACTGTTGTCACGACCCCGGGTGGGTATCACACGAAAACGTGAGAAAAACAACGCCGATAGCTAAAGTTGGAAGAGGACAAATATTCTCGTAGAATAAAAATTGTTTCGCTCTAACGAAAAAATTACCTTCAACAGCGTATACTGACTGGACTACCGACTGCCAGTTGATCCTGCTCCGTGTTTATACGAAATTACTCGCGGGCTAACTAACGGGAATCATTTCCGTGAGAAGTGAAATACGCAAATAAAGCTAACTATTTTTTTCCATCCTACCGCTCAGCATTTAAACAAACTGTAAAAATAGAAATTTTTTAAAATATCTGTGTTATTTTATCTAAAGTTTCAAATACAAAGTGTAGAGATAAATATTGTTAATTAAACTTCACTCAGATCTCTTTAATATATAAATATTTGAGAGTTATAATAAATTGTGGAGGTAATAAATTAAAATAATTAGCAAAACAGCTGAGGAAAGTGCATTAACAGATGCAGAGCATACTTATGCTGAGCTTATCCGAGCTGTCTAGTTGGTCATGAACCACTATATTATCTAATCGCTATTGCTACGAGGAACTTCTGGTTTACGCCCAAGTATAACGATGCGACTGACTCGTTAACCGAGTAGCCAATTAGCCGTACGTGACGGACCTTACGATTATTGAAGAGAAATTGTGCTACAACCGATCTACACTTAAACATTTATCGCTGTTTTAGTGTTTAAAATAACTATACCAGACTACTTGTCGTCGTTGTCGTCTATAGTCGCTATTAAAACCATCTGCTCGTGTTCATTTTTTAACATATATTTCACCAAAACGTCTACTCAGTCCGACTTAACATACAAATTAACTACTGGCCATAAATAACGAGGCAATAAATAATCAAGTCCACAGATAAACTTTATAAATAAATAAATAAATACATATTCGAGCTTTGTAAAACATAAAATATAAAAAAATAGTTTTGTTGAATAGACGAGACTACAACAACTCAATTGGAAATAGTAGATAGGCAAAAGTAAAGTCGAAATCGATGATCTTTTTCCTTTTAAACTTTACGGCAACGGCAACTGCTACATATACTATATCCAATGATAAATTATAACGAAAGAACTTTTGACAGCTGGCTTGGATCTTACTTTTTACTCCTTGGTACTGGTGCTGGTACTTTAGCAGCAGCGCAAGCACAAGGATACTACTCGAAAAGGGCTGTATCATTCGATCGGTTTTCACTCATGCCCACTACTCAAAACTACCTTAGAGTATCCTTTAACCTTTACTGTGTATTTTAAGGCTTCACATTTATACGAGTTACATACATATATACATACTATCTGGAGTCTAGAAGAGAGCATTTTATTTAGCGAGGTCGACGAGTATAAATCCCCGTGAATTATAGAAGCCTGATCCACAGTAGAAATAATATAAGAACTACGATGTACATTACCGGAGCCAGTAGCTATACTACCTTCAGTGCTTCTGTGTAGGCATATAAGGTATTTCGTTTTACTTCTCACGTTTCTCGATAAACGTAAACTATGAATGCTCCTTTATTTTTTTATTTCCATTTCACATAAGACACTTGATCAATTCATTTATTCAACACAACACACTAGCTGAAATAACTTACTTGATAAATTTTATTTATTTTTATCGTACTTTTTTATTTCTCCTACTTCTTTTTATTCTTGGTTTATTTTTTTTAGTTGATGTTATTTCAACTTGGTAAACAAAGACTGTGTGGAATACAAACTGCATATAGCTGCGGAACTGTTTATCAGGGAGTAGGCAAGCTTGATGTACTATTTTATCGTCAGACCACGCCAGTTAGTCTTCGCTCAAGGGTCGGACTCGGTCCGTAACTGTCTCAGTACGCAGCCAGCCACCTCGAGGAAGAATATGTCGAGTCTACTGAGGCAGCCGTAAATTTCTCAAGCAAGCTCGAGCCTCTTCAGCTAACTCTATTTCGCCACCACTACCTATATACATATATATATATATATATGAATACATCTTTCTCGCCGCTTTCCATTCTTGCTTCCTTGCACTCTTACTACTCTACTTGTTCAGCCTTTTGCCCCCACCGAATCTCTTTATCCCTCGTTATTTCCCTAGTTTACACTCGCATCCGCTACATTACCACCCATATCCTCAACTTCCGCTACGAGGTTAACTTGCACTTCAAGTCCGTCAAAAATACTCAAAATTAATAATTACTGACACCAATAAGCCATAAAATGTTTATGGACCATGATTGTAGAGAATTTTTTTGAACAACCAATGAAGCGATGGGTTGTAGCTGCAGAGAAGACTATTCTCTGGTGCTAATGGTCCATCGTTTAGATATCACAGGCGATAAATGTCGTCAATGGAGCCACTATGATGTGGAGACAATCTATAGCTTAATCCCAGCTAGGAGCATCTGGACGTTAACGCGTAGTGATTAGATGTAACGTCAGAGATAATCGTGACCGACCACACGTATGCCTTCCTATGCTAATTGCCTAGCCACTGTTACCTATATTGCGTTACGTCGCATAGTTCATCGATTATGTGCATCACCAATAGTTATTAATAGCACCCATATATTCTATAAGTAGAATCGTAATTTCTCACGTTGAAAAATCAAATCAAAATATATAAATAGATCCAAGTTAAATATAGAGGGTATACTCACATAAATATATATCAAAATATTATACGAATAATTATGAAGTATTTATTTTTACTATACGCAAAAATTTTATTATTTTATATTTAAATGAAAATTCTAGAACTTATAATTTTTTGAGTAATAATTGTGAATAATTACAAATAAACTAAAAATACCCTCGATATTTGAATGCATATTTCTTGCATAAAGCGTAATTATGATCATATAAATGAGAATGAACTTTTTGAAAAGTATCAGACTTTTAATCATGCATTGGCTCACATTATTTATGCGTGGAAATGTTTCTCCACTTTCCGGTACACTAAACGAGACTTTATAAAGCACGGTACGGCCAAAGAGGTTTATTTGCGGCGTACTAAAGAGCAGCCCGCAGGCGATAACTCAGTCAGTTTGTCTTGCTTGTACAGCATCATGTCAAGCTGTAGCCATCCGATTTTCGGTTCTCTGATATTTCAGTCTAATCGTGTAAATTTTGCCCAAGGTAAGACCGATATCTCTCCAGGCCATTGCTATATTACAACCTATCGCACTATTTACTACACTACTCTTACAATATATTACTTCTGTAGTAAAAAAATAATTTGCTCACCAGTACCAGCACGGATTCGGGATTTAGTAAAGTAAATAAAACAACTCTGTATTGATCCTACCTGTATCAAAAAAACGAAAACAATTATTACATACAGGGGTTAATAAAAAAGTTATCATTATAACAAAAGAGTATAAAACTTTACGATCGTAAAGAACTATAAAATCCTTGCGTATTTTTCTGATAAAAACTTTATGTTTTTATGTCCATTATTGTTTTATAATTCAAAAACTGTTTCACATGTTCAGCAATTTAATTTAAACAAATTAAGACAAAAAAGTTTTTGTATTTCTTAAAATAGACGGTACGTTGAGCCTAAAACGTCAGACTTATGCATCAGGGAAATTTCTGGAGGCTTCTGTCATCTAAGATATCGTGAGCGCGATACAGCAAGGATACCCTGAATTATTAAGGGAATTAACGTCACTAGTTTGAGAGAGAGAAGCAGGGAGATATTAATATTTCAAGTAACAATGTACCTACTGCTGAATATCTCTCGTGAGAACGGAATGATCGACTCTCTGTCTTCACTTTGAAAGACACCAATAATATATATGTGTTTATTATATAAAATACATGTATACATACAGGTATATATGTACTTGCATAATTCTCAAAGTATGTATAAAGTTTGATGGATAATTTATCGTAAGCGCCGCGTGTAAGGTCACTGCATACTTATCTAGAATCTAAATCCATCAGACATAAAGTAAAATAGGTACTCGTATATGTGGTAATAGTCATCTATATACATGTACCTATTGTCACTATTAAATAGTTATACGTTCTTATATTAAGCTGACGGTATAAATTTGATGGTAATAAAAATGAGGAAGGTAAAATTAGGTAAAGAGCATGAAAGTGAGTAAGGTTGAAGGGTGAATCGGTTATGTGAAATACCCCAGAAGTTTATCCACGTCCACATGGTGAATATTACATTCACCGGATTACCACCAGGGGTTGACTCATTATCGTCACCGATAATTCACCGTGCAGCAGCTATAAATCCTACTAGACTACACGTGCTTTACAACGAACGGGCCCGTGTATTTACACTGATGTACGAGATCGCCAAGCGACTTCGACGCTTGTCACATGCGTATTAGCCTTCCCTACTCCTCTCTTTTTCCCCTGAGCAATAAACTTGCCAACGTGGAGTCTCTACTACTGTGAAAGCTACAACTACTACAACAACTACTACTACAGCTACTGAAACAACTACACCAGCTACCAATTCCCCTTATAACCTCGTCAAATTTATTAGCCAAACCTTTATAAAATAATAACAAATAAATTGCCTTCAGTAATACTCCTGTCCTAAAGTAAATATCTGATCGATGAAAATGTCACTGGAGTTAATAGCGACCAATCACCCCTAGAAGAAACTCAATAAATTAACTTTTACATTTAATTTTTTTACTGATCATATTTATTATAGATATTTTTTCGAGCATCTCATCGGATACGTATACCTACAAGCAACGAGTGTGAGTAGATATGTAAGAGCTTAAAGTCTGGTAGTCGACAACTAAAAAAGCGAAAAGATAGATAAGCTTTGACGCGTAGAATCGAGTGGCGAGAGTGCACTGAATATTTTATGTGGCATTCTCGTACGTCATTCGCTGGATGAATAAAAAGGACTTGCTGTCGGCGAGCTGTAACTCGTGAAACATAACCACGTCGTGCAATGCGTTTTCATTCTTCCCATATTCTACTCTATTCTACACTTTATACTCGATACTCGCACTACTCTCAATTCACGTCTCCTCTTGCTCTTTTACATCTTCCTTTCTCCTTCTCGAACATCTACCCATACTCCTCCACCCGTACTTCCTCAAGAATACTATAGTATTCTTGAGGACATGAAGCAAACATAATGTTTGCTTCTCCTTCTCATCCTAGTCCGCATGTTTATTCATGTATTTCAATATTCAGTGATACTTAATCTACAGTCCATTATGTACATCAACAGTTGTATCAATCAAAATGTATTGATTATCTTTAGAATAATCGGATTATAATGTACACGTATATAGCAATTGCACTTAAAAAATTTTAAATAATTGGGAATATTTCAAAAACCCAAGTGCTACTTAAATGTTATTTTATTGGTGAACAATGATTTGTTTTTATGTGAATATAAAATTGAAAAAAAAAATGTAACATTTTTTTTTTAAAAAGTAAATTATTAGACGCTTTTTCGTGCGTACGGATAGAAAGAAGAGATAAAATCGAAATTTAAGTTTTTTCGATAAAAATCATAAAACTTGTAAAAATATATTGATAAAAAAAGCTTCTGTTTTTCTCCCTTTTAACTTTATTGCAATTCTCAACAGCTGTCGAAAATCGAGACCGTTCGAGAAAACAGCTGGTGCAATCTTGAGAGTTCTTGTTTCGTTCTCACTATCCTATACGTTTCTTTTGTTCTATTCGTATAATTTATCAATTCTATTAGTCTTAGTGTGTCGGGCAAAAAAATATCAACAAAAAAAAAAGAAAGAAAGGAAAAGATATACGTGAGCAAAACAATAGTAATTTTTATTATTACTGTCAATAAAACTCGGTAAATTTAACGTACTAAACAATTTATTTTATAATTTTTTCAATATTGTCATCTCGCGTCAAATCTCGGCATGAAAAATTTCCATTTTCATTTTTACAACGTATCGTACCACCTTTGACTGTGAATTTACGACCAATTCGACATAGTACGTGCTCTGATCGTCATAACGATATTTTTTTATTGTATTTTTCCTTTTTCTTTACCAAACCTTTTATTCGGTATACCAGATCGAGTAATGAAGCGCGACTGACGTGAATCTGCGCTGAAAAAAAACGTGACTTGGACGTGTTTGTTCCTGATGGGTGTAGAAACACTAGTAAAATAAATCACTTTGTTAGACGTCATATACTACATTTTTATATTTTATATATTTCTGTACGAAAATCCACCCTATACTATATCCTAAATAAACTAGTGAAATAAAAAAATCTATCCGATCAAGAATAACTCACTAAATGTCATTTGACACAATCCAAGTATATCCGTATTTATGGCTCAATTTATCTATGAATAAAGTTTACTCAAGCTAAGCAATACCAATTTTAGGGCAAAATACCCGATTACTAGCCTCTACAGAAATTTTATTCCTCGTAAAAACAGTAATTTTGATTGGATCGATTACATTTTGATTTTAGTGGTCAAACATATGGAATGATGGATACTATTTTTTTAGAGATTAAATCTTCTTATTTTAATTTTTTTCAGAGTACAACACCGTATAAATAATTTCAAGCGTGAAAATGAAGTTTTTAACTTCCTTTGAAAATATGAGATAGATATCAATGAGAATAATTAATAGAATATGTGTTTCATAACAGACATTAAAAAAATCAAAGAAAACAAAGACAAAGATCTGAACACGCAACGGCAACAAATCTTTTTAACATTCTATAATTAATATTTAACTACAGTATACTATACTGCAGACAAACTTGTGGTTTTCGCAATCTCTTGAGGATATCTTATTCAACTTTGAAACAACTAAGAACTTTTAAAATGAAGACTAAGTCGGAAAAGTAACATATTACACTGCAGCAGTATTGTTGCCCCTTGGGATTCAATGTCCTGAGTATTGAAAAAGACTCAGTGTCAATTTGTATTTATATAGTGTGTCGAGTCTATTCAACTGTTTTTCTCCTTTCTCGAGCTCTATTTTACTCCTATAACAACTATTCTACTCGTTTGCCCAAAAAATTACCCCAATATCAGTGCGACCCTCTATCGGAAATCGAATGCGCTTGTTTCTGATTGACGGAAAAATAGCCGGTGTACCAGCTCGTAAATAAACCTCCTATGCACCTTGATCGCACACCCGTAACAGAGGCATTTACCAATCCTAGTGATTGCTTAAACGAAACCCAAATAAATACACACTACTAAACTAAATACACCCTACTAAAATAAATACACCCTACTAAACTAAAACTTCATCTCACAGATAAATTATAAAATCAAGAATAAAAAATTAGAAAAACTGTTGACCCCAAAGACCATTCCTACAACTTCCCGCTAATTCCATATCTAAGCCCTTAAAATTGCACTTGTGACATTTTTGAGCTTGAAAACATTTGAAAAATTTTCGTAGGTTTTTTGAGATTTATAAAAATCTACCGGTCCGAATCGGTCTAAATTGTATTCGAAATCTAAGTTTGGTCAAGCCCTTTCGAATGGTACCAACCACAATCAAATCGGTCAAGCCGTTCAAAAGTTATGAGAGGTTTACATACATCCACACACACACATACAGATACCATCGCGGGAATAGTCAGGGAAGCTTCCTAGGACCTCAAAACGTCAAGATCTGATGAAAAATCGATTTTTGAAAAACGGGGTAAATCCAATAACTTCCTGATTTTCGAAAATTTCCAATTTTCTTAGCAGAAAGTTAAAAAAAAAACAACAGTCAAAAATTTATATTTAATATTATTATGCTCGTAAATAATTCTGTTTCCTATTGTCAAATTAAATTTTCATTTGCTATTCGGCCGAAATAAAATTACATTTCTAGACATCCAATGTAATATATTAACTTTCAAGTTGAATTTATGCCCACCTTAAAAATACAACTAAATGATTTTAATCTTGTGCTTTAAACAATATGAATCAACGAGATACCGGGTGTCGTAACATACTCGTAGGACAGCTTGTAGCCGCGTTTACCGCAACAGTAGCTCCGTCTAGTAATAAATAATACTACGGCCAGTGTAGTTTGGGATAGTTACAGTCAATATAAAGTAAAATCATATTTTCCGAAGAGATCCATGATATTCCACACAAAGTGAAGGAATATTTTAAAGGATCCACATAACAATCAAAGGGATACTCGATATCTTGTCTACTATCTATCGTCTGGAGTGTGTTGTTATTGCAAGTGTATAGTCATGTTGTTCGGCTAATACATATTCAAAGACAGATCGTTACGCAGTTTACACATCCGGTTGATAATCGCTTGGTTCGACGCGTCGACATCAAGCACATGTCATCGGGACATGACACCAAAAACACGTCCGATTGTATCCGAAATCAGCGTATTCTATCGTCCGAGTAGATGTAACTATAAAATGTATGTGTGTACAATAGAAATAGCTGTATTATTTACCAACATACGCTCGTAACATGTTTTTGTCAATTTATATATATATACATATATTTTGTCGTACGGAAAACACTTTCGGATTCATTGTTATTTTAAGCTTGGATATGTGTACATATCCATGACCTCTGACAGTTGTACAGTGTACATACATTTGCTACCAATGTTACATCGTTCACTCGGTGTTGTATATTGTATATTGTATACAAAATATATGTACAATATCTCTGTATAGATAGAGAAAGAGAAAACACGGAGAAAAGAGAGGAATAAAGTTTCTCTTGTGTTATTTGCTGCCCAGGCGCACCACTTGGCTCCACTTTGAGTCAATAAATTTAACCCAGTGCATACGAAACAGAGGAAACATGCGGACACAGCCAGTGAGAGACATACTGAATCTCGTGGAGGAGATTCGGGTTCACCAGAAAAGAGATATCTACCAAGTGACTAGCAAACGAAACGTCTTCTTGAAACTCTGCCATCGTGCAATGTCAAATAATATTCTGTCCCCTCAACTAAACAATATTCATAAATATAAATGTATTTGTATATTTATTACAA
The DNA here is from genome assembly GCA_905319865.3 of Cotesia congregata. Taxonomy (NCBI): domain Eukaryota; kingdom Metazoa; phylum Arthropoda; class Insecta; order Hymenoptera; family Braconidae; genus Cotesia; species Cotesia congregata. The sequence continues at coordinate 7,063,278 of CAJNRD030001124.1, read as the reverse complement.
AATAATAAATTATTGAATTTGAAGGAAGAAAATGTACATGCAACATATTAATTAATTTAATTTTTGAATATATTTTTGGATAGTTCCATTCCATTTCAGTGGAGTTGATTACGATTGACTATGCACTTTTGAAAACGATTCATGTACAGTGTGCGCTGGTACCATCTGTAATCCTGGTAACGTTTTATAGTACAATGGTAGTATAGCAGATATTGTATAGGTGTAGGTAAACGTGGATACCTAACGGGAAAATATGCGTCTAGTCGATGTATCGGAAGGATTGCCGTCTGCACTCGTACACTACATTGCTAGTACTGTGTAATCCAAACATATTGTCTTTGCATGTACGGGGATGAAAGTGAACTGTTCTGTATATCTATATATCTATATGGATGGATGAATAAATGTATGTGAATATGAATATATAGAGAGTGTACGGACCAGTGGACAGTCCACAGGGATTCATTTCGTAAAAGCTAGAAATAGCTGATGAAAGTAGTGTAAGGTCAGGCATGGGAATATCTGTCATACACTATTTGGAAAATTGGACTCGATATTTATAGTGAGAAAGATTTTTTATTTTTATTTTGTGGTAGTTGATATAACAGCGGCCTATTTTACGAATAAGGTGTAATGTTAATAAGACCACAAGTAAATTAACGGTGGTGTCTTATTCAAAGTTAAATTCTTGTTTATTTTTCGTTTATTTAAATTTTTTTTTTTATTTCCTAATTATACAATATATACTGTATAGTTCTCTACTAACAGCATTACGAGACTTTGCAAATTGCCGAGAACAAAGTTTGGTATGCGAAAAGTTGAGGGGAATGTAGGGAGTAGCGACGCCTACGCTGGTTTGCCAAATACCAAAGGGAGAAAGAGAAGATTGTTACGTAGTGGGTTAGGTAGGGTAGACTGATAAAATGAGAAGAGAACTGAGAGGAAGCGCAACTGAACCACCTTCAGTTTCAACCAAATATTATTCTTTCTTAACGAACTAGCCTGCAGTAGATACTGACTAGATTTTATAAGAACTTGTCTGCTTGAGTCTGAATCCTCGGTCAGAGCTGACTCGGAGACGCGAGTAGTGAAGTCCTGTGCTGTACTTTACTGGTGTATATATATATAATATATATATATATATATATATATATATATATATATATAGTGGTAGTAGAGCCAGAAGCAGACGCAGAAGTGAGTATAGGTAGTAGTTAGGTAGTTTGGTAGGTAGGTCTGAGTGACAGGAAAGCGAATTGAACGGATGGATGAACGGTTATACGAATGTTCGGACCAAGTGGAAAAGCCGGAGAAAAGTTTCCTAAAAGCGCGAGAGTAACTAGAAGAGAAATAAAAAGGATAAACTCACGGGTATAAGGAAGAGGTACATATAAAGTAAGCTCAACAGTGCTACACCCCACTGAGAAGAAGTGAATCAACAGCGAGAAAAGGAGGTAAAAAGTACAGTTGAATTTACGAATCTAATTAACTTATTTCGATTTTTGTTACGAGCTCTGTTGGGCATGTTAAAACCAAAAATTGGAAATGTGTCAAGAACTTTCTTATGTAAATCTTATTTTTGTTTTAAAAAACTAACGGTGATTTATTTATTAATTTATGTTGGGTTCTTTTTTTCATCCCGTTTTTTTTTCTTTTTTTTTTTTTATATTTATGGCCCGTTAGCATGATCAGTATAAGACCATGGAATCGACTTTTCTAAAGACAATATAATGACGAGAGTTTGTGGGGCATATACGATCAATGTGAATACAAGAATATGGGATAGGTGATAAGATCAGCAAACTCGTTCCACCGGGAAACCAAAGCCTCGCAGATGTTAGTGTTGGTGTTGGTAGCACGCACGCACGTCTTGCTTTTCTGGCAAGCCTTGATAGGTATAATCGTCGGATCGTAAAGTAAGATCGATCAACTATGTCACATTCCCTTTGTTCTTCACTCCGTGTCAGGATATCTGGGGCAGCTATATGGATTATGGTTTTAGTGTAAATAAAAACAAAAATTCTAAAAAAACCGATAAAACTTTCCCTTTTGTCTATTCATTTATTTGCTTTTGACTCTAAAGCCGTGCTAATAAATCGGGTCTAAGGATTTAAAGGGATAGAACATCAACAGTATGGTATATATACGACACTAATATGAATTATAAAGAAATTTTTATCAAAATACAATTTTTTATTTTGTTCTTTTGACATTTATATTTGTATTTTTTTTTTTTTTTATTAAATTTGAACAAATAATCAATGAATTTTTTAGTATTTTGCATTTTTTTCATTAAAAATTAAATTTATTCTAAAAATTTTTAAGTCAAGAATAAGTTTACTTAATGGCTGTTGATATAATCAATGATAATCATTAATCTCAATTTGTAAATAATTAGATTTCAGTTAATGCATTAGTGATTCATTAAATACAGTTTTAAATAAACTAAATATCAACCCCAGATGATCAATATAATAATTGACATTTAATTATTCGAACAGTGAGTGAAATAAAGTTTCTGCCAAAAAAAAAGAATATTTATTTTAAACCATTATTTATCGATTCAGAACATGAACCAAATACTTTTTTTTAGTATTTTATATCGATATTTAGTGATTGAATAATTGATAAGATCGAAAAATAGCTATGTAGATACTGGTAAATTGATTAATGATTTTAATTATGAATATGAACCAATAACATGAAGAAGTAATAATTGATAAAAATGAAATTTTAAACGAACTGACATTTCAAAGTTCTCGCTTACAAATATCATTTTTATGACTTCCGTATGAGTAGCTTTATTGAAAACTAAAAATATAATATATTGAACGAAAAACTTATTAATATCAAATGGCAATCTCTTGAGAAATATTCATTTCCTTTATCAAAAAAAAGAAAAAGAAAATTTGAAATAATTATTTTAATGCAAAATGTCTATCTTCTTAGCATCATAATCAAAGCTTTTTTAATCTTTTTAAATCGCTCACAATCATTTCAAATCTCTCTTTTCAACTAGAGTCAGAACTTGTAAATTTTCCATAAGCAGTTATTTTGGTTTATCCCTTCACAAGAACTGAATTATAAATAACAATTACCCAAGTGTACTGTTTTACTGTTCGAAAAGTTTTCAGGAAAACATTAACATTAGTACTCCCAGTAATGGACTAGAGAACTGTTAGCAGACGAATTGATGGTAGGATTCTGATCCAGATCAGCTGAACGAAAAGCACCACAGTGATTAGCTGGGTCACGATTACGCTGATGGTTCTACTCAGAGAGAGCTAGAATCCGCTCAGGTTACATTTGCAACCACACGGGGATTTATCTGACGAAATTCAAGAGTCATGATTGAATTAGCATGATTGTACGTTTCTCAGTCTTCATTAACATCTCCCATCCTCATTCTGGCTTGTTATTTATTCATTTTTTCTCTTCAATCATTTACAAGTTTTCTATTGTTATGTCGTCGGAGAGACCTCTTACCTCTTACCTCTTTTCTCTTTTTGTATCGTAGAAGAGTAAAATAAAAATACATTGTGGGTTAAATTTTTACACGAGTCGCTCGGTCGTGAATTGCTCGCTGGCAAGGTATAAAAGACTTTGTTCACAGCGTGATGGATAATCCGTACAGGTGTATAACTCGACGTAAACCACGTGTTGCGGTGTTTCCTTCACATACATAGGTGTTGGAGTAGGTACATGCCATACCATTTCACCACAGATATATAAATACATAAAAGAGAAAGAAGAAGTGAAGAGAAGGTAGTAGACCCGTACTCCACTACTGGAGTAGACGAATTGTCTGGTGTGGTGAAGCCATTTCCTGGGGAGCTTAGTTGCCTCTTCTTCCTGAGGATCATATATATCTTGTCGTCTCTTTGGTGAGTTCTCACCGCGTTGTTCAACCCTCTTGCTCTTTAATTTTACTTCTGTCCACAGACGTAACTCACCAGCCAGATCCCAGGATCCAGAGCTGGATCTGCTTAAGGGCCCGGATCTCTCTACTGTAGATCGTGTGGCAACTGGAACTCACTAGAGAAAGAGACAGAAATAGAGAGTAAAACAAAGTGGAAATAAGAATAATAAAAATGGTTGAAATACCGGTGGGTGAAACAAAGAAAGAAGATCCACGAGAAGACAGTTTTGCCAGGAAGTCGCACTTGCGGATAACGTTGTTGCACGAGAGTTTGCTCTCAGCCAGATGTATATTTATTTTGTAACCCACTGTCGTGTATTTATCATTCAGTGACTAGAAAAACTCTCTCAACTTTTCATTCAAAAAGCTCACTAGTAACGTGTGCCAAAAATTGTTTTAAAAGTTGTTTTTGCTGCAGTAATTTTCGTTTTTACTCAAGGCGAAAAAATGAATGAAAGAAAATGAGCAAAATAAGTTTAAACAAAAAAGGAGCAAAAAATTTCATTTAAAAACATCTGGAGAATATTTGACGAACACTTTTATTAATTTTACCATCCTCCAACTATTTACTGTTGAGATTTTTTATTCGTATTCTCTCTGGCCTCTAGTAATTTCAGTATTTCCATGCTATAATATATATACTTATAAAGATAATAAGTAAATGTTTAATGTAAGAGGATCTTACAATCATTAATCGAGCAGTTTCTCAGTTTAACGTGATCCTGTTCCCTCATTCGCGGTCGACGAATTAACTCGCCTGCAACTTTAAAAATGTTGTTATTTTTCCTTTTATTTTTTAAACCTTCTCCTGGGTCCGCTCTTCCTCTCTGCTCTCTACACTCTACTCTCTACTCTAAACTCAGTACAGTTTTCTTCTCGGTCTTCTTCTTACTTGCGTGGATCACGCCGCCCAACGATTCGCCGGGTATAAAGTCACGGCTCGCCGAGCGTAACGAGGGCTCCCCAGACAACAATGAATCTCCAATTTTGTTGCTCTCTTTCCCCCATCGTCGAGTCCTTCCCGTTTCCATCGTTCATCCATGCCCCAAGCGAATCGACCATGTATCAATTCCATCTTTCTCTCTCTCTCTTCCGTTCTCTTTAGCGACTCTCTCTCTCTCTCTCTCATCTCTCTCTCTCTCTCTCTTTGAGAGTATGATATGCTTCTCTCTCTCTCTCTCTCTCTCTCTCTCTCTCTCTCTCTCTCTCTCTCTCTCTCTCTCTCTCTCTCTCTCTCTCTCTCTCTCTCTCTCTCTCTCTCTCTCTCTCTCTCTCTCTCTTTCTCTCTTTCACTCTCTTGTTCATCTCTCTATACCACCGATATTCTCTATCCCTAACCAGTAACAGCGAGTTTACGAACCAGTGGCAGTAGCATTCAGAGAAAATGAATCGGTTCGTTCGACGGCCGGAAAAATTGGGGTTTCTCTCGATTCCGGCGGTTAAACGAATTAGACTCATTCGAGTAACCCAAAAAAATATATCGCGTGATTGTGACGCATTCATTTCACCAGGTGATTGTTTTTTATTTTTATTTTCATTTTTATTTTATTCTTACTTTTATTTTTATCTTCTATCTATTGTCTTCAACTTCGCATTCGTGTCTTAACTTTAGGCGTTCGCCAGCCCGGTACCCAACTTGAAACTCTTGCTATATATAACATGTATGGCTTGATATGACTTAATATTCCGTATCAAACCTGATATGCTCATATAATTTTTTGACCTCAAGTAGTGTTGAAAATTTTTGACAGATGGTGCATGATCGTTGAATCTTCTTCTTACAAGAGACTTAAGTCTGTGGTATTGAGTTACGAAATGAAAATAATTTTTTTTATTCTCCTAAGGAGCTTAACTGAAACTGTTTTTTAATGCAATCAATTAATTTTTTGTATAAAAGACATTTTAATAATAGAGGTACACTTTTCTAGAAACGAAAAAAAAAAATTATAATAAATTATTTTTTATTTTCATAAGCCATTCATGATTGTATCATGACATACATGGCCATATATAAATATTTGTTCACAACTTAATAAATATTTTACACGGTCAAATTTGTTTCAATAGACTGAAGCTTTGTTAATTTTACAAAGGATTTATTCAAAACAAACCCAGAAGATAATTTGATTGTAACGAATATTCGTTTGTCTCAAGTAAATTTCTCAAAGGTTTATAGTTTTGATAAATCTGGTTTATTACTAAACTTCCAAATAAATTCTTCCAACATTAGTACAGTGTATTACCAAAGCAAAAGCCAAAGTAAACTCTTTTATCCTTTGCACCTCTTCTACTAAAATTCACGCCTCTTCGAGCTTCGTTAATTCTTTTTCCTCTCTTTCTTGGCATCCTCTATAATACCACGTCTTTGAACGCACACTCGCTTGAATTTGCCACAACCCTTCTACCTTCTATTCTATTCTATTCTATTCTGTCTCCTATCAGGCTCTCCTTCTTTATGTACAAGTATCTTTGTACAAAAAGAGGAGAAAAGCGAGTTGGCAAAACGCGATGAGAATATGAGAGAACTGCACGGATGGGTCTACTTGAACCCGAATACGGCTAAAAGGCGCAGTGAAATAAAGAGACGGAAAAGCGCGAGGGCGTAACACCACCACATTACTAGCTTACATTTACACTACACCGAAGCCGTAATAAAATGAAATTAGCCGAGCTGTTTCGGATGTCTCGGCAGGGGTGTTCGCCGGTAAGAGTTTGAGAGCCTTACCTCGGCAATGAGGTACGAAAGGTCCTACACCTAGCCTCTTGGTGTTATATAGATACTTATATATAGGTGGTTGCCGCAAGAGACAATACCATCTCGATTTTGCACGCCGTTGGATTACGATTCAAACCGCGCCGACCTTTCTGCTATTGCTAGTATCTTCTTCTTTTTATTTTTCTTGTTCTGCTTCAACTCTATATACACTCTGCGCTCTACCATCCAGCATCTACTCTTCTTTATTTGCTTTTACACCGCGTTACCTTCATATCTATATCTACACTGTAAAAAAAAAACCGGTGTAAGTCCGATGTTAAAATTACCGGTGTTATAATAACACCGATGTAACACCGTTTGCGGTGTAAATATTTTTTTCGGTGTTATAAATTTTCCGGTGGTATAAATTTGTTTTAATTAACACAATATTTATAATCGAACCGTACATCTTTAATAATTTGAAATAAATAATAAAAAAAATAATAAAAGAGGAAGATATTGATATTTAAAATTTTTTTCACGTAAAAAGCAATTTGAAGCTAAGCATAATTACTTCAAAAACTTAATTTTTCTATACAAAAATTATATCAATGTTCCAAAAATGTTGGCCACTCAGCACCAAAAATTCATTTACTACAAATGGAATGAATTGAACGAAAATGACAATATTTTAAAACTCGGAAAAGGAAAATTTAAGAAGCTCGGAAATTTATTTGACAATATTCCATATCATGAAGTAAACTCTGATGAAGCTTTAACTCTGAGCAGTGTAGTTTATGAAGTATCAGAGTTTGAATTTCATTTTACCTACAAGAAAAATTATTTTATTGCTTTATGTATCGATGACTTAACAGATTTACCAATTTACAGTGAAATCAAAAATATTTTCGTTAATGATAATAATTTAATGTTTTACTGTAAATTATGGGAGACTGTTTGTTATGATGCGAGCTTATGTGCAAATGAAATAATTGAAGAAATGGAAGAAAAATATCGAATTATTAGTTTTTTGGATTTGAAATTTCCACTACCTTATGAAAAACATCAATGTTATGATAAATGTACACTGTAAAAAATTTCGGTGTAAAAGTTGGACTCAGAGACTTTTACACCGTCGTGTAAGTGTGAAAAGTCGGTGTAAAATTTCCTTCGTGTGAAATTTTCACTCGTGTAAATTTAACACAGTGTAATTTACTGTTTTACACTATTCCGTATTATTATTTATAACTTTGCAAACTTAATATGTGACTGCCGTGACTTGTGAACTATAAATAAATAAAATTTTGCTTTATTAAATGATGACTTTTGTTAAATTGCACTGCACTTTTTTAACTAATGACTTTTTTAAAGATATAAGCTCATCCCGATGATACAATCATCAAGAGCTTTCATTTGAGTACCCACATGCATTTATTATATTTTTCATACATACATATATATATAATATATATAAATATATGAAAAAATGATATGGGTACTTAAATGAAGGGTCGTGATGAGTTTAAGATCGAGATGAGCTTATATCTTAAAAAATGTCAGTAGTTGACAAGATACAAGGTCATTTCTTAATTATTGACATTTTTAAAGATATAAGCTCATACCGACGTTTCACGCATCAAGAGCTTTCATTTGAGTACCCACATGCATTTTTGATATATTTTTCATATATACATATATGTAATATGTATATAAATATATAAAATATATGAAAAATTGATGTGGGTACTCAAATGAAAGGCCTCGATAAGTGTAACGTCAGGATGAGCTTATATCTTTAAAAATGTCAATAGTTCTCAAGATTAAAGGTAATTTCTGAATTATTGAGATTTTTAAGGATATAAGCTCATCTCGATGTTACACTCATCAAGAGCTTTCATTTAAGTACCCACATGCATTTTGATATATTTTTCATATATTCATATATATAATATATATAAATATATGAAAAAATGATGTGGGTACTTAAATGAAAGGTCTTGATGAGTGTAACAACGGGATGAGCTTATATATTTAAAAATGTCAATAGTTCACAAGGTACAAGGTCATTTCTTAATTATGTATTTAGAAATAGAGCATTTTCGAATGCAGCCTAAATACTTATCATCATAAATTGACTATTGGTGAGAATGATATGAAACCATGAAAAAACACCATGAACTCCAGGTCAAAACTTTTCCAACGATAACCATAAAACTTTTACTTTACTCCGTAAAATAGCATAATATCAAAAAAAATATACTTTAAAATATTTATTTCTACGTGTTTATATTTAAAATCTAATATCATACAAGCCTGAAACTAAACAATCAAATTATATTAATTAATGAGAAATTTCAAGAAATACATTTACACGTTTGATGGTGTAAAATTTAGAATTCACACCGTTTAAATTTAACATTACACTTACTGTGATTTTCACACCGTCCGTGTTAAAAATTTTTACACCAAATCATTTACACCACACCGAGTCCAAAGAATTTTTTATAGTGTAACTACTATATAGTTTCTAAACATTTATTACTGTAAATATTTAATAACTTGTTGTATTTATTATATTAAGTTAATTTATGTTTTATTTGATTTCAGTCTAATTGTAAAATAAACATTAATTTGTTCAATTTTAATTAATATCTATAAATTCTGTACTGATAATACACCGATACGGAGTTACTGTACACCGCTGTAACACCGATTTAACACCGGTAACACCGATTTAACACCGAATTTTTAACACCGCCGAGAACCATTTTAACACCGGTGTTAAGTGACCGGTGTTGCACAGCGGCGTTAAAATGAGTCCATTTTAACACCGCTTTTTTTTACAGTGTATAGAGATATTACGGGAGCTCCTCTAGGGAATTTCCAAGCCGCGTCAGTATTGGTATCACGAGCTTGCTCTCGACCTACGCTCATTATCTGTATTATTTTTTGTATCCCCAGCCATGCCATCCCACTAATAAATCTCATTATATCATTTAATAGATACTTTAAATATTCATATAATATTTCCATTGTCATAAAATTTTTGCATCACCCGATAAAATCACTAATTTTATCAATCCCTGTATATTAATTTTTTTCTGTCAATCAATAACTCGATTTTATCGCGATATCAAATAAACCGTCAATTTATAATACATTTTAGTTTCTATAATGTCGTTTAATGTCGGAAATAAAGAGAGATGAATTTTTGGAAAATTAAATACAATAAATCATTTTATTTTATAAAATAAATGAAACATATTTTAAACTTGTATGAAAAACAATTTTTTCCTTCACTTTTTTTAATAAATTATTCGCAACAGAGAAACTTTTTCATTTCTCTTGAAACTATTAATGACTATCTAAAATACGAGGTTGGAATTCAAAAATAATTTCGGACAAAACAAGTTTTTCGTTTAATTTACATGAATCACTCTTCATACTTCATACCCAGCAGCATTATTCCATCCTCGAGCAGATATTGAACATTTTTAGTCTGCCGGTAGTGCTGCTGGGCGAGAACATCCTTGGGCCTCGTAATCGTTAGTAAGGCGAGGTTAAGTGCTTTGTATGTAAATCGTCAACATTTAACGATCTTCACCGGTTATTTAGAAGCAAAATACCCGAGACAGAGGTTGTTTGGTTCAGGTACAACCGCCCTTCTGTTCTCAGTTCTCAGCTACCTATATACCGCTCACATCTCGTCTCCCGTCCCGTAAATTCTCCTCTTCTCTTTTTGTAAAAAATCTTCTTACTTGCTATTATATCGTTCGCTCCCCGGCAATAGGTAATAGGTAAAAATGAAGGCTTCACTGTCGTAACAAATTATATCACTGAAATTAGCAATTGCGAGACAAATTACTTAAACACCCCTTTAAAATAGAACTTTATTTTATTGGGTATATCCCGAGTTTTATTTAGAGGATCAATGTATAATATGAAAAAAGCAATTGCAATTATTTTTCATTTGCAAAAGATTTATTCATTATTTCTGTTGTTGTTTCTATTTATCAGAAGAATTGAACTTTGTTATATTGCTTTCAGAGTATAATGTTTATAAATCGATAATAATATTTAAACATTGAGAGTAAAAAGATTTGCCGTTATAACGTTCGGGCAATGTTTGTATCGCATCGAGCATTTTAGGATTTAAAAGCGTTTAACGGATTTTAAATGCATATGCACTTTTGCACGTGTGCTGAGCATTTTTTAGTTATTTTACTTCTCACACAGCATCAACTGGTCTCGATCGTCGACAACAGAACCGTCCGACCAGAGCTCGACGACGCGTCGCATTTGAACGACTTTAATCGGAACCCTCGTGGCGTAAGTGCAAAGCGCTGTTCGTTGAAACGAATGCGAAAGATTACTACTCGGTCTCTTTCTTTTTATCTTTCTCTTTTCCGCTCTTGTTCCTCGCTTTTTATTCCCTCGCATTCATGAATTCGAATATGAGTATGACTCGGAATAAATACTCTCCAACAACTGGTCAGTTAGACTCAAAAGTCTGATCGCGCACCGTATAGTAGGTATATACATTATATACTGGAGAAGAGGAAAAAGAGCATCCAAATAATGTAAGATAAAGCGGAAAAAAGACGGGACATTTATATTTACATCTATTCCATGTCTCGAGGGCAGTCACTTCAAACGATCGTCATTATGCATATGTATCGATTTTATCGTCCTTTCAATATAACTTTTTTTCTAGCAGCCCAAATGGCTTCTTTATACACCGACAGCGCTCCAACTGGGACCAAAGTGAACGGAGAGAAAGAGAGAAGAAATAGAAATGATAAAAATAATAAAAAAGGATAGAGGATAAGGTCCTTTAAATTTTATTATCCGAAACGCGAAATATGTCTCTTATCGAATAATTTTGTCCAGTAGCTATTAAATTTGAATAGAGATGTTTATAGGTTTAATTCCCGCTCTCTTTGCTTTGCATAACGGTACCTATTTTTATTCCTCGTAAAAGTTGAATAAATTTTTACATAGTTCGAGTAATATTTGAATAATTTTATTTTTGGAAAATGGGTGAGAACTTATACTTGAGTTTTGGAAGATCACATTATTGAAAATTGTAAATTTAATTAATGTGACTTGAATTATTTCTAATACACACAAAAAAATTCTTTTTTTTTAAATTGACGATTACGATTACTGGGGCTCAACGGTAATTTTAAATGAAAATTTCTTTCTGTGAATAAAATATGAGATTTTAATCAATTTTTTGAAATATTTTTCTCGTTGAACTTTAAACTAAATGAAATTACAATCAAAATCAATTAAACAAAAAGCTTCGGATCGACACATAAAAATGTTGACGTCTAAACCTCAAGGGTTTTATTTTAATCCTGATATTAATACTGCAACAATATCGTATTCTGCAGGGCTTGTAATAATCAGGATTCATAGTTTTCAACGTGCAATCTACTTTAGTATTCTTTCTATGATAATACGGTTCTAGTCTTGTTGTTTTTTGTTGAAACAAAAAATTTTAATGTTTACTCAAAGTAAAATCCAGAATAATTAATTCGGTAACTAAAATAAATATTTTCATATAAAATATTAAATTTTTCCGTAAACATATCGAGTTGGATAAGGAGTTTTATAAAATATTAAAATGTGTGCATGAGATATTTACAAAGCGGTGTCGAATTCTCGAGTGTTAGCACAAAGAATCAGTTTCGACAGATTCAAAAGAACGAGAATAATTTAATTTGTTCATTTGCCGGAACCTCTGGTTAATTAATAAAAGTAATCGAATGAAAGGTAGTACTGCAGTACCACTAGCAGCAGCACGTTGGTGAATCTGCTCTATACACATACATATATATACCGTAGATATATAGATAGCAGTGATGAAGAAAAGGGAATGAAAAAGTGAACGAGATAGAAGGAGATAGTTCGTAAGTGAGAAAGAGAGCAACAACTGCCAACGGCAGGTGAGAGCAGTTGCTCTGAGTGGATTAAACTGAGGTAATCAACGCAAATTGATAATCCTACTTTCCGGTCTCACCCTCTCCCCTCTCCTCTCCTCGATCCTTCTTGGTTTTCCGCTAACACTCGCTCTCTCTTCCTCTCCCTTAATTTCAATCTCACTATTTTTACACTCTCACTCTAATACTCTCTTTCTCACTCGCTCTCATCTTGATCCAATGCTTCTTCCTCATACCCTCTTTATCCGTACGACGACTTGAGCCTTCTTTGGACAAGGAACCGGAAAAGTCAAGCAGACGCGCGTTAAGTTTTAAACTTGACTGAACAAAGCAACATCTATTCTACTCTTCACCATTCTGTTGCTCTTTTCCTCAGCCCGTAACGTCACTTTCATTAACTATTGTCTACCGCAAGCATTTAATTTGTTAGCAGTAATCTAAGTTGTCTTTTGTTTCTTCGAAAACCGAATTTATTAAGCACCACTGACTTCGATTTTCCAAATAATCTTTAAATCTTTTCACGAAAAATTTTCCGTCCATAGACTTAACTCAGAAAACTTTTTACTAAAAGTGATCTAGGATCGATTAACTTCAGATTCAATAAAATAAACCTCAGATAACTTATCCTTATATCACTCACTAAGTACTCCATGACTATCAGCACTCCCCTTCATTTAAAAACTCGATCGGTTACACTTACACTGCAGGGAAGAAAGCTAATCGCGTTTCCTTTGGCGGAATACCAACAACGTGCTCGTTTTCGAAAGGCCCAATCGGCATTGCTACATCCAGCAGCGAGAGAAATTCGATAAAAGAGAAGTATATAACAGCCAGAGCTAGAAGCTGCCGATGAGACTGTCGACAGGGGTTGAAAGCCAAAAAAGACAGCAAGACTAACTGCAAGATCCACAGAATAAGGATAAGGATAAAACTGAGGATACCCTGAAACCTAACAACAAATGAAGAAAAAATCCCCTGGCACTGGGGTTATATTTAGCAAAGACCGGGAAGGGGAACTGTAAGTTATTATAGGATCTCGGTCTCTCCAATCATTCTTAGTCAACTCATAATGAAATAAACACTATTCCTCTGACGCTGATTGCAATTGAGTTGCCACAGAGCTTAATGACTTCGTTAACGCTCGCGTATCATTGTCTTTTCTCTCTCACACGCTTACACTCTTATGTACTGAAGATTATGCTACGCCTCCATTTCGATCTCCGGGAGCTTATATAGCTTGACTTGACTATGACTACTATACGGTAGACATATATGATGTACCCTATAAGGAGATATATACGTCCTAATAAAACCCCCTTGTACCCATTTAGTTTTGTATGAAGGAAGGCAGCTTGGTCTTTTGCAGGAAATTCATTCCCAGCGCATATACACCCTGAACGTTAATATGCTTTGTCCAGAAAATGTAATGGGTGAGCTGGTGCCTACGATCTGCCCCTTGTGATAAATAAATAGTAGAATTAAATTAGTCCAGGTAATTCACATAAAAACTATTCTTGAGCTTGGTTTTAGGGACAGAATTGTATTCACTTATCACTTGGGACGTATATATATATAGATAGATAGATAGCAAGGTCCAGTTCACAAAGTAGATAGAGCCAACAGTTGGTCTGACAAACACACCACCTCCATTAACTTGTACACACAATACTATGTTAAGTTACAATAAAATCATCGAGTTTATACAAACCTTTCTGTCGTAATAGGGTACACATAAAAGTCTCTTCCGAGAATTATCGGGGACTTATCTAATGTTTGAGACTTAATAGTCAGTTAGAAGCGCTGTTATCCCTTAGCTCCGGTACCAGGAACATCTTCAGACTTTACTTAACTCTCGGTTAAGGTACGATATACCATGAATGCTGTTTAGTGTACTTTACCCAGTGTATATATACACGTACTGAGCACCAAACAGAGAGTACTAAGTAGAGACTGACCTTCAAGTCGATTCTCCAGTTACAACAACAAGTGGTCGTGCCAGTTAAACGAGTGTTATGTTTACCTAGGTTCTATTGCCGACAGCAACAACCTTTGTAAACACTATTTTAATATTATATTAACTATTTTTAGTCTTGCACGTATAATACACTTGTCCAGCTAATATTGTATATCAAGTACTTGGTTAGCCGTATTTATTTAAACAAACTACTAAATTCGAATGTGCTTAATCTAGGCAGGCACTGTATAATGGAAATTATTGATAAATATATTAAAAATTTGATTTAATATATAATAAAAAAAAATTATTAACTCAAAAATGTGAGTTATAAATTATGAAGTTTATCGTGAATTAATTAAAAGAAACTCAATCTGTATTGAGTCATGAACATCATTTATATTTTTTATTTTAAAATAAATTTTTTACTAAATCTTTCCTGTTTTACTTGGAAGTTCAAATTATTTCAATCAACTTCTTGTACAAAACACAGCTTTTGGTATTTTAAGCATTTTTCGGTCCGTAAAATGAAGAGTTCTTTGAATGATACAAGTACCGGGGATTATAAAATTTAGTCAAACCTAACTTTCCTTGTAGAAAAAAAAAATGGAAGTGTTTCTTACCCTTGAAACTAGATACAAGATATAAAATTGTTTTGCCACAAAACATTTTTCATAAAATCTCGATAGTCATCGGATATCATGTAATCAATTTTTATATAAATTATAAGTACATTAACTCATTTTACGGTGAACTAAAACGAAATTTTCAACAAATTATTTCAGTTACTTTTTTTTGATGCTGAACTAAGTTAATTTTTTTTCAGTATGTTATCGTATTGAATATGATTTTGACAATTAAATTAAAAAAATAAGTAAAATCGCACACACAAGGATTAGCCTGAATACATTTAACAGGTTTCCACTCAGCGTGATACTAATCCTTAAGCATAAAAGTAAAGTTATGCATAATAAAATAATACGGTAAGTGACAAAATGACAGTGAGATCCGTACCGGGGACAATTGATTTATTTACTGAGATTGTTAACGAGAATTAATTCTTAAGGTCATAAAGGCGACTTTAGTTGACGACTCGGCAACTACGTCCCACGTTCTCACCGGCCTACACTTAAAAGTCTATCTGACGAGTCTCGGGTCTTCTGAACATGTATTTGCCCGTTGGTATATTGGTATAATGGTACATGATGGCGAACGTGTCCAAAGATCGGTTAGTTCGTTTCATTTAGTTATGTGTTGCATTTTATCCTCCAGCACGTACGCCGCACATTTTTATGTTATATTACATACAATAATAACAACAACAACAATATCACTCTTTCTCGCTCGGTTATTATATCCGTAGCCGTAGCGAAGTAGCAGCATAACCAGAACCAGAACCAGAACCACCACCAGCAGCAGCAGGAGTAGCAGCAGCGGCGGTTATACCTACGGGACGTGGGCGCCTCCTGTCGCGTATTTTTTATCCGCATACATATAGTATAGGAGATTAACGTCCTCGTGAGCGAATACGAACGGGTGGAGGCGTACGCGCGGGAACCGAAAACGACACCGGATAAGCATGTGCAATGTTGTGCCCGGTTAAAATTTTCTCTCTCTCTCTCTTTCTCTCTTTCTCTCTCTCTGTTTACATATATGTATAAATACATCCTTCTCATTTTATTTATTTAACTACACTCATTTTGTTTCTCTGTCCCTCCACCTCCACTACTAGCTGAGCACGGAAACGTTATCTTGCACTCGCGATCGTAACGGAAATTCGAATTTTTTCGCCTGTAAAATTCCGCACCATGTTGCTTGTCTCTAGTTTCACTAAAAAAAAGGAACAAATGAATAAAATTTAGCTAAAATAAAAAAAACACTCACTGACGATGAAATTTTACAACTTATATTGGAAATACTGTGGAGCGTGGTTAAATAAATTCTTTTAATTTTTTTTTTGAATATTTATTTTGAATTATACGTTGTAACGTGGTTCAAGTTACACTTATTTTTCCATTTAAAATAATTTAATGTAAAGTATTACATATTCCGCTGATGTGATAAATTCTTTGAATGATAATCAGAATATTTTTCGAACTATATCAATTCTGATATGGCCAATTTTTTTTTCTTTTTTATATAGTTTTTTACTGCTAGATTCATTATTATTATTACGTTAATTTCTGTATGTGTATATAAATGAAACTTATGTAAATATCAAAACTTAATATGCCATTTCGGAATTACTATTTGAAACATTTCAAATTAACAAGCATATGAGCATATTTTACAATTTATTTTTCTTACTGTGCTGGTCGAAAGTACGGGGTTCCCGCTGCGATTTCACTGCAGAAAGCCTCACATTTATGCCGTGGTTGAGTCGCGCATGCGCTCTATGACGGGGAGCCGAAAAAATGTATTCATGCACTGACAACGAGACACGAGGCGGCAGAAAGTCCGAAAGTCGGTAGTCGCGCTCACTTTATTACTTATGTTTACAAGCCTAACCTTACTTGTGATTGTTATGAATGTATCTGTCTTGTTATGTGTCAATGATTTGAGGTTGAAAACTAAGTTAATTACAGAAAATTAATATTTATTTTAATGAAAATTAAAGTAGCAGATATTTAATAAATTTTAGAATTTTTTAAAAAAATAAATTAGTGCAAAAAAAATTAGAAAAAAAATTTTTTAAAAATCATTTTTTTGAAAAAATTTATTTGATAAAAAAAATTAAAAAATGATTAAGTGACTACTAACTTTAATGTCATTTTATTTTAATGAAATAAGACTTGTTAAATATTTAAATTAAAAAAAAAAAAAAAAAAAACGAAGCAGCACTCGCTTCGCTCGTGCCGCAAATGTCGGGGGCAGGCATCAATTTTTTTTCAACGCAATTTTTAACGTACTTTCGACCGCATAGCAAGAAAACTAGTATACACTACATGGGCAGAAATTTGAGAGCCCTGAACTGCGTGCCATGATGCTCTCGGCTTCGCCTCGGGCACATGGCGGGCAGTGCAGGAATCTCAACTTTCTGCCCTTGTAGTGTAATATACTATTTTACTATATGGACATATAAAAATTATTTTAGCTACATAACATCAATGCCTAAAAAAATTTTTTAAATACACCTTTATGGTATTTGTAATACGATATAATATACATAGAAACAAAAAATTTATTTTATATAATTAAATTCCTTAGGTGTGTATAAATGCTGTGTACACTGTACAGTTAAACATATGTGTCAGTTAAACATGAGCTATGTATCTAGCAATTCATTAGCCGGACGATTTTTCGCGCTAGATGCGTTAATTGAGTCGGTGTGTTGGCATGAAAGTGCAATGTGGAAAAAGTTTTAAAGAGAAATATGGCACGAGTAAAATTATTAGAAAGTGTAAGAGAGATATGAATATGAGAGAATAAAGGGGTATATATGTGTATGTGTATGTATGTTGCCTACGGCGAGTACGTCAACCCTCGTCACTTATTTCAGTGAGGATGAGCGTCGTGAAACGGACATGAGTATGTAGCAGTGTAATAGGTGTATGAAAAACAAAAATGAAAAGTGCGTGTACGCGTGTCACATGAGGAGAAAACGAGCGCGTTAGCATTCGAGCCAATGGAGTGCGCAGCATCGCACAACGCACAACCCGAGATGAGAGAATGCGAAAAAGAAAGAGAAAAAAATACGCGGGAGTTCTCATTCTTTTACATATTTACTACTACGTATATGTATGGATTTTATGACATGAAGATGCGTCGACGGGTGAGAAAAAGCATGGATAAACCGAAGCAAGAGCGAGATGGAATTGAAAGAGAAACGATAAATGAGAGTGTCGCCAGCCCGTTCTTCACCGTGTGCTGTGTGATGAGTGTGTATTTTGAAAAGCATATCTGCCTTTTTATTATCATTTTTTCTTTATTTTATTTTACTTCTTGTTTTATTATTCGCTTCTTATTATGTATAACATGCAACAATGTGTCGAAAAAAAATGCCAGTTTTCCTCCGAACTTAGCAGAGAATGAGAGGAGATAGATTATCGTGCCAGAAAAAATTTCCTTTGATATATCATCTTATTTTTAAGCTTGATAAATAGTTTAATCAAAAAAGAGAAATTGATGAGATCTATATTCAGATAATTATTTTTAAAAACTTGATCCTTTTATCATGTCATTGTTTAATTGATCAACATTTATTAGCAAACTATACCCTTAGAAATTTTTCATAAATAATTTTCAGATTTAACTATTTTTTATTTATTTAAATCAGCGGATATTTTAGTTTCAAGTATTTATCTTTTTGTCAACAAGCTGAGAGCTTGCATTTAAATTTTAATTCTAAGTGACAGAAATTCTTTCTTATTCTTTTATTAGAAATACAATGTAATCACACAATATCAGTATCGTAACTTCAATAATTATTCAGACCTTGTCATAGAAGAGAAATTGGGGATATTTAAAAATTTAAGGAATTGTATTGTATACTATAAATAATTTTAACTGAAAGATTAATGTGTCCCAATTTTTAAAGTCATGTTTATCGCTTCCTTTGCGAAATTCGATCAAGTACCGTAGATAAAGTACCTAAATTATTTCTCATTCAGGTGTGCATTCTTTATTTATGCGAACCGAACTCTAATTTAATATTGACTAGAAATTTTTACGAATAAAACAATGATAGTAAATTAAAAAATTGATAAATCTTGCAGACAAATTTTTTAAAATTAAGTAGAGTTTTGATAAAAATTTGTGTTTTATCAGTATAGAAAATTTAAACAGCTTGTAAATTATCAATATTTTGTTGCTACTTCTGTATTACACCCGGTAGTGAATCTATATAAATTAAAAAAGTAGCGATAAATATAAAAGAAGTGATAAACGTCATTCATAATTATTAAAAGTCACAAGGTTCTTTTATTGAATCAGCTGTAATATACTCTAGATAATATATGTAAGTTATAAATATGGTGAATAAACTTACGTCAGTTGGTTGAATCGTGGTGATGTATAATATACGAGGTTCATGATCTTAGGTCGCGATTTGTAAATCTATGTAGGTGTACAGAGCCATAAAAGAACAATGGATATCAGCCGCCTGCATAGCAAACACTCTTTAGCTATTGCTAAACAACGGCGGAGGTCAGAAAGTTCATCAGTTTGAAATCATGAAAATTTTAACAGCAATAGTTTCTTTGACGTTCAACAAGTCAGATAAAGGGAACATTCTTTACGTTTAATCTAAAAATAAAAATAGTTACAGGTTAAATTCTTAAATTCAATAAAAAAAAACAAATCCTATAATGATAAAAGCACAAACGTACTATTATGTATTGCAACAAATCTTTTCTAATGGCAATAGAATTCACGATGCTTTCTTGAGAGAGCAGAGACTGAATTGCCAGATAGAAATAAGCCGTAATTGTAGAGTTATTGGTAGAGCCATTTCGAGGCAGCAACCCAGAAGAATGATCATCTCGTTGGGACTAGACGCAAGTGCCACGAGATTAAATGGCTCGAAGCGCGTTTAAGTGAACGCGTTTCGGGTGGGAACAAAGTGAAATGGATAAAAAACGGGTAAAAGTGAAGAACAGGAATAAAAGTAAAAATAAAAATAGTTAAAACAAAAAAGATTAAATAAAAGAAGAGAAGAAAACAGTAAAACAAGTAAACCTTATCGTCAGAGAAAAAAAATACTCGCTCGATAAGCCCGCAGGATTTCTTCTTGGGTTCCGATGGCAAAGTAGTTCCGGCTCTTTCCGATACTCTCTCGTGAATATTTAAACTCTAGTCTGGCCTATGTGCAGTTAGACGAGGATGACTGGGTAGAAAAAGCATCTCAGCGTGTCGGGATGAGAGAGTAACAAGAGAGGCCAAGTTGAGGAGGCCAGAAGGGAATGTACCAAGAGAGAACAATAAAAAATAAAACAAAGATAGAGATTGTTTGGAGGAAGACAGTCAGTGAAGATGAAGCGAGTAAAGAAGATGAATTCAGAAGAGTTTAGTTGGATATATAAATCAAGTCTTTCTCACCTCGAGCAACAGCTACAGCAAGAGCATATTGTCTCAGTGGATTTGTATTATATTATATTATATATATAAATAACTTTGTTATTTCGAGGTGTAAAATTGTTCTGTCCTCGCTTCATCTCAAGTTAGATGACACAGTGTCATGAAAAGCTTTATGTACATTATTATAGATGTTCGTTCATGTTTGCCAGTTCACCGAGGAGTCATGAATTGTGTAAAGAAACTACACGCAGTGTATTGCACTGTTGCCCTCAAACTCTCCACAGTCCTTATATCCACGTTTTCGCAGTCGACTGTCGAAGAGGTTGTCGTTCCTCCTGCTATCGTCGTTTCTGCATAGTTTACATACTTTGATCGTTCACCCATGAGAATTGTTCAAGGTTGTAACTTTCTAAGAGGGTCCAAAAGGATGAGACGACGGGGTCGAGAAAGCCAATGAGAGAAAGACCAACGAGAATCTTATGATCCTGTGTCGAGGATCCAGGAAAACTTTCTTGTCGTTTTGTGTTCACGAATACACGAGCTGTCTATAATCTACATATTATCTCTGCTTTGATACTCAGTTTTATTTTATTATATAATTCCATTAGTAATTGAAAGTGAAGTTAGGAGGATAGGTTGGTACGCAACTTTGGATAAAGTGAATTGGTATTTAGTATCGAGTTTTTTTTAACTTATAATGTCACTTTTGCTGATTTATCTTCACATAGTTAAAGTTTAAATTTGAAAGAATATACTTGTGAAGAAATTTTTTGATATGGCCAAATATAGACATGTATGACCATATCAAAAAATTTGATATGTTCTAAGCACACTGAGGAAAAAAAAATATTTTTGAGAAAATTTTCTTTACACAAAAATAAACATTCTCAATAATTAATGAGAATATATATTTTTGTCTAAAGAATTGGTTGAACTAATCAAAGTAATTTTTACTGTTTGTCTTCTTATTACAATATAGGCAAATATTTCATAATTAAGACAGATACATATTCTCCTGTCAAAAAATTAATAAATTTAAATATTTCAATTCAACGAAATTTTGAGCCAAGAAATTTTGTTCTGATGGACTTTAACTTCTCATTCTCTCAGTGTATAGTCTGACATGCCCATCTATGATTTTTTAATTAAAAGAAACGTTGAAAATTTTTGACAGATGGCGCGTGATTGCTGAATCGTCTCGTAACAAGACAGTTAAGGCTGAGTTGATAAATTATGCAATAAAATAATTTCTTTGACTCTTTCCGAAGCTTATGTGAGGTTGGTTTTTAGTTTTTAACTTAATCAGCTGAACTAATTTGTGCTTAATGCGGTGTGTTAGTAATTGACGGACAAATTTCTAGAAAAATAAAAAATTATAATTATTTATTTTTTTATTATAATCAGCTAGATATCGCCATTCATGACGCCATTCATGACCAAATCGAGGCATATGAAGGAATTTTTTTGACGGTTAATGGAGAAAGAATAGCTTTTTCTCGGGTGTCTTTTGAAAGGAGGATTATTTATTCTAGAATCGTGTCTTGATCCAGTTGCCGGTGAATAAATGAAAAAGATACTGGAAGTGCATATAGTATCGAAGAAAGTAAAAGATATGTGAAATAGGAAAAAAAATGTAAATAAAAAAAAGTAGCGAGAATAACGGAGAAAAATAAGTAAAGTAAAACGAGTTGCTCGGTGAGTTTCCGGGAATGTCTGGCGGAAAGAGATAAAAGAACGCGGAAAATCCGAAAGTGAGAATACGAGAGCGTACAGTGCGAATAAAAGAGAAAGATGATAAATAACAAAATAAAGGAGGTAGGAGGTAGGAGGTGAGAGGCAGTATAGTACACGCAAGACGGCACGCGCGTATAGAATAAATTTGTATATTGTCGTCGGCAAGTTGGATTTTCCTCACGGCATTTTCCCTCGGGAAAACCAAGTATTCGCGAATAAGACCGAGAAGAAAAGTGTGATGAGAGTCGAGGCTAGATAGTCTATCTTGGCGTCTTTGAGTTGCTTACTCTGCGTGTTACATTTTGAATCTGTGATAGTGGGTGGTGATGCTGCTGATGGTATATAAATATATATACTAAAGTTTTAACGGTGATGGTGAAAATAGCAAATCTGTACATCAGTTCTCCTGTTCATCCTCTATCCTCTATCCTCTATTCACTATCTTCTACATTCTCCTCTTGTATAATGTAGGCGTGACGCGATCTGAGAAAACGACAACTTGCGGTGTACTGACGGAGAATCTATCCAGAAGAAAGATAAAATGAGAATAATAAGAGAGGCGAAAGAGCCAAGAACTAAAGATGCTGATTCAATATTAATCTTGTATTCTCAACGTGTACATCAATATCTGATAAAAAGACATTGACGTGTCTCATCCTTCGATGCCGCGTGAGCAATGTTATATCATAGTGCTTTTCATTTTTTTTTCTTCATCATTATCATCACCCTCATCATTATTTTTTCACATTATTTTGAGTGAGAATTATTATTTATGGTTCATGAGTCAAATATAAACAACAATATTGATCATTCGATAAATAAATTTTCAATAACTTTTTTAAAAAAATAATTTCATTAAAAACTAAAATATTATAAACTATATTTGGTAAATGTAAAGCTTCATAAAAAAGTAATTAAAAGAAAATTGGCGTTAGAATTCGAATTCATTTTATATGTTCTTTTTATTTCAAAACTTTATTTAAATAAATTTTTATTTTGATTTGAACAAAGAACTAAAAATATAAATTTTCATAATTAATTCTTATAACTACACAATATTTTTGATTAAAAATGAGCAAAATGATTGGAGTTCCTAAATAATAAGGAATACATGAATGTTTAGAAGATTGATGCTGAATTATGAGGTCCAGCGTGAATATAAATAATATATTAGTACGTGATACAGTTGGTATTGCAGATGGATATAGATGCGTATAATAATATATATATTATGCCCTTAAGAATTTTCCCATCAGAGAAGCAAAGACGGAAATTGGGAAATCATAACAGAAATTGTTCCCTCAAGCTTATAGGGTGAAAGCCAATTCCTCGTCTGAATTGTCATCGAATGATAATCACCATAACTTCGTTCACGGCTTATTGGCATGCATAAGACAGTTCCGAAATGCGGATTAAGACTTTGCTGTATATATACGAGCTTCAAATCCAACAAGACACAATATAAGGAATAATTTATATCAAATACATAGATTTTTGAATTGTTTCTTCAGGCTTATGTGACCTGACCTTTGCTACACCTACTTCGAGTACGGGTATATTGTTTCTCGTTAGAACAAAGTGGCGGGGCATGTAGAATAAAAATAAACACGATACAAGAGCAGGGAAGAAAAACTCAGTGGCGATGTAACTTCGCGCACCCGGCACTATTACCCCAAACAACCGCTGGCATCTTTTATTTATATCATTAGAGTCCGGAACCACACTCGTTTACTACCACATCGTCCACCCGAGGCTCGTAAACCCCGCATCAGTGAATCCGCTGGAGCATACACTGAATAAGAATACCACCTTACAAAATCTTTCAAAAAGTCAGGCTAAGCTAGACTATTACTAAATACTTCCCTCTTAAAAACAGCTACTAACCGATAATTATTTTAATCAAATATCAATTGTTACACACATCTACAGATAGAAGTTTTTAATAAAAATTACTGTTATAATCAAAGTAATTGCGAGACATTGTGTAATTCTTGATCTATTTGGATAATTTTCCGATAGTGAGTAGTGTTCACCAACTACGATCTCAATTAAAACAAAGAAAAAAGTATAGGTGTAAATCTCAAATATATATAAAAGATTTAGAGTCTTCTCTCCATTTTTTAAAGTTTATCTGCCCTTACTTATTTTAGGGCTACTTTAAAGTAATAGGAAGAACGTCGAAAGACTAGGGTTTGCACACAATTCCACCCTCAACTTCCTTTTCCTCCTCTTTGTCTTTCTCGTTCTTCTTCTCAACTTGTTCACTTCTCTTCTGTATTCAACTAAAGTTCCGTTGGTGATCACAAACGATGGACTAACAATACCTTCAACTTCTTGTAAGTAACGCATGAAAGAACTTGTTGAACCTGAAAAAAATCAAAGTCTACCAAACAAAATTCTATTTCACGGCTAACGCGTGAAAATCCTTCACTTTCACAAATAATTAACAATTATTAACCTGTCGATTTATCGAATGCTAGACATAATTTAGCAATTCGTTACATTAGCGTACCCTGTTCTTGTCCTCGACGAGGGTGAAGTTACATTATATATGTACAATATATGTCTGTGGATATGTGGTGGATGTATATATGTTTTGGGCGCACAGATATGCGAGCAAGCTATCGATCTTTAACTCTCTCCCTAGTGTCCATTTGCATATTCCAGCTAATTAATGCCATTCAACTCGGCGACTCGGAACTGTTGCCGGTTGTCGGATCCTGGGACTCTTTCTCGGTTGATCGGTCCGACGCGCGCCCGATATAATACTCGGGGGGTCTTCCACTAGCCTCTGGTTTCGCGATATGACGTGATTTCAAACGGATACATTAAAAGGAAATTATTTTTTTTAAATAAAGTATCAAATTTACTCCCATGGTTATTTCATACAATAACTTTTATTCAAATGATAAAAATACTACCCACCGGATAACGAGCCATGGGATTGGTAATGAATGTATTTTGTTTTTGATTCCCCGGAATTTTTAATTAAAATGGTATGTTTTTGTTGATACTGAATATCAGTTTTACCGGAGTTTTATTTATTCACTTTATTTTCTTCAATGAAAATTTTGCAATCAATTTTCATACATATATAAATAAACCACGATAACAATATGAGTAACAAAGAAAGCATTATTAAAAAAATTTTCACAGCGCTTCTTCACTCTAATACAACGTACTCAATTTTTCTCAGCAACGCGCCATAATCTCATCTCACAATCATGTTGTCACTTTTAGCCTGTCAACATTTTTAACTTTTCCACAATAAAACTCCCTACAATTTTTGTCTTGTTTAAAATTTTTAATGTATTACACTAAAAAAAAAAAAAAAAAACCAAAAAAAAAAAAAAAAAAAAAAAAAAAAAA